>APFE030466190.1:0-41706 GCA_000404065.3 Pinus taeda
ATATTTGCTTTGTATTGTTAAACCTATGTGCTCCCCCAGGATTGTCCAAGACCAAGAAAAGATTTTTAAGGATGAAATCATCAAAGTTTTGTGTCATAGATGGTGCTTTGTTTTGGAAAAATCATGAAGGAATATTGCTTAATTGTTTGACGGAGAATGAAACTAACAGCGTCATGAAAGAATTCCATGTAGGGGACTGTGGAGGACACTTATATTGGAAGTCCACTGCTGACAAGATTTTAAGGGCTGGTTATTATTGGCCCTCTCTTTTTGCAGATGTCAAGAAGTTTGCTATTTCATGTCACAAGTGCCAAATCTTTGAAGGGAAAAGAAAATTACTACCTTTGCCCCTCAAGCCCATTTCAACCGAAAAGCCTTTTCAACAATGGGGTCCCGACTTCATTGGAGAAATTCATCCCTCCTCCTCAGGCTAGCACAAGTGGATTTTAACAGCCAGTGATTATTTCACTAAGTGGATTGAAGCCATCCCATGCAGACAAGCCAATGACTCCACCATTATCCAATTCCTTGAGAGCAATATCCTTTCCAGATTTGGCTGCCCTGAAAAGATTATCACTGACAACATTGTTGCCTTCAAGTCCAAAAAGATCATCAATTTCTGCCACAAATTCCATATTACCTTGGGCCACTCCACAGCCTACTACCCTCAAGGCAATGGTTTGGCCGAATCATCCAACAAAAGCCTCATCAATATCATAAAGAAGCTGCTAGAGGAAAACAAAAAGAACTGGCATAGGAGGCTCACAAATGCCGTGTGGGGAGATAGACTTACAACTAAGAAATCCATTTGGATGAGCCCTTATGAGCTAGTATATGGCATGGAGGCCAAATTTCCCTCGTCTTTAGGCATTCCTACTATCAAGTTGTTGCAGGAAATTCAGGCTGAACCAAATGACATGCAGAGAAGAGTAAATCAAACCATTCATCTTCAGCAAACCAGAGAACAAGTGTATGACAAAGCTCAAATGTTGCAAGAGAAGCTCAAAAAGATGTTTGATAATAAAGCTAAAGCAGAGGATTTCTGGGTTGGCAGCAAAGTTCTAAGATGGGACTCACGAAGAGAGGACAAGGGCAAGCATTCAAAATTCGATTTTTTGTGGAAAGGGCCATACATTATCAGCGTTGTGCAAGGCAATAACACATATTTTCTCAAATCTCTGGATGGCAGCACAGCTGAAGAAGGCCCTGTTAATGGCCGAATGCTAAAACATTACAATGATCCCTTTTGAAAGAAAGAACAGGCGGCGTTATTTTCTGTATATAAAATGTTTGTATATATCGGCACTTTGATTTTATTTTGTAACAGTCCAGATGCTAAAGCATGCAGAAGAAAGCAGGTGGTGCTACATAATTCACTGGCAAATCAGTAGAGGGAAAGTGTTGTGTGTGGTCCAAAAGTTCAAATCAATCCAACAGTCAGCACTAAAAAATCTTCAATACATAGCAACAACAGAAGATCAAGGCAATCGGACCTGTTGTTCTTGGCTTCTCACAAGGAGAAAGCCATCCCCAAGTGGAGCCACTGTTGGCCTCCTGCTGCAACAGGTTACTTATATTTCATGATTGACATTTTTACAGGCCAAATATGTCATACTTTGCATGCTGCAATGCTCCATATTTGCTAACAGTCACCAACAAAAAGGCCATGAGAGAATGCTACTCGAAGTTCATCTGCTGCATTCCGATTTTGAAGAGTTTTTTCATTTTTGTACAAATTTTTAGCTAAAGGGAGGTTCAAACGGCTTAATCTTGGTCTCCCTAGGTTTCAATTTCCTGTTTTAGAATATAGAGAATGAAAAATCTGTCCAAACAGCTTAATCTTGGCAGATTCTTAGATAGGTAGAGAACCAAAGGAGCCCAACTGCTTAATCTAGGCCCTTGGAAGAAACAACTGTAGATGTAGAATAGGAAGACATCAAAAGAAAAAAATGAAAAGCTGGGTCTGCAAGTCCAAGTGCACCCAAACCAAAAAGAAGAAAAAAGGTTAGGTAAGTAGACTGGGTAGGTAATTTTGAGGTTGCAGAAGGTTGATTTGTGATTAATTCCACATTTTCAAGGGTTACACTCATACACATCACAGTCAGCAGACAACTCCCATTTGAAGGACTTCAAGCGAGGCATGACTAACTCCCTCTTCTTCCTCTTCCATAAAATCACTTACAAACCTCCCCTAAAGAGGTCAAGATCTGCTTGATACCTCTTAGTTTCATCATTTTCCATGTCATTAGCCTTGGTAAAGATCTGCTTTACTCAAGGAGGCTCCACACTTTATCTACAAAGTTCTATCTCCCCTTCATAACCTAAGATCTCTGAAACTTAGCGCTTTCTGGTCACTTTCATATTAACTACTGACATTATTATTTAGCTCCCTATATATTTCCCTTCCCCCTATTTAAAAACCATGTTAATAGCTCCCCTATGTAAATATCCCCTCCCCTTGGTTGAAATATAACCATAAACATCCCTTGGGAATTACTAGGTCATCTGGACCTTAGTAAGAGCCCCATCTCTGCATAAATTTCCCCTTCCCTAGTGTTTGGACCCCTTCCGAAACACAAAGAAACCCTCTCCAAAGGTAAACCCCCCCACCCCGTGCATTTTCTTTGCAAATTATTAGGTTTTGATTAATGTATAAACCAAGCGCTGAAACCCATTAACCCATTTCCTAAAGTCTAAACCCACCCGCGGCACGAAAAATTAAAAAACTAACGCGCGCGCTATTTCACTAAACCTCGCGCACCTTCTCCACCCGTCCACCGTCTGATCGCCTCTCCCAGATCCGACGACTGATATCCATATCGGGCGCCTTTTTGTGTGGGAACGTTAGCTCCCGATGTCCGACAGTTTTACTGTCGTACACTGGGACAGCTGGCGTGTTCCCATTACATCGGGCCGCCCTTGACAGAAACCGCTTCCGTATCAAAAGCGGTCCGATGCCCTGCCAAAACCACCTTCCCCCCATGTAACAGGAGTGTCGCGTCATCCCGCCATGTCGGCTCCACCTCACCCCTTCCTGCCTGCGCCTGGCCCACGTCACCTGCCACCGTGTCCTGCCACGTCATCACCCCGTCGTACTGCCACGTCACCCTGCTGATGTCAGCATGCTGACGTCACATATGTACCAGAGGACCCCACTGCTGACGTCATCCGCCGTACAATTGACGTCAGCGACCAAAAACGGAAAAACGCGCAAGCGGGAAAGTCAAGCTTCGGAGCTCCGGAATGAAAAACAGAGGCAGTTTTCGATTAGCGCATCGCTACGGGAAATGAGCCATATTAGAGAATCTTTAGGGAATCTTTTGATTCCTTGGCCCTTTTTGCACCGAAAAAGCCCGATTTTGCCAATTTAAGCGTATTTGAAGACAGAGAGAGACCAGGATCAGAAGTTATAGAGTATCAGATCAAATATGCAGCTAAAAAGCATGTCAAAGAATATCAGAGTAGCGGCGAAGCGTATCAGAGGAGGTTTTCTCAGGGCTCGAGGCAAATCCAGCATTAAAAGTAAAGCCCTGAAAGTCAGGAAACAGTTGAGGACGCATTGAAAGCTCATTAGCACAAATGACTGCACATTAAACTCACCAGAGATCAGTGGACCAGAACTCAATGCACAGTTATGACAGAACCACTGCACCAAGCCAGAGAGGACGTCATATTAAATTAATTTTGATCCAGCTGCCACTGGCGCAACCCAAAAAGACTTGATTACATTTAATTCCAGCATAAGTTAGGTTTAGAAAGCCTTTTTCCTGCAGACCTATTTAGGTCGGTTGTAATAAATGACTTTAGATATTTTGCTTATATATAGCACCCTGAAGAATGGAGTAGGGGTTGGTTGCTTGGTTGCTTGTTTTTTCTTTGTTAGTTCGATATTTTTGAGCAGAGACTTGCACTGTAAATGTGGTACTTTCTATAATCAAAGACTGCTGAGAGCATGGATTCTGAAATTGTCCACTGTGTTTAACTAGTCGAGAAGTGATCATGGAATTCCTGTGCTTCGACATGGTTCAATAAGTGTTTCTTTAACTCTGTTTAGTTTTTATGTTTATGTTATCATCAATCCACCATCTAAATTGCAAAAAAGAAGAATAGTTTAGGATTTGCTTGGCTGCACCCTAGGCTCAATTTCTGCAATTTCTCTATGTTTTCATCAGGAATAGTTATGAACATGTATACTTAAATGATCTTGTTTATGCTACTTCTTTCACATATGAATGTTTGTTTAGGAATTCTTAACTGCTCCTAGATAATCATTCATTCACTTCTCCTCCCTGTCAGTTGGTGAAAGATTCTTGATTGCCCTTCATCATTGATTATCATTCCATCTCTTCAGCAAGTTGGTAATTGTCCCATGTGTAGCTATCCCGCTCCATAATCCTCTTGTGACCAAGAAAACGCAACAGCAAACCTTAATCCATGACTCCATGCCCAATGGTTTGAAACTTATCAGACTTTCCCTTGCCTCTCTGCTTGGAATTATCTGCCTCACAATCATCCTCCATCCAAACAAAAAATCAAAACCCTTGAACTAAAAACTAGCCTAAAATCAGCCTCAACAAAGCTAAATCATTAAGAGAGAGCCCTCTCTGATTGCAGGTGGGCTAGAACCTGCAATCCAAAGATTGGTTTGTGGTTATCTCGGTCGTATCCCTTCAGGAGCTTAGGGACAACCTGAGTGATAACTGGTCCATCAAAGCTAGGAAGTGTTATTGTTCTCGTTGTTTTCTCTGACCTCCCCTATATGGTGTAAATGGATTCACCACCATGACATGCACACCCCTAGGGTCTTTTTCATAGGGATGAGGATGGCTTTGTTCTATCATCTTACCACTACTCAACTAGGCCAACATTTTGATTAGTTTCTCATTATTCCTAAGGATCTCATCCATGATTCCTTGCATACTCTTTCTTGGAATCACTAGAATGTATATAATTCCACCAATTATTTTGCATGCATGCCAAACTCTTTTATGATATTGTTGGCTTACCCACATCTAGCCAATATCATGCTTTGATACCACTGTAATATTCCTAATGGAAAATTTAGTAGTAGATACAAAAAACAATGAACTTCGAAAAACAATAAATAAATAACCATAGCCACAAATTCAATACACAAAGATAACCAACTTAATAATATGAGCCATTATATTAATCATGGATCTTGAGTACATAAAATGAGATCGGACAATAAAATCTGGGCTTGTGAAGCACACAGAGCAAAACCCCAAAAGATGTCTCTGACACAAGTGAACTATGGCCCGGATGAGAATGTGCACTGACCAATGAATAATTTGTTGAAGGTTGAATGAATGAGGACGAATAGCATGGAAAATGATTGGATCACCCTGGAAATACACCCACCAATTCCTCTCCAAAAACCCAAAAAAACCTAACAAGGGTTTGACTCCAATCTGGCAGGTGAGAGAACCCACCAAATGTTGTGAATAGCCCAGATGAATAATGTATGCAGCCCTCTGCAAGAAATGGTTCTCTAGAAATGTCCTCCAACCAACCATTTGAAATTCCCCTAATATCCTACCAAAAATCCTTCGTGGCAAGCCCCCAACTCCTACTCCAAAGATGAAATCCAACTCAACTCTCCAAAGGCATGTGCAAGCTCTTCCCAGGAGAACTCACATTGCAAAAGATGAAGAAATCAATCCCACAAATTCCCTTGTCTTTCAACCACAATATCCTCTAAAATTCCAGCCCTAAAATGTAGGAATAAACCCCTCAACTCTCGCTCCCAAAGACACTAAAGTTGGCCCAATTGATAAGCTAACTACACCAAGGAAATGTGCACTACTGACTCAAAATGAAAAAATTAATTCCTTATGGAATCCTTAGAATAGACTTCCCAAATTTCCAGCTAAGGAGACACTCATAGTTCTTTGAACCGACTAGATTCCGCCTAGAATCCCTTTTTCTCAACAACGCTCAACCCTTGCATTTAACAACTCCAAGAGAGGTTAATTTATGAAGTGTATTATTCAAAAGATAATCTGAAGTGCTCCCTCCTAGTCTTTAAATAAGCTTGGCCCCATACACTCTCCTTGGTGGCCCCCACTTTGCCTCCAAAATCACACTCCCTCTCTAATGGAGTGGATTGCCTCCTTGGTGGCCCCGACTTTGCCTCCCAAAATCACACTTCTCTATCTAGTGGTGAACATGGCCTCTTTGTTGCCCCCACTTGAGCATGGGACCCATTTCACCCACATATCCTAACATTGTTGGCACAGCCCCAAGCATCTCCACTAACCTCATCAAATAGTAAATAAAAACTTGGGGACATTTCATCATCAATAAGCCATCATGGCCTTATCCTTGCCTTGGCTTTCTCATGGTTATGATATCATGATAAATTTTACAAAAGTGTCCTCAGACATGTAATTTTATTGATCATAGAAAAGTGTTACATAATAGATGAGAGACAACATATAAAAACCCTCTATACCCTCATCTTAACATGACATGTCTCCTTGACCAACAACTCGAGGATGGCCACTATGACAAGGATGTGGCAAGGCCTTTCTATCTTCCAAGGAATATGTTTTGAATAAATATTCATAACTAAATATTAAATAAAATCATAAAAATAGAAATAATTATTAATTTGATTAATTAAATACCATCAATTATGAAAGGGAATAATTGTTCAAAAGACATGACTTCTAAAAGAAACCTTGTGGCATGTCAACACCTATTAAGGTGAATTGCCCAAGGCATTGTAAACAATCATCAGAGTATTTGAATAATAAAATATATTATTTATACACATAAATGTGCCTACAATTGGAAGTTTCCAGTGAAAAAGGGCTTTAATGTTTGAGTGGTATCAAAGCATCAAATCCTCCTACCTATGTTGGTAATTACACTGCAGGGACTACAATTAGTCCATTGTTCCTACCATCATGTTCCCTCTCGAAGCTCAAACCCTTGTCCACCGTATGGTTCTGAATTCCCCAACCACATCAAGTTCGTGCTCCCCCACCATCACCTATGCTCCTATGATTGTCGACACCCTGTCTGTGCGCTGCTCCATTTCCTTGTCATCAATCCTACAGCAAAACCCACTCTGCTGACGTCCCTCTCTATCGCGATTATGTCCACTGCTCCATGTTGTTCGTGCCTACAACACTCTGTTGTCATCGCTCCATAGTCGACATCTATTGCTCTTACCGTTACAAACCTCCGTCGTCTAGCTAGTCAGCACAGCCAACGTTGTCTTCGATAAGAAACGTTTTTTTATACGCCCATTGAATAACTCATAGTTGTTGAACTTCGTACCCTTAATATAAATTGAATCAAAATCAAGTTGAATCAAACTCAGCCTGTGGCTTTGAATATGTATATCTGGGGAAAAGTATTGTAATTTTCATTATCAAGGAAAATTACATATTGTAAATGCCATAGGCATATGTAGAGTAAGTGACTGTAGTCATTTGTGGTTTGTTTAGATCTGAAGGGGTCTATACAAAAAACCTAGAGGAGGGTATGCTGCTTGTATCTGATCATATACATTATATATACATATATTCAAAAATTTTCAAAATGTCACCCATAGTGATTATTGTTTTGCAGTCAATAGATCAAAACTGAAAAATAAGTTAGGGCCTATCAGCCCTCGACAAATCCTGATTAATGAATGGTTTATGGAAGTACTGGTAGATCTGCTCTGGTCTGTGCTCACTAATCAACCATTCCCCTCTAGGATGATGTGTTGCCGTTGTTGAAAGCCTATCCACGAGTTCGTTGCACTCCTTGTAGATATGAGCACATGGAATATGATCAAAATGAGTTTTTAAAAACAAAACATCATCTAATATGGTTATGAGAGTATGAGCATGGCATATAGAAATGCAGTTGAACCAATTAATAACAATCTTGGAGTCCCCAAAAACTTGTAAATAACTGTAGTTTTTGTTTAATGAAAAGTATAAAAGATGACGAAGTGTAAGGAGCTCTGCCAAATTACTTGTGCCATCCCCCAACCCCATGCAAATATGGAAGATATGTGTCTCAGAAAAATGTAGGGTAATGCCACCGCCACAACCCTGATCTTGTGTTGAACCGTCAAAGTAGGCCCAAGTGTGCGATTTATCTATGACCTTCAGAATGATGATTCAAGCCATGGCTACTAGTTCATCATCTAGAATTTCCATGTAACTATTGCATATCTTAGATATAATGAGTGGCCATAATATTTGCTTTCCCCGAAGTATGTTGTTGTTCCTACTCATCCAAATGTGCCAACACACCATTAATGGGAGATTTCAAGTTTTTGCATTAGGGGCTTCAGACCACCAGCAGTTCCAGGCATTTAGTATACAATCGCCATCCCTATGCACAGATGAATTTAGAGTATGTATCACCTGCTCCTAGACCTGCTGAGTTACAGGGAAAGAGAGAAAAATATGGTGATTTGATTCATCCTCCCCACGACATAAAACACACCATGAAGGTCCTTGAAAAGAACGTTTCCTGATATTTTTTTCGGATGGGGTCTTATCCATAATTATGTTCCACATCAGGAGACGAGTACGCAGCAAACCTTTCAGCTTCCATATCTAGCTCCACCAACTTTCCAATAAGTTTGGTTTATGGCTAGCACGGATAATAAGATATCCCTCATTTGGTGTATAAATCCCCTTCTGAGCCAGGCCCCAAATCAGTTCATCATTGTAGTGTCCTATCCAGGGTTCTAGATTAGACTAAATTTAATGTCAACCAAGGTAGGTAAACTTAGAGGCATGTGTCTAAATTTTATAGACCTAAAAGGATCTCATCTGTCTAAATAAGTGTCTATTCTGACAGGCTACAACAGTCTTTTACAAGAGATTGAAATATGTTTCCTTTCACAATTTAAACACTTATATCATCTAATTTAATTAACTGTTCTAAAAAAACAGAGTGTTACTAGTCTGAGTTCTCAATCCTCTTACAAGGATATAATTCACAAAAAATCTTTCAAAGTAACACACTAAGCATACTAAAAATCAAATTCATGAAAACAGAGTTCATAGAAATATTTTGAAATTCAATGTTCAATTAAACCTTTTACAAGGTCTTATTCAATAATTGTGCAATTGAATTTTCAAGCTACTACTATGAATCATGAAATAACAATCACAAGAACTTCTAATTGAATTGATAAACTCACAAGCAATGAGATGAAATAAAACGCTATTCAGATCTGAAGACTAAATTCTATGAAACAGAAAAGAAAGTGTACCAATCTTCACGTAGGGCCCTTCCACACTTTGATGGCACACTTAGAAAAACTTCAGATGATAAGAACGTTAACTCATAAACACCATAATTGATGAAATTCTACCTTTGATTAAGTTCTGAGAATAGATTACATTCAAAACAGAGTTCTGGAATATGCTTACAGTCTTAAGTCTATTCTCGTCCTTTCTTTTTTTTTTCACTAGCATTCCTCCTATTTATTAAAATTTACAACCAAAAGTACATTCATTATCACTTCAGATTTTTCTGCTTTTACAACCAAAAAGGCTATTTTCGTTCTTCCTAATCCTAACTGATTTCTACAACAAATCGAAATCAGTTTAGGTAACTTTAGATTTTTTTCTGCTTTTACAACCAAAAAGGTTGGGTTTGACCAGCATTGACCATGTATTCAGGAGCTCCAAATTCGATGCTAAATAGATTTTCCACCATGTCTGTACATCCTGGATCACGTCCTTATCTTCTGTTTCGATTTTCCTGCCATGCCACATGTCATAACATAAACCAATTACAGGAAGTTATTACATCCCGTAATTTTGTTGAAAAAATCAAATTTTTAACATAAAAATCCATAAATTAAATTTAATGTAAAATAACAATTATAATGCTTCATTAATCAATTTCAATGGACTATGAGGAGTTTATGGAAGAAAATGATAGATAAATGATGGATTTTTAGAAGAAAAGAATAGCAATAAAATAGTACCAACATCTCCCCCAAACTCAATGATTTAGCATGTCCTCATGCTAATCCTGATGTGCTCCCTTTATATTCTGCTTCTGCTTGTGCCTCTGCTGCTTATAGCAATACATCTACAATCCTCTGAACTTGGGCATTTTTCTGAACTCGGGACTCATGTTTCATATTCTTATATTTTTCTTTGAGAAATTTTTTCTAAGTGTACCATTTTGTCGCCCATTTGCATATTTCAGTTTGATCAATCTTAAGTTCTTTGACTTTCTTCTCCAGTTTCTCATTTTTCTGCTGAATCTTCTTGCTCTAAGCTCTCAACATTTCATTTTCCTTCTTTATGACCTTCTCTAACATGTTTTCTTCCATCAATTCCTCTTTTAGCTCTTCAATATGTTTCTCTAACCTTCTTTGTTTCTTGTTTGTAGGTGCTAGCTCTTTCCTTTCTCCCTTGTTACTCTCAGTTTCCATTTATGCTTCCCATTCTGGCTGTGAATTAGCATTGCTTTCAATTTCCATTGGTGCATTTGCATTCGGCTCTAGTTGATCATCTTGTGTTTGATTCCTTTTTATTCTCCTTGATCTTCTCTTATAAGTAGTGAAGATTTTATCTTTTTCAATTTTCTTGGCAGTGTCTTGCCTCATCCTTCTTGTCCTTACACTACTGCTGGGTTGAGGAACATTGCTTGACTTATGCTTAGGGATTTCCTCATCAATATCAATCATAAACTCTGTGCTTTCTTTCTTTTCCTGTTCATCTTCTCTAATTTTGATTTGATTGTCAATTAAAAATTCTTTCCATGTTTTTCCTCTCCTCTGCAACTCAAATTCAATTAGAATTTTGATCAAACCAAAACGATACAAACTCCTATCTTCATTACCTTTTTGTTTATGAATGGTCTTCGACATTTTAGTCAAACTTTGTAAGAGAAAATAGGGCAGACTGATAGTTCATTGACCTCTTAAGTGCAACAGAATTTTTATGTGATATAGGTATACTATACTGTAACGTTCTGCACATGTAACAAATTTTTGAATAATGTATACCATCTCATCCCATGGGTGAATTAGCCAGCTTCTAGGAACACCCTTTTTCCAATTGACAGAGGACACCCTTGACCTAGACATAAACTGAGTCCATGATTTTTCTCTAAATTGTTTGGTTTTGAAATACTTTTCCCCTTCTGGACTGATTCCCAATGTTTGTGCTATGGTATCCTCTGAAATTCTAAAAGAGAAATTTCCTATTAAAGCTTTCTCTCGATTGAAGGAAAATGCAAATCGCTTCGTAAACTCTTCATTATTTCCATTGAATTTCTCTAGAAAAGACAACCAGTGTTTTTCCCTTAAAATCTTGACACAATCTTCATGATATTTCGAACTATCAAATTTTTTGGGCTCTGCTCTATTGGTCATTTTAAAAATCTATGTTCTAACCTTTTTTTATGCTCAAAAATTCAATCAGGTTTTTCAACTTGTTACCTCTTTTCCTGCGTTTCCACTGAGCTGACCTGGTTAACGTCCTCAATTCTCTGAGTTTGCTTCTTCAATTGCTTGAGCTGACCTGGTTAACGTCCTCAAATTTTGGGCGGAAGTAAAAAAATTAAAAATTAAAAAATAAAAAAAAATAAAAACTTTGGATAAGCCTGTCTGCTATATTTTCTCCCTTTATAGCACCTACTATCTCGACCCTCTTTAAGAAACTCAGAGTCTGAACATTAACTCCGTAACTAACTTTATGAACTCAGAGTTTTATAAAATAAAAACTCAACAGCCAGCCTTCATTTTGCTTGATGTCATAAGATCCAATTGATATGATGATCACACAGAGAACAAATTCTTACTATCAGAGGTCGTAAGTTTGTTTGCAGAGTCGGAAGGTGCATTCAAATCATGAATACAGAGGAATAGTACTGGTTGGCAGAAGCATAATCATGATAACGCAATATGCAAATCGTGTTATGATAACGGATACATTTCATAATCAGATTTGGGTCAGAAGATTGTCTTTGTAACTCTAGTAGTCGAAATGAATGAAATCATTTGAGGACAAACGGTTTAACAAATGTCTTTCTATTGAACGGACTTTTGCATTGAGTATCCACTACTTGGTACTTTATTGACAGAGGTCAAATGATGAGTTTATGACAAGGTTTGAAGAGCGGTTTATGAAAAGGTTTGAAGAGCGTAGTAGGAATAGAAAATGAAAATAGGCTAAGGTGTGATAGGGGAATGGAAATGATAAGCAGAGTGATAATGAGGTGATTATTTAGGAATATTACAAAGGTTATGGGTATAAGGATTTTTGAAATTGATAACAAGCAATAATAATCATCATTTTTAACACTAGAATAATTTAAGAATTTTAAATGTTAAAAATAAAAATTTCAACAATACATTACACTTGTTGGTTGACAAAATGCTGATTTGGCTTTCACAGGTATGACTGATCTGTTTGTACAAGAATGACTGATCTTCATTTTCTAAACCAGGTCCCTTTGAAATGAAATTGAATATAACAGGTCCCTTTAAAATCTGAAGAACCATGTTTGTGAAGCTTCTTTTATCCTTGGTGTTGATGTAGCCTTGATTATAATTCTGATGATAAGCAACCTTTGAAAACTTTGTTGAAGTAGCCTGATGTATCTTGAATGCAGTCTTTAATAGGTCCCTCTGATATTGGTGATGTTGACATAGCCTTCTGAACAGGTCCCTCTGATATTGGTGATGTTGACATAGCCTTCTGAACAGGTCCCTCTAATATTGGTAATGTTGACATAGTCTTCTGAACAGGTCCCACTGCATATTACTCGAACATGTCCCTCTAATATTGGAACAAAAACAGCGCTTTTATTGAAATACTGAATTTCTGAAACAAATTCCTTGGAGATTTAAAAATGAGGAGATGAGATAGGGAAAAACCATTGTTTCTTCTCCCCCACTAAGTCTTTGACTTGTCCTCAAGTCATTATTGAATTGATGAAAAACAATAAACAAGTAGAACAAGGAATTCTTACCAGCCAAATGATTGGTTTTCTAGTAAGAATTCGGGTTTAGAGTGTGCCAGAGTCTGGTTTTCACATCTAAACCATTATTTTTTATTTTTTTTTAAGTTTTATTTTTTATTTTTTATTTATTCTTATTTTATTTTTTTATTTTTTATATAGTTTGAATTAAATATTCCTTGCTGATGGGCTTATGATAGAGTTTCAACCTATATCCATTGACAATAAAGGTGTTGCCTTCTCCATCAATTGTAGTAAGCTTTATTGATCCATTTTCATATACTTGAACTATTTCATATGGGCCCATCCAATGTGTTGTAAATTTGGCTTTATGATTTCTGAATTTAGAGTCAAAGAGTAAAGCCCAGTCTCCTTCTTTGAACTGTTTCTTTTTAATGTGTGCATCATGCCACTGCTTCCTTTGTTTCTGCATTAGGATTGTTGTCTCCTTTGCTTGCTGCCTCATTTCATCTAACTGGTTCGATTGCATAATTCTCTCTTTTGTGCTTCATTGAGATCAATTCCTAAATCTGCAGCCATCTTATAAGTATGTATTTGAAATTCAATAGGAAGCATTACCTCTTTTCCATACACCAGCTGATATGGTGTAAATCCTGTAGTGTTTTTCCACGTGATTTTGTAAGCCCAGAGTGCATCTTTGAGCTTCTCTTCCCAATTCTTTATGTTCATTGCTATTGTCTTAGTGATAATCCCTTCCAATGTTTTATTTGTAGATTCCACCTGGCCATTGGCTTGTGGATGGTAAGGTGTACTTTTCCTGTGCTTGATTTTATATTTTTCTGTGATGTCTTTGACCAGCTTTGAAGTAAACTGAGTACCTTGATCTGTCACTATCTCCCTTGGTACTCCATACCTTACAAAAATTTCTTCAAAAATGAAGTTTAGCACTGTTTGTTCAGTTGCCCGGATTAGTGCTTTTGCTTCAGCCCATTTTGTCACGTAATCAGTACATACTAAGATGTACTTTTTGCATTTGGAAGTTGGATTGATGGGTCCTACAGAATCTAGAGCCCATTTTTCAAATGGTTCTAAATGTACTTGAGGCTGAAGTGGCATTTCATCTGTAGTTGTTGGTCTGCCCATTCTTTGACAGCTATCACAACTTTTCACATACTTCTTGGAATCCTTAAAAATAGATGGCCAATAGTATCCAAGATTGAGAATCTTGAATGTTGTCCTTTTTGTTGCAAAATGCCCACCACACGGTTCATCATGACAAGATTTTAAAATATCAATTATTTCATCGTTTCTTACACATCATCTAATAATCATATCATAACCGGTGTAAAATAAATCTCCATTAACCCATGAATATCTAGCACTTTGTTTGATCAGCCTCTTCTTTTCCTTTGGAGTAAAATATGGAGGTGTTCTTCCTGTGGATAAATAATTGGCTAAGTCAGCATACCAAGGATTCACTATTGAAATTGCAAATAAATTTTCATCTGGAAAAGAATCTTCAACCGGAACAACCTCACCTGAATTTTGCAGTCTAGAAAGAAAATCTGCCACCTAATTCTCCTTACCTGGTCTATCTAACACTGTAATATTAAATTCATGTACTAATAACAGCCATCTGGTAACTCTGTGATTAGTGATTGGTTTATTCATTAAATACTTAATGCCAGAGTGGTTAGTATGTACAAAAACCTCATAACCAGTTATATAATGTCGGAATTTATTCACAACATGTATGATTGCAAGCATTTCTTTTTTAGTGACTGTAGTTTAATTCTGCAGGTGTTAGATTTTTACTAATGAAATAGATGGCATAATTGAAAGACTCTTCTTTTTGGCCTAATGAGGCACCTACTGCAGTATCAGATGCATCTGTAAAGATGTGAAATGGTAGGGTCCAGCTAGGTCCTTTTAAGGCTGGTGTGGTTGATAACTTTTCTTTGAGTGTTTCAAAAGCTTTCTGACAATTCTCATTCCAGTTGAAAGGTGTATCTTTTGCTATAAGCTTAAACAGAGGTAAAGCTATTTTACTAAAATGTTCAATAAACCTTTTGTAATAGCTTGCATACCCAAGAAAAATTCTTACCTCTTTTTGAGTCTTCGGAATTGGCAAATTGACAATGATCTGGACTTTTGATGGATCAACTTTAATGCCTTGAGAAGAAATATAGTGACCTAATACTATCCCTTCATTTAACATCATAAAACACTTTTCATTGCTCAGGGATAGATTAGCTTCAATACATCTCTTCAAAACTTTTTCAATATTTTTTAATGAATGCTCAAATGAATTACCATACCCTGAAAAATCATCCATGTAAACTTCAACACATTCATGAACTAAATCAGCAAAAATAGCTAATACAGCTCTCTGAAATGTAGTTGGAGCATTGCAAAGTCCAAATGGTAAAACATTATAGGCATAAGTGCCCCAGGGACAAGTAAAAGTGGTTTTGTCCTAGTCCTCTAAGGCTATCCTGATCTGGTTATAGCCACTGAAACCATCAAGAAAAGAGAATGATGATTTCCCAGCTAATGTTTCTAGCACTTGATCAATAAATAGTAGTGGGAAATAATCTTTGAGGGTTGCTTTGTTAAATTATCTGTAATCAACACAAATCCTCCACTTGCCATTTTTCTTGGGCACTACTACCAATGGGGATACCCATTGACTGTCAGAGATAGGATAAATAAAATTGACTTTCAATAGTTTTTGTAATTCATCTCTAACAATATCTTGAAGAATGGGATTCATTCTTCTTTGCGGTTGCCTCACTGGTTTGATATTACTATCCGTATAAATATGGTGAGTGCATGTTTCAGGGTGAATTCTGTGCCTATCGGTGTAGTCCCAAGCAAATGCTTTCTGATATTTTCTCAATAATTGAATCAATTTTTCATCCTGAGATGAGTCTAGGTGAGTGCTAATATTCAAATTTTTTCCTAGACTAATCTCTATGGTCTTGCTCTGTGTGTTTGTGATAGATTGAATGGGAAAAATGTTCTGAAATGTTGTTTGCAAAGAATGAATGGTGCATGTTTCCTGAAAATTCTGTGCCAAAAGTTCATTTGCAGCATGGTATTGGTCATTTCTTAATTCTTCGGAAATTCAGGTTGAGAAAGGAACAATTCTACCAAATCATCATTATTATGTTCTTGAAAATCATAGATTTGGTTGATGTTGAAAACAGATTGAACTTCTACCTTATCATTGTATTTATCATCAAGCCATAAATTGTGTGCTATTGTTGGTGATTGTGCTGATGGGTAGAGAGTGAGTTGCTTTCTTTCAGTTCCTCGTGAAATAATCATATTACCCGATCTACATCCTATGAATGCATCAGCAGTTGCTAACCATGGTCTACCAATGATGATAGGGTGTCCTAAATTAGATTTTGGCTGAAGAATTAAAAAGTCCACTGGATACTCCCAAGAGTCCAGTGAAACAATTATGTCCTCCAAAATCCCTTCAGGAATCACTTTAGACCTATCAGCTAGTTCTAGAACAATTGTTGTGTGTTGCAAGTTTGTGAGTTGCAGCGTTTTCATTGTTTCAAGAGTCATCACATTTATTTCGGCCCCAAGGTCAATTAAGGTGTTTGGAATATGTATGTTGTTAATGATTGTAGTGACTCTGGGAATACCAGGATCAACATACTTTTCCATGGAAATGGTGTTTGTCACAAGGCCAGCTAAATGTTCAATAACATGAATAGTTTGTGGATCAACTCTTTTCCTGGTAGGCTTCTTGAGGCATAGTTCTTTGATTGCTTTAGTATATATCAGAAGGTCTTTTATGGCTTTTAATAGTGGAATTTTTATATAGACATTCTTTAGCTCATCTAAAACATCAAACTGTGGTATAGACATGGGAAGTTTTGCTTGGACCAATCTTTCTGGAAAAGGTGGTGGATGCAATGGTTGCATTTGTTTATTTTTGATGTCATCATTTTGTTTCCTTTGAGTTGGAGTTTCATTTTCATTTTCTTCGTTTTCTTCTTGCTTTTCAGCTATTGGAGGTTCTTTTTGAAGTACCTTACCAGACCTCAGCTCGATATTTTGTAAGGTAATGTGGGATATGATGGTCCCTCATCTACACTGTAAGCTAGTCTATCTGCTCTATTATTTGGATTTGGTACAGGTTGAGCAGGAATCTGAGTGGGTCTAGGAGGTTGGTTAGATGGAAGTTGTAATTGAGGTGGATTTATTGGTGGAGGAGCAGACAATGCTTGTTGAGTGTTTTGGGGTTGATAAACAACTTGTTGCTGAGGATATTGTTGATATGTTTGAGGAAATTGTGAATATGGCTTTCCAAAAATCCGTAACCAACCTGAGATATTTAGGGTCCTTTAACCAGGTCGAGTTAAATTTGAAAGGTACCCTAGGTTTTTTAAAGGAGTTTTTCACTTCCAGATAAATGGGGGAATGATCCAAGATCCCTCCAGTGCCCACCCACTGTCTGTAATTAGTGAGGGAAATGAACAGATCTTCATGAATAAGAAACATGTCAAGTCTCTGACCCAAAGCTGCTTCTTCGGTCCTTCTGTTGTGCCAAGTTGGCATCTTCTTGTTCATAGGGATGTCAATAAGATTGTGTTGCTTTAGAAGTAATCCCCGCCGAATCGAAAGTGGCTCCAGTTGTGAGTGGTGTCCCCAAGATTCTTCATGACCGATGGTGAAGTTAAGATCTCCCCTTATAATAGTGGAATGGTCTATCAAGGGGTTCTCTAGAATCTTTTGCCAAAAATCCAGTCTACTAAGATTGGGTGCATAGATGTCCATAATACGTAGATTTCTGCCCAATTCAGTTGAAAAAATATCCATACCCAGGAACCCATGACGGCCCCAAGTAAAGGTGCCCTTGATGGATTAAGGGTTTATCCCAAGCACTAAACCCCCTGATCTCCCAACAGCATCCAAAGCTTAGAATTTCCATCCTGGCATGATAATTTGGAGGGTTCTAACAATCAGCTCAGATCTACCTAGGGTTTCTTGTAGAAAAATAATATCACAAGGCTCACTGCCCAAGATTCTCTTGAGAGCTAATTTTTTAGAGGGGCTAACTAAACCCCCGTAGTTGAAGGAGAGCCACTTCATGGGGGAACATTATCAAGGGTGTCCTGTGCTCTAAGTACCCTTTCAATGGTGTTTTGTCTACCTTGAGCAACATCTGCTCCAACAATCTTGATGGCTTTGGACATCTTGGAAGGCCTCCACCGGGAGGATTTGTGCTCGACTTGAGAGGGAGTGATGCCTAATCTAAGCAAATCATGAGCCTGGTGGTGGAAGCAGAGGTTGTATGGATGAGAGCCCGAAGCAGAAGGGGAAATAGGAATGTCTTGGAGCCCCTGTACTCGTACAGCCAGGGGGGTGGTGGAAAAAAAAGGCAACGGAGGATCAAGTGCACAAGTAATGGGCAAGGTAACCATACAAGGTTTAGATGTAGATGGTGCCAAATAGAAATTAAAATGATTAACATTCATTGCAGAGGAAAAGGGAAAATAAATTGAACTCGTTGTAGGAGAAGCCATCGCAACAGACCGGGATCTAGTCATAGGAGGGGAAATATGTGGCATCTGGGAAGCAAAGGATGGTTGAACAGTGTCCCTAGCCACTTCCTTTGGACTATTCGGACCTATGGGTTGCTCGTCCACAATCGAGTCTTCTGTCTGGCGATGCTTCGTTCCCTTTGATGTAGGAGTAGATGGCGGGAGTAGTGGGCAATCTTTGTAAAGATGTCCAACCTTATGGCATCTCTGACACCTGAATGGAACAACTTCATAATCAAGATTTTGTCTACGCGAGAAGTGCCTCCAATGTAGGGTTATCTTCTCCTCCAAGCCTTCTCTGGTATCCATATGTACCAGAATGCGAGCCATGGTCATATTCCTCGATGTTTCATAGGACTGGTCATGTTCCAAATAGGTGCCCAGCGCATTGCCAATGCAATTGAATACAATCGGAGACCAATATTGCATAGGTAGCCATGGTAAATGAACCTAGATCGGCCCAGCTCCCAACTGCTCCCTCTCAAGGTCAAATAATGGATCCCATCTTTTCAGCAATACTGGGGCTAATTCAATATGCCAGAACCTAGAGAATATCCAGTCTATATACTCTTCCCTATGAAATTGAAGGGCGACCAACCTCGCGCGAGCAACCGAATGGTGGGCAATTATTTGATTAAAGTGCCCCAAATCTCCAAGGTCCAGAGACGAAGTCTCTCCATAGTATAATGTCACCCCAATGCGGTCCACCATGACCTTTTCGACTGTATCAGCAACTTCCCCCATCAAGAGGTCTTCCCCCAAAGAGAGGATGATATCCCTATCAACAGCCTTCAGACACCTCCCTTTCTTAAATTTGTCCGACCTGCGAGCAGTCAAGTAATCCCGTAGGAGACCCCTGATGCCCTGGTTAACTGTCTACGGGGTGGAAGGGGTAGATTTAGGGTTTGTGACCGGCGTGTTGAAGCAGCCAGAACGGATAGGGGTGCAAGGTGTAGGGTTGTTGGAATTAAGGGTGCTTCTGGACTGAAAAGGAAAAGGGTGGGTAGCAGCCCCAAGTGGAGGGATGTCAGAGGATGAAGGGTTGCAGGACAGGGCAGAGATGTGAGGTAGACGAGGCAACAGCGTGTCGAATGTAGGGGATGGTTGCAGGCAGATGTTGAGGAGGTTCAAGGTAATTAGGGAGAGTGGAGATCATTAGTCCAAGTCGAAGGCATATTCAAGGTTGATAGGGGGCGTAGGATGGGTCACAGATGGCCTAGGTTAGTCCAGTGCAACGCGAGGTGCAGACAGAGGCCACAGGGATGAGCCAAGGAGCCGGAACCCGACAGAGCGTGATGGTGAGTCTATATAACCTCATGGGGATTGGGGTCCTCGGAATAATCAACCGCATCCATATCCATTGCTAAATGATAGGGAGCAGGTCAATGGAGGTTAAATTCTGCGCGGAAAGTGATAGGACCAAAGTAACGGAACACCCGGGAACCCGCAGGAAGGAGGTAGGCAAAACGGAGTTAGGCGAGTCGTGGAGGTTAGCCTTGACCGTCAGGGGCAGTGCAGCACCGTCTCAGAAACTCCATGTTCGCCGAGCATCAAAGCTTCGCTCGTGTAAGTCAAGTGCATCTCAATATATATATATATATATATATATATTGGGTCTACTAAGAAAAAAAAGGACAAGATGGAGAGTAATAGTGACAATAACAATTCCAAGAAATTCCAAGAGGAACTTGAAAAGACACATCAACATCTCAATAATGTTTAAAAGAAGTGAGAGGAACTCGGAAAAGCCCAATACAGGATAATTATTACTCTAGACCAAATAGAAAACAATATCAAAAAAATAGAGAACATTGAGAAAATGTTGAGCCCGATGGGAATCCATCTTTTAATCCCTTAATCACACAAGAATCGTCGCAAAGTCCCTAGACTCCAGAAGGCGAAGTTTTTCCAAGTCATGAATTTTCGTTGATGCACGCAGTCCCACAAATCCGCATATACGGTTCTGAGGAAATTAGTAGTATACAAAGTTTCCTGAGAAAGACCACCAAAAAATTAAAAGGGAATTACCTAAATATGATGGTAAGGACCATAGGGGTGCCATCGTGTGGGTAAATAAAATGGAGGTCATTTTCTGAGCAAACCTATCAATAGGTGAGCAAGAGAGGATCGTGATTGCATCTAATAACTTGGAAGTTGATGGATGTCCAACAAATGTGAGGCTTGTTCATTCATTTTGAAAAATGTGTGGATATCCTGCTCAAAAGGTTCCATGACAAAGAATAAGACAATGTTTATGAAAAATTATTTCATCTCAAACAAAAAGGTTGTGTAAGTTAATACACCCACAAGTGGGAAGTATTAGCTATAAGACAAAGGAGGTTCTTCGACAAAGAACTACTAAAAATGTATAGACGCGGGCTTAAAGAGTATATTCAGGGAGAATTAAAACTATATAAACCCAAAACCATTTAAGAAGCTAGACATGCAACAATAATTATTGAGCGAAAATATGCTCCATAAAACACCATATGCCAATAATGAAAAATCAAATAACTACTCAAAAGGAAAGTCAAGTAAGTCTTCTTCAGATCCAAAGGAAGAAAATTATGTCAAGAATTTCTCTAGTAGCTATCACAGGGATAGCTCAACCACAAACATTAAAGCTTACAGGACATATTAAGAAGCAGAACATTATTGTGTTAATAGATTCAGGAAGTACATAAAATTTTATAAACGTCAATGTCGCAAAAAGGCTAAACATTTTTTCCTATCCCGTAGCAGATTTAAAAGTTATGGTGGCAGATGGGAAAAGAATAGATGGAGTCGAAAAGTGCCAAAAGTCAAAATGCAACTAAACAACTATAAAATGGAATCCAATTTTTACACAGTTCCCTTAGGAGGTGTAGATGCCATCTTGGGAGTACAATGGTTGCAAAGGCTAGGAATGTACTCTGCAAATCACCAAAAACAATTCATTAAGTTCAAAATGTATGGGAGAAAGTATAAGTTGTTCGGATTCCAAGCCCCTCCTACCCAAATCATTTTTGTTCAGCAAATGAAGAAACTTATTCACAAAGGAGCTTCAGTTTTCGTCCCACAATGCCAACAGTTAGAGTTATTATCGATGGAAGAGACTCACCAACAGTCTGAAGTTACATCCCTAATCCAGAAATATGACAAGGTATTTCAGGAATTGCTGATGATATTACCTCTGAAAGGAAAATCAAACATATCATTGAAGTCGAACTAGATTCGACACCGGTAAAGGTAAAACCATATCACTACCCCCATCATCATAAAACAGAAATAAAAAGGTTGATACAAGGTTTGTTAAAGCATGGAATCATTACGAAACGCAGAAGTCCATATGCGGCTCCAGTGGTGTTGGTTTGAAAGATATATGGGTATTTTCGATTATGTATAGATTATCTAGGACTAAACAAGGTTACTATTAAACACAAATTTCCCATTCCATTTATTGATGAAATGTTAGATGAACTCCATGGCGCAGAACATTTTTCAAAGTTAGCTCTGAGATCAAGCTATTATCAAATCCGAGTACGACTAGAAGACATCGAAAAGGCTATATATTTAGGACTCACGAAGGACATTATGAGTTCAAAGTAATGCCATTTGGGCTAACAAATGCACCAGTGACCTTCCAAGCAACCATGATGAGCTCTTTCACCCATACTTATGGAAGTTCGTAATGGTCTTCTTTGATGATATCCTTATCTACAGTAAAACTTGGAAGGAACATCTCAAGCATTTAGAAGTAATTTTTGTATTAGAAATGAATCAATTTTATGCAAAATTATCAAATTGTACCTTCGGAGAGAAAGAAGTTGAATATTTGGGTCACATCATATCCATGGGTCAAAGTCAACCTCAACAAGATTAAGGTTATTAAAGAATGGCCAAAACCCAAGAACATATCAAAACTGAGAGGATTTTTAGGGTTGACTGGATATTACATAAGATTCATAAAGGATTACACACATTTGACTGCGCCACTAACAAACTTGTTAGAAGATAATGCTTTCCAATGGAGTAACCCGACAAATGAATGCTTCAAGAAACTTAAAAAAAAAAATGTCAACCACACCAATACTAGTAACCTCATATTTCTCCAAACCATTCGTAGTCAAATGCGATACTTCAAGGTTTGGAATTGGAGCAGTATTAATGCAAGACAACCATCCTATAGCCTTCGAAAGTAAGAAGCTTAACAAACAGAAAAGTTTGAAAGCAACTTACCAAAAGGAGATGCTTTCCATCATACATGCCTTAACTAAATGACGACAGTACTTGCTCGGAAGTAAGTTCTCAATTTGAACCGACCACAATAGTCTTCAATTCCTACTTCAACAAAAAAACATTATCAACAGAACAACAAAAATGGATGGAGAAGCTTTTGGTATTCGACCTAGAAATACTGCACAAAAAGGGAAAGGAAAATGTCGTCGTCGATGGACTCTCACATAAAGATAATGACAACACAACATGCGCTGTCTTGGTAGTTGTTCCTAATTTGTTAGACGAAATCTGAGTTGAATATGCCAAGGATTTGGACTATGGGTCTATGATTGAAAATATCAGTCAATATGCCAACTTTGAATGGAAAAATGACATATTGTGGTACAAAGGTAGAATTTATCTAACTCCACCCAAATTTAGAATGAAAAATCTAAAAGAATCTCATAGTTCTAAAGATGGACATGTTGGATTCTTCAAAACCTACTACATCATTCGGCAATCATTCTACTGGAAAGGCATGAGTAAGGAAATCCAAATTTATGTTGTTGAATGTGATATTTGTCAGAGAAGTAAAAGTGAACATATTCCAACTCCTGGGTTACTACATCCGTTACATATTCCAAATCAAAAATGGGAAGGAATATCGATGGATTTCATTGCAGGACTACCTACATCTGATGGCAAGGACAAGATATTATTCATAGTAGATAGACTTACCAAATATGCCCACTTCATAGCAATCAGGAATCAAGAAAACTAACACAACCAAGCAAGTCGTGGAAGTCTTTTGTAAAAACATTTACAAACCACATGGTTTTCCGAAGGTTATTGTCAATGATAGAGACAAAATTTAAAGGCAAATTTTGGAAGGATTTCTGCCACCAAGCAGGAATAACTCTCAATATGAGTTCGGCTTATCATCCCCAAACAGATGGTCAAATTGAAGTTGTAAATAAGTGTTTGGAAACATACCTCCGTTGTTTCGTCATTGACAAACAAAACAAATGGTCTCAATGGCTACACCTAACAAAATGGTGGTACAATTCTAAGGTTCAAGCAGTGAGGAACCACTTAGGGGAAAACCAAAGAATTATTAACTTGTTAAAAGAAAATTTAACAATGGCACACAATAGAATGAAGCAACAAGCTGACCAGCACCGCACAGAATGAGAATTCGAAGGAGACTAGGTTTTCGTCATACTTCAACCTTATAAACAGTTATCATTGAAACAACAAGGAAAAAAGAAGTTAGCTCCTAAGTATTATGGGTCATACCAAATAATCAAAAAATTAGTAGCGTAGCTTATGAATTGAAGCTACCTGACAACTGTCGAATCCACAACGCATTTCATGTATCAAGTCTCAAAAAAGTGTTGTGACAAAATCAAACAACTCAAATGGATACACTTGAGACTAACGAAGAAGGATCATATTAAAACCCAAGGGCATACCCGCTACCAGAGAGAAAGTACTACGATCCAAGACTATTAAAGAATTATCTTATCAAATGGAAGAGAATGCCAAAAGAAGATTCATCATGGGAGACAGAACGTTTTCCTCAACAACACCCAACCTTACTTATGCTTTGAGGACAAAGCATTTTGAAGGGAGAGATATTGTTATGAATAAATATTCATAACTAAATATTAAATAAAATCTTAAAATCATAGAAATAGCAATAATTAATAATTTGATTAATTAAATACCACTAATTATGAAAGGGCATTATTGTTAAAAAGACATGACTTCTAAAAGAAACCTTGTGGCATGTCAACACCTATTATGGTGAACCGCCCAAGGCATTGTAAGCCATCATTAGGGCATTTGAATAATAAAATATATTATTTGTACACATAAATGTGTCTACAATTGGAACTTTCCAATGAACAAGGGCTTTTATGTTCTAGAATACAACACTTCTATAATTTATTTATTTTTTTTATAAAAACACCTATCTAAATAACTTTATAGTACCTAGGACCAGCCTCGATCCATCTTAACTCTAGAGCTACCAAGCGTCAAGAGGGATCAAATCTCTTTTTACTCTTAAAAAGGTTTTCATCTCAAGAGATTTGATCCCTCTCAACACTTGGTAGATACGAAGTTAAGATGGATCTAACCTAATTTAATTCCCCTCTTTAAATTAGTTATATTCCACATGAATACCATGGGTTCTCGTAAACCTTGAGCTCAAAAATCACTAGTAACTTGATCAAGGCAAGTTTACTGTAACTACCCAACAAAAATTAATAATAATAATAATAACGTAAACTATTTATCTTTATTATTTTAGTTTGAAGTTATTTTTATTTTAACATAGGGTCATTTTTATTTTTATTTTATTTTGATTGAATCAAAATGTTTATAGGACATCACATTACAACATTGCTACCATACCACGCTAGAGAGCATCTCTTGATGCAAAAGCTACCTAACTAAATAGACTTTAGAATTATGAGGTTAAAACCCACGCAACAAAGGAAGCCTGAGAAAATCAACTCGATAGCCCTCTATGGATCAATTTTTTTGAAAAATGGCACAATTCAAGCAATGGTGAGTGTTGCATATCACTTCAAAAATACCCAAAACAATTAGCTGCTTATTGGGAAGCCTCCAAAGGATTATGAACCTACAAAATGAAATGGAGAAGAGAAGCAACCACATATTGAAGGATGTCAAAAGGGTAAAATAAAGAAGAAAATGTAGCATTCAATCTTTAAAAGGGTAAACATTTTACTCACCAAATAGAACTCAACTGTTAGATATAGAAGCCGTGAATCCAACAAAAGGAAGAATGTCAATCATTGAGTTTAAATTCTCGAGGCTCAATTGTTGGCTTCAAAAGTAAAGAAACAAGGTAAGAGATTTACCTCTAGGAAACTAATTGCTAACTTTAGGGCCTTATTTCGTAGTTTCATTAGGTTCAAAGCACTAACAAGCAACAAAAATTGCAAACTTTGAGGCCTTATTTGGCAATTTCATTGGTTCTAAGAGTTAATAAGCCTCCAACCTAGCAATTTGGTTTTTTGAGCTAGTTTAATGAAAAGTAGCTTCTTTTCACATTTTCCTCGAGCAAGAGAAGTAAAATTTCACCCAATTCAATCAACAAAGATCAATTGTCAAGATTAGAGGGTTTTTCACCTCCCAACCCAATGCCTTAACCTTCATGAAGCAAATCACAATTTTAGGCAACCAACAAGTTTGCGTAATCAACATGTTTACCCTCCATCAAAATATTGCCAAGAGTGATGAAAAACCTCCCTAATTACCTACAAATTGATTCCTCAACTCCTCACATCAAATTACATTCTTCAAGCATTGAATATCTTATTTACAATTACAAAGCTTTCCCAATTCCTCAACAATCAAGGGAAATCACCAAAGCTTCCAACACCTTCATACCTTTCCACACACCAAACCAATGCTTGAAAACCTTGCTATTGAAGCTTTTCACTCATTAAAACACCTTAGGCTTGAGCTCAAAATTGAACTCAAATCAAAAGAAAGCCTAGCAAATAATTCATTCATCTCATGTCAAATCGTTGAATCATTTGTTGCAAAGCACAAAAGACACCATGCTTTCCAAGAGTGGTCAAATGCACCATTCCACTTTCATATTGATGGTTTTCATATTCCATAAAGAAAAAATTGCCTAGTTGGGTAGGAAAATTTTAATATACATTTTTGTGCTCGTGGACCACAAAATTGAATTCCATCAATTGTTGTGTTCATAGACTCCAAAAATGTATGGCTACTTCAAAAACTTAAAGCTCATTTTTAGTACTCCAAAATGTGTGTGCTATGCACCACCCTCAAAGTCTAAAGTTCAACTTTTTGTTCGAAGCATTGCTTCACCAAAACCACAAACTTCTTGTGCCACTGGCTAAACATTAAAAAACAAATCCATATGCATCCACAATATCAAATATCTTAAATGATGTCTAGATTAGAAACCAACCATAGACATTTCAAAAACTAACTAAAACATTTCATAATTTATTTTATTGGATAACAAATATTTATATAAATATAGTATTCAAAATACTACATGCCAGTCTTCTTTAAGATTCACTATGAAAGCTCAGTGTGCCTAATAGGCATCGAGTTATTGTTTCCAGCTTCCCAACATAAAGTGAACATCTTATAATGTAAACCAAGAACTTTTTGCATTCGTTGATTTTCCAGTTCATAACACTCTTACGAGTGCAACCATCCATAAAATAGGTTTTTTATTTGGCATCTTGATTCTTACACACATTTGGAAATGCTAAAAGCCCAAATGTCATAATGTGTGCGCTATTGTAATAGACAGATTCATGCATGGAAAATCTCTACCATGCATACCAACAAAAGAAAAATCCACTACAACATAATCTATGATGTTGTAACACAACTGTTGTGACAAATCAGATTCAAATTCCTCATGCATAATATATTCGCTTTGCAAATTCCTCATGCATAATATATTCGCTTTGCAAATTCCTCATGCATAATATATTCGCTTTGCAAATTCCTCACACAATATATTCTCAAGTATATTCACGTGTATATTTGCTACATTCTCGAGCATATTCACATGAATAAGACAATTGATAGTTCCAGGGGGGTAGCTTGGTGGGTTCAACCCTTTCCACCAAGGGATAATACCCAGGGAGGTCATGAGATCCATTCCCAGTGAGTCGGGTGGGGTTACCAATGGCTATTGCTGCTAGCAGTTAAAACACTCCTCCCTCTGAAAAACCCGGGACAAAGGGGTGATCTGCAGCACTGACTA
The DNA here is from genome assembly GCA_000404065.3 of Pinus taeda. NCBI lineage: Eukaryota > Viridiplantae > Streptophyta > Pinopsida > Pinales > Pinaceae > Pinus > Pinus taeda. The sequence continues at coordinate 27,487 of APFE030466190.1, forward strand.
GGCACCACTTTTGTCATACTAAATACTTAATATACAAGAGATAAAATAGTTCATAACACTCTGACAAGTGATAATGCTAAAACCCTAATGTCATAATTTATGTGCTATTTTGACTGAGATTCATGCATGAGAAATCAGTATCATACACAGAATATTCACAAGAATAAAACAACTAATTCTAATAAAAGAAAATCTAATACAACAGGGTAATGCTAACAACGAATGTCATAATCTATGTGCTGTTGTGGCAGACTGGATTCATGGGTAGAAGATCCCAGTTATGCACAGCATGTTCACAAGAATAAGGCAATCGACACCATCAAAAGAAAATTCCAACGCCCCCATTGACATAGTTCTTAAATGTCATACTGACAATTTCAATAATGCAGCCATCTTTCCATCAGTTGAGCTCAGACAAACCAAATTTAAATAATGCACTCTTTCAAACAAGGAAAATATGTCACGATCTATGTGCTATTGTGACATAGATTCATGCATGGAAAATCATTACAAGAATAAGATGATTTCATCAAAAGAAAAATCTAACCAACACGGCAATGCTAACAACTAAAGTCACAATCTATACAGACTAGATTTATGTACGAAAAATCCCCAGCATAAACAGTACATTCTCAAGAACAAGAGAGTTGATTCCATCAGAAGAAAAATATAATGATCCCATTGACAAAATAGTACATAACTGTCAGACTCGAAATTTCACTAATGCAGTCATCTTTCCATCAATTGAGCTCAGATGAACGCCCAAGTGTCATTATCTATGTGCTATTCTGACAGATTCAAACATTGAAAATCCCTATAATGCACACAGTATATTCACAGGAATGAGACGACCGATTCCAACAAAAAATATATAGCCAGCTTGGTAACACTAAGTTCCAACCACTAATGTTATAATCCGTGTGCTATTGTGAGAGACTGGAATCATGCACAGTATATTCACAAGAACAAGACGACTCCATTAAAAGAAAATCTGATGCCCATATTCACAAAAAAGTACTGACTGTCAGAGTAAGAATTTCACTAATTCCAACACCGCCATTGACAGTTCTTAAATGTCATACTGACAATTTCAATAATGCAGCCATCTTTCCATCAGGTGAGCTCAGACAAACCAAATTTAAATAATGCACTCTTTCAAACAAGGAAAATATCTCACGATCTATGTGCTATTGTGACATAGATTCATGCATGGAAAATCACTACAAGAATAAGATGATTTCATCAAAAGAAAAATCTAACCAACACGGCAATGGTAACAACTAAAGTCACAATCTATACAGACTAGATTTATGTATGAAAAATCCCCATCATAAACAGTACATACCCAAGAACGAGTTGATTCCATCAAAAGAAAAATATAATGCCCCCATTGACAAAATAGTACTTAAACTGTCAGACTCAGAATTTCACTAATGCAGTCATCTTTCCATCAATTGAGCTCAGACAAACGTCTTTCAATAAAAGAATCCCCCCCGAATGCCATTATCTATGTGCTATTCTGACAGAGATTCACGCATTGAAAATCCGTATAATGCACACAGTATATTCACAGGAATGAGACAACCGATTCCAACAAAAAATATATAACAAGATTGGTAATGCTAAGTTCCAACCACTAATGTTATAATCCATGTGCTATTGTGAGAGACCGGAATCATGCACAGTATATTTATTATTCACAAGAACAAGAAAATTCCATTAAAAGAAAATCTGACGCCCACATTCACAGAAAGGTACTGACCATCAGACTAAGAATTTCACTAATGCAACCATCTTTCTATCATCTCAGACAAACCAAATTTAGATAATGCAGTTATCTTTTAAATGAGGAAAAATGAAAATGGCATTTAAACTGTAGACCCCATTTTGAATCATAAAAAAGGGAACATGCACATCGTTTTGGAGGCACCTTTTAGGTTCCAACATAAATGTTCGCCTGCAATAAGTTTTAAACATGCAGAAGCAATGCCCAATGCCCATATCTGATCATAATTTCATGCAAAGAGCAATGCATAACTTTATTCATGTTCCCAAATCCCAATGGAATTCATCCTCTCAGAAATTATCATCACATCGATGACTTCCAGAAGGTTATCATTCCAAATTCAAAGTGCACTATAAATCATCTGTAACAAACACTTTAACCATTGCATTCATATCATATTCTTATGCCTCATTCCATGCAAAATGGCTTATATTGCATCAGAGACATGAACATAGCTAGATGCCATCAACAATTGTTTGTAAATCAACTATCCAAAAAATTTAAACTGCCAAACTTCTGAATGCAGTAAACCTGTTATAACAATTTGTAATGAAAGAAGATTAGAACTGAGATTCCTTTAACCAGAATCACAACCCAAAGAAAGGCCTTAAGACTCAAGAATAATACTGTACTATGAGATTCACTGCACCTGAATAGAAGCAATTGCATTCCTTTACACCACATAATATTGTCTCTAACAGGTTTTCTGAATGCAGTAAAAATTAAACGTGTTATAACAATTTGTAGTCTAAGAAGGTTAGAACTGAGATTCCTTTTATCAGAATCGCAACCCAAAGGTCTTAAGACAAGAATAACACTACTATGAGATTCACTGCAACTGAATATAAGCAATTGCATTCCTTTACACCACATTATATTGACTCTAAAGGGGGTTGGAGAATGAGAAGCAAACACTTCAACCACCTCTAGCCAAATGCATTCCTCACAAATAATCACTAGAACATTTGTTTACAATCACTGACGATGCTCAATTTCATAAACTGCAAACCCTCAATTTCCTGCTTCCCAACTGACTTCGAGATTATAAAACCCACAATACCACCTCTCCTTTTATAGCTTCAACACCAACAGCATATTGAATATAATTATGACTCATCCACTCATAAACAGTAAATGAACATTTTCTCACCTGTTTTCTACTCATGTCAACATGTTATTTTTTCTCACCTGTGTACAGTTAGCCATATAACAAACTGAAAAAAGCATAGTTCTAACATCCCGTCCAGCATCATGTAATCGAATAGTAGCTTTCTGAAACGTTGTGCAAAGTTGTTCACATACAAGGCTTTACCATTCAGGCTTCAAGGATACCAAATTTCCATACTGCCTCAAACATGCCACTATTGCTCACAAAATCAGACTAGTTGAAAATTCAAGCTCAGACTGCTTCTGTCATCACTGATTTAGAGTACCATGTGTCCAAGTCAAAAAACTATCAGCTGGGGGTCTGTCTTCCAGAATTTGTATCTTGATGACTATGCCAGAATCCTCACAAAATATTTCACCTGTAATTTCTTCAATAATAGTGAAATACCACAACTGGATGCTAGAAGCAACATAGTTCAACAACAATAGAAGCAACATAGTTCAACAGAAGTGTTGTAACCACAGCCTGCAGTCCAACTTTACATTGTGGCCATAATCACCACAATATACACAAATTACAGTTAACAAAATCCCCAAGTTCAAACAAGAAATCTTATTTTCTTGCAAAATCCCTGTTTCCCAAAAGACCTGCTAAGAACCCAAAGGATAATGTCCCTGTATTCCCCACACTAGAAGTAACATAGCTCAACAGAAGTGATGTAACCACAGCCTGCAGTCCAGCTTTACATTGTGGCCATAGTAACCACAATATACACAGATTATAGTTAACAAATTCCCCAAGTTCAAACATGAAATCCCATTTTCTTGCAAAATTATATTTCTTCCTGAAAGACCTGTTGAGAACCGAATAGATAATGTCCCCATATTACCTTCTAATCATCCAGGCTCTCCAGAAAAAAGCTGAAGACAAAAAGACTGGAAATTTTTTTAATTCTAAATCACAATGTCATATCCAACCTTGGTTCAGAAATAAGAGAACCTCTTGCAAGCTGGAGGCAAAAAACTCCCAGAATATATTTAGAACCATGCCTAAAATCCAACCTCAATTCAGAAAGAGAAGAGATCAGCACAAACCCTGATCTGCCTCAGGCAGCAACAACTTTGACCTTTGAAGCTATGTATTTGAATCAGTAATTCGGCTTCTGTGGTGCTGAAAATAATATCCTCCCCCATCCTGATTAGAAAAACTATTAAGAATATAATATAGCTGTTTAATAACTTGTGCCAGAGAATCAGACTGTGAAAAAACTAATCAAGAGAGTATTTCTCTTTTCTAAATATCCCTTGGCATCTATAATAACTGTGCACTGCTTCTGATGGCAACAAGATGCATGATTATTACTGCCTTTGTTATGAACTCTCAGAAGCTGAAACATACTAACATTATAACATATAACACAGAACACTTTGTTGACGCCCTACTCAACAAGATCTATAGCACTAGCACTCATACATTCAACTAACACTGGTTCTGTCTCTATGGTGTGCCTTCTTTGGCACAACTATTTCTTACTTCTCTGAAAAGGTTGGTGATCCTCCTTCATAACCATCAGGTTTAGATCCAAAAGATCTCTGGCCAATGGTAATGGTCAATGGAGACCATTGTGCCTGACTTGGTCTCAACCATCTTTTGACCTTTATGGCAAGGTGCAATATATGTATGATCTCTCCTAATGCAAGAGATTTAAGGCAAGATTTCTTCAGCTCCTGTGCTGCATCATACCTGAAGTACAGAATATTCTTTTAGCACGGCTTTGATACATGTATCAAACAAGCCAACAAAGACCAAATTCTAGACAGAAAACTGGGTCGCTTCTACAATATTTGCAAAATAACAAGAGCAGAATAACACTGACCTGCTTTTGGATTGAATCATAGCCTCACATCCTTCATGGCTACATAGGAATTTGAAGAGCTCATTCCAAAGTTCCTTAGGATACTTATCATGCATGCTAAGAGGATCAACACACTGCCAAATAACTGAGTCAGGAGGAAGATATATTTTAAAACCACCTCCTGTCCTCATCACTACTATATCTTTTAGTTCAACAGCTTTATCCAAGCTCTCTCGAAGATTGAAATTAGGAATATGAAGCATCTTGCCATACCAAATGCAGTCTTCAAGATTTTGTTCTGTTGGTGCCATCATATTTTGCTTCAATGTTTCCATGGCCAGAGAAAGAATCCTCAGATGAACCCTATGAGATATATCTGGTCCCAGAGATTGAGCTGGTGGCAAACTAGATGGGGATGTGTGTATTGCATCCCTAGAAGTTTCTGTTTGAGTCGGATTATTTGCCTCGAAACTCCCTAGAGGTTGGGATGTTTGTTCTGAAGGAAGGAGTTGTGAGACACGAAGCAAACAAGAATTCCCAGATTGCATATTGGGACTATGTTGTGAATCGGAAGAAATACCAATTTTCTCAAAATTAGGCATATTAGCTCTCAAGTCAACGGGAAAGTTTTGTCTATTTCTAGCATGATGTTCCATATGAAAATTAGAAATGACTTGGGGAGGGTAGTTAGGCCTCACTTGGGGAGGGTAGTGAGGCCTTACTGGGGGAAGATAGTGAGGCCTTGCTGGGGGAGGGTAGTTAGGCCTCGCCTGGGGGGGATAGCTGGGCATCATTTGAGGGGGGAAACTAGCTTTTGTGTGGAGAGAGCGACTACACTTGACATTATAATCGGTGCTTAGTTTAGCTGGAAGATTGTTTGCTCCAGGTGTAAAATTTGTCTGAGGTGGAGCTGAACTTAGCTTTACAAGTGACTTAGGTCCAGTTTTAGACATGCAAGTGTTGTATTTTGGATCATTACATGAATCTTGCCTATTATTATCATTGTTTTCTAATGACTGTAAAGGTTGTGCATCTGGCAAAGATCCACCGCCATTATTATTGTTAAGCGAAACTTTTAACTCTGACATAGCGCTCTTCATATCCAAGGATCCTTGACGTACACCATTGGTCAAGAAACTAGAATCAGATTTTTTAGCTAGTTGTTTGTTATCCTTAATAATTGGCATAACCTCCTCACCCCTTGCAAGGCTTGTCCAGAGCCAGATAATTGTTGCAGCACCAGAGAGGGAAGGAGGAATGTTCAGAGTGGGGTGAGCTAGAAGAATGTTATATCTCCTCATGCTGAGCTGATGGAGAGCATTAGCAAAGTCACGATCACCAGATATAAGCAAATAATTTGCTGGTGCAGAATTGTCCACCGCCCAGAATAGCATATCAACTAATATTCTTTTGTCACTAGCATCTTTAATGCCTGCAATAAATGGCAAAGCCGTGAATAACTGGATAGAAGACCTTAATGCAACACCTATTTAAGTTCTCAATCAAAAAACAGAGCAGAAGCAATAACAGGACAGCATAAACAACTTAAGTATAATTCAGGCACTAAAAACATGCCGTAATCACTCAAAATCAGTCTTCATTCAATTTCTGTCTACATTAAGAACTTGAAGCTCCATCATGAAAGAACCATTGTAGACAATGAACCCTCCAGTATTACAATGTTAAAGTATCAGCAATACCAGGGAAATTACTGGAAATTATGGTGAAACTTAAAAATACAAAAATTATCATTTTTTTTCCAAGTTTTTGAACTTTTAAAGCAACATCAACATCAAACAAACACAATGTCACCTAAGTCACATGACACGAGGACATGAGAGACGTAGGACACATAAATACGAGTATTCGACATGAGACACGACGACCGCATAAACAGGACACGAGGGAAACTACTAACTAGAAATTTAGAAATATCATGATTGATAAAATAAAACTAGAAATTTAAAAGAACTTGTGAACTGCAGTCTCAATGTGAAGTTGTGAACTCCAGTCTCAATGTGAAGTTGTGAGCAGTGCACCCGAATCTGGCGGAATTCCTCACACTGCACAGCAAATTCAATTTCGGTGGCGAACAATGACAAAAAAACCCAAACATAAACCATGTCACAGGTTTTAAATGTCACTTTTCATGGGACATGTGTCCTAAGAGCCAAAATTGTTAGGTCACGTTTTCACCACATCCAAAACACTCTCATTTGGAGGACACGGAAAAAAACGTTTTCGACAAGTTTTAGGGCACATTTCATGTCCGACACGTGAAATACGAGACACGAGACCCTAAGGGACGTGTCCTGTGACTTATATCAATGATTCCTTCTACCCCTTTTACGAGGAAAGGTCATTGGTCTCATTCCTCTTCTAGAAGTTGTAGGTGGACGTGATGAGCCTGAGGTGGAAGGTGAAACTCTTGGGGAGAAGGTGGAAGATGAAGCCGGATATCTTTCACCTCTTCTCCTAGTTGGCAGTCTCTGTGGAGGTAGCCATGGCAGCATTGGTTGTGGAACCCTTTCAACATCCTCCCCCTACTCCTACAAGTAGAGCACATCCTACTCCTCCTCCTCCTCCTCCTTCATGATAGACCTCTCAGTCTCCACCCTCTATGGACTCGTGGTGTCAAGTGCCTCCAATGAAATGGCATCTGAATCGTGTACTTTGTTTATTTGTCTGACCCATAACCTAAGATTGTAGTAAACATAGACCATGTCATTGAGGCAGTGGACATCTAAGCTGCATAAGAGCCATTTTGTGATTAGACGATGATGTCCCATGGACATATGCCTTAAGATTAAATTAATGAACTTATAAAAAAAACAAAAATTTAAATTTGAAAATTTCTACTTTGTTGCACTTCTTGGAGTGTATCTTTTCAAAGACACTCCAATTGTGCTCACAAGCTATGAGTTTGACTTAGCACCCAAATGGCAAGTTTTTGCAAATTTGGGACTCTTCTACCATAGTTTACCCACCACACATCTATAGCAAATATATGGAAAGGATTCATATTTCCAAGGAAAGACAATGAGTTTTATTTCAATTTCGATTAAGTAACAAATGTCAAATAGATTAATAAATAGAAAGGAAACACAATGAAATTTGAAAGTTTGAAAATCGAAATAAATTTTACTTGTGGCTTACCTGGCATCCTAGTAATCCTGTCGTGGATAGCCATATCCTATGTTGCACAAAACTTCTAGGAACCAGATGTTTCAAGATGTACCCATACCTGAAACTCCAAAACTCGACCGAAACTCAACCATTATGTAATCATCTATGAGAGTTAATATAGACTTGGTTTTCCTTCTAAATTGTCATCTATAGGTCTTATTCCCTTTTTTCTTGCAAGGTAATGTGTTATTCACTTATTTATAAATTTCCTTTTATATATATAAACATATATGGTGTTTCAATCAACGTTCGACCGACATTTGCATTTTTAGGAGGTGAAGTTTCTAAACGTACCCATTTCGGAAACTCTGAAACGTTTCGGTGTTTCGTGCAACTTAGGCCATATCATACCCAAATATCCCATAACTCAACTTATATATCTGAATTTGTTTGGAAATTTCATTGCATTCAATGATGTCAACACCATCCTTTGAATACATTGGTAAAATCCATCCACAACCTTTGCATCAAGCTTAAATCCACATGCATAAGAGAATGCAAGGTTGAGGTAGAGCCATGCTACATGAATTGAACGATAAAGAGTGTTGTTTCATCTCTCATCAATAACACCCCATATCTCATCTTGTCTAATGAATCCATCTTCCCCCTTGTCCCCATAGACCCAGTGGAGAGCTTCCTCGGCCCTATCCATGGCCTCATACAAGTAAGCACATTACAGGCTTCTCACCATCAACCAAGCAAAGAACCTTTACTAACGGTTCACTAATAGCACACACCTCCTCCACACCAATCCAAAAACTTTGATTGTGTCTCACAAGTCGAGCTATGGCTTACCCATCCACTTTAGTGCTATAGACACAAGTGTTCCAGTCATTTGAGAGAAACCATCCTCTACAACTCCAACATTGAATTGTGGAGAGATTGATGAGAAATGAAGCTAGTTGTGAAACATGTGATGACAAGACAGACCAACTCCTTGCCCCCTGTGAACTGTCTCATGAGTGTTTGGATAAACGTATGATTGTAAACATATTTTGTAACACTCCTAGCCGACTCAACAACTTTTGTGATCCAAGGAATTTTTCCCATGTCCTCCAGCATCAAACCAATGCATGGGCAACATAAAGAGTCCAATATAGGCTTGGATAACTCTCCATGAGCAACTTGCCAGCAACAATAGTTAGCAACATTGTTTGTAATGACTTGCACAACATATTGTAGACCTATCCCTTGGATGAAGTTATCCAATAACTCACATAATAATTGTGCATCTTTAACATATGCGGATGCATCAATAGATTTGATAAACATTGTCCTCCTGGGACAATTAACCAATAAATTTAGAATGGACCTACCCTTACCATCTATCTAACCATCTAACATGGCGTCCTATGATCTCCTATGATCCTTTCAGCTCAGCTAATCTCCTTGTGCAATCAGCCTTTTCCCCTTGAAGGAGATGTCCTCTCAATTCATTATAAGAAGGGCCCTTGTAGCCCAAAACAACAATGGCAACAACTTCAAACATGGAATGGTAGAATGGGTTGTTCTTGGCAATGTTGAATGGTTTGTCACTCCATAGAAAGCATTTCACCACAATTTTTCCAGTGTCTTCTCCTTCGATTGTACAAGGGTTCCCCCTAGGCACAAATCTTAGCACAAAGAAAGGTGAGGACACTTAGGGGCTAGGCATTGTAGAATGTGGGCCCAAGGATTAGCTTTCCCCCACTCCTGAGAAGCTTGCAGACCTATATACGAGCTCAAGCACCGCTTCTTCCTTTTGATCTCTCTTCTTATGCATTTGAAAAATGGATTGGTTTGCAATATGATTAATTTCTAGGGTGGATGTTGGGCAAAGATCCACTTCATTCCCTAGTATTCTGGCAACGTGGTATTCAATCGGTTGATTCCACCAAATATTTCCATACCACATAACTTGCATTTCAACCTCATTCTATTATGACCCTCGTAGGGTAGACCATACTCCCACATTGGATCCAATGGCTTTGGCATTTTGATTCTTGAAATGTGAAGACTCTAGAATCTAGAGCACTAATTCAATTGTAAACGTATGGGACAAAAAAATGAGGGGAAATTCGAAATAGAATACAAATCCACAAAATTGAAAAAACATGAAAAATGCTCCAATTAAAATACCCTAAGCTACATAAGTATTAAATCCTCCATTCAAAGAGGGAAAAAAGAGGTACATCTAATGAACATTGCATACCCTATTCTAGATCTTGAAAAACAAAGAAAATCAAGGCAATTTTTTTTTACATACCTGGAAATATGGATATGATATATGGGAGTAGATCTCCACTCCACAAATGCTCTGTTAATAGCAAATAAAACTATGGTTTTCCCCTTGTTTGCTGGTTGAAAATTGATCACAAGGCATCTTCTCCCCCCTCGGAGCTCAATCTCAGCAATATAAAAACCCAAAATGACCCCAAAAGACCCAACCTGGAGCTTTTAATTCGCTGAAATGAGCAGCAGGGTGATAATTTCCATAGTCTCGCAATAATTACTGAAATTATCACAATAAAGTCAAAGTATGGAAAATATAGCAATAAATTAAGGCAATAATCTCGTCGAGGGGCAGTTCAGCAATAATATAGTGATAATTCCAATATTATCACAATATGTGCAACACCGCATTATTAGCTATAACTGTGAAGTAGCATCACTATTGTGCTTCCAGAATAATACTGGAAAAAGGATCCATCTTCCCTTTAGCTGCACAAGCATGGCAAGGTGGAAGAAGAGAATCGTTCCTGTTGAAAAATCAGAAAAATAGAAAATCCAAATTTCAACAGATCACTGGGGATCTGTCATTTGATTTTAACTTTTAAGAACTAAGATTCAGAAGTTATAGTTCTGCTTTGGCTGACACTCTTATGGGGAGAATCTGCTTTCTCTCAAGGCATGAAGAGACTTGAGTAGCAGTTGGCTTTGGCTGACACCCTTATGGGGTAGAGTCTGTTTTCTCTCAATGCATGAAGAGATTTCAATAGTCAACTTTTGCTGTTCAGAGTATGCTATTGAAGTGCATCCATCAAAATCATATCATGTTGAGATGATTTAAAAAATGGGAACAGCTAGACCCACAACATTTCATTAATTGGGCTCTATACGCAAGTGCGTACCTTTGTATAATTTCCATCCTAAAAGAACCACGGTAAACAAAGAACCCTCCATTCTTAGCTTTCAAAGTGTGAAAAAACATCACTATTGTCCTTACAGAATTATAATGGAGCAGGAATCCACCCAATTTTTAGCTGTTCAAGCACTGTAATGTGGAAGAAGAGAATCTTTCCAGTTGAAACATCAGAGAATTGTTAAATTAAAATTCCTACAGATCACTAGTCTGTAATTTGATTTAACAATTGAGATTCACAAATAATCGTTCTCCTATGTTGCACTGAATGTGGGGATGGGGGACAGGGGGTTATGGGGGGACAACTTTCCAGGATGGCTAGAGCGCACCCACAATTTTCAGGGGACAGAAAGTTGCGGCAACTAATTATTATATTTAATAAAAAAATAAAATTAAAATAAACTTTAGTAATTCAGCCATAAACATGAATGATAAATTAAAATATAAACATTAGAACTATTACTAATTTTGAAATTTCAAATTAAAAAATAAAATACTAAAGTCTAATACTATCTAATCATCATTGCACATCACAAAAACAAATCGAGTCATCATTTCCCATTGTCAAGAACTTAAGAAGTACTACTAATCTGCTACAATCTACTACTGTCCACATAATCATTCTATGATGCATGAGGAATCATTTCAAAATTTTAGTAGCAGCTAAACTTTAAGGACTAAAAGTAAAATTTAATAAAACTGTAAACATGAACAAGTCAATTAAATAAATCCCAAATTAAAAGTCTAGAAATTAACAACCTTGCGGGAACTGTCATCAGTGTAATGTATATCATAATCATTCAGAATCACTATTATTTACAGAGAACAAAGAGTATTACCATCACATCTATTTACCTTATAACATTAAGCATTTAGGTTTCAAAATTTGTTTTTTAATTTTTTTGACTTTAAAGTTTAGAACCTAGGTTTTAAAAAAAAAAAAATTTAATGTGCATGATATCGGGGTCGTCCTCGAGTCTCCCAAAAAGTCCCCGAGTTTTCGAGGGACGGCCCCTCCCCAAGTCCCCGATGGAGTCCCCAGCCAATTGGGGAAGTTTCCAACGAGTTCCAAAGTACCTAGATCATCGAGACGAAGGAAACGCCATGAATTTTGGCGGAGACTGTTCCCTGTGCAACATAACAGTTCTCCTTTGGCTAACAACCTTACGAGTATAGCCTGCTATCTCTCAAGGCATGGAGAACTTTGACTAGTGGGCTCTTACTGTTCAGAGTATGCTATTGAGGTGCATCCACCAAGCACCAAGCCATGTCGAAATGATTTAGATAAGCACAGGGTCAGTGACACCCACAGCATTTCACTGGTTTGGCTCTATCAGCCAGTGCATACCTCAGCAAAAGTTCCATCCGGAAAGAATCACTGCAGATGGACAAGGAACCTGTCATTCTTAGCTTGGAAGAATGAAATAGAACCACCACTGTCCTGCCGGAATAATACTGGAACAAGAATCCACAATCCATTTAGCTGTGTGAAAGCTTTGCAATTTAGAAGAAGATAATCTTTTCAGTTGAAACACCAGATAACTAGAAAATCCAAAATTCAATAGATTACTGAAGGTCTATTTTATTTATGAAGATTCAGAAATCACACGTCTGCTTGGCCAACACCTTTATGGGAAGACCATGATTTCTCTCAAAGCGTAGAAAGGTTTTGAGTCTTGACTAGTGGGCTTTTACTCTTCAGAACATGCTATCAAGGTGCATCCACCAAACACCATATCATGTTGAGCTGATTTAGATAAATGCCAGGATTATGCTGACTTGCAGCATTTGACTGGTTGGGAGTACCACAGTAGAACAGATACACCTAAAAACATAAGAAGTGCAGGAACAGCATTTCACAGACAAGGCTCACCAACTCAATTAAAACCAGTCCTGCTGAATATCCAGTTGAGTTTCCAGCCTGCCATCATTAGAGTAAATTCAAAAAAATACTAAATAGAAAAACTTCCAGACGGCAGGCATTTTTACATCAAGTTATTTTCTTGGAAAATATCTATTTTAGGAGTATGGTCTCTGACCTATACTTCAATTTCAATTTGATCGTTTAAAATTGTTGTCATCTTTCACATAAACTCCCCCTTGTGCAACAGCTCAATATGAGATAGTAATTTGTCATTATTCAAATTTGTTACAGGATCTCACTAGGTCAGATTAAATCTCACAGATTACTATGGTACATAGTTGATTTGTTAGAATCAGTGTTGTGAAAATCGCGATTCAATCGCACGTTTTTGAAAAAATCGCGAGTTTTTCCCCTTGGCGATTAAATCGCGATTTTTAAGCGAAAAAATCGCGGAAAAAAATTTTTGCCGATTTTTTCGAAAAAATCGCGATTTTTACGGTAAAAATCGCGGGGTCGGGCAGCAGCGGGTTTTTAAATAAGAAAAATGAAAAATCATTTGCCCATTTGGACAGCGCGCGTCGGAGGAGAGCTTCTCAGCTGGGAGAGAGGACCTTGAGGGCGATTTTGCTGATTCGAGAGGAGATCGCTCACTATTTCGAGAGGAGATCGCCATTTTCACCGTAGAATCGGTATGTAGGTTGATTTTTTTTAGTTTTCATTGTTTCAAAACAATGTTTTTCTATGTTTTTAATTTTATTTTGTTGAAAAACTTCATATGGGCACCATTTTTTTTTGTTTTCATTGTGTTTAAAGAATTGTTTGTATTTCTTCATTGATTTGGGATGGGTAGCTTGGTATGGCTATGGGAACCAATTTTTTTTTTGTTTTCATGTTTTTTAAACATTGTTTATGTTTTTTCATTGTTTTTGGCATTTGCTTGCCATTTGGTTGGGTAACTTGGGTTTGGAACTTTGGATTCTATCATTCTAGATATTTGTAACTTGTAATTTTGTAAATGGCAAATGCTAAATTGTAATCCTAAATTCATATTTCCTAATCCTTATTAATTTTAATTTTTTTCCCATAGGTTTGCAACTTCAAAGTTAAAAAACAAACATGCCAAGGAAATTGGATCCTTTCTGGGATTATGGTGAGCCTACAAGTCCGAATGATAGACAAAACTTGATTTGCAAGTTGTGTGGAAAGGAAATACACGGGGGGGGGTATAGGTTGAAGTTTCACCTTGCACAAATCCCTGGACGTGATGTGGGGCCTTGTCCAAATACAACTGCTGAACTTA
>APFE030466190.1:43954-87593 GCA_000404065.3 Pinus taeda
CCGCCTGCCCGGGCTACTGCCACCAGTAGAGGACGTGGTCTACCTCCTGTACCTCCTATTTCTAGTTCTTCAGCTAGTAGAGCACATCAGACTCCACTGCCCTCTCCACCAGCACAGACACCAACATCTACATCGAGAGGGAAAGGGAAAGCTATTGCATTTTCTCGCAAGAGGGGCAGAGGAAATCAATAGGATTAGAATTTCATTTTATTGTATATGACATTATGACATGATGAGATACATTATCATATTTTTTGTTGATATTTTGAGGCTGAGTTGGGACTCAGGAGTCAGGAATTACTATTCAGGACATGATTCAATGTTATGTGTGATTTTAGCGCTAGAAATGATATTAAACATCTTATATATTAGTTTTTTTATCATATTTATGTGTCAATGTATTTATTTTATGTTCTAGATGGTTTAGATATTGAAAAAATTGAAAAAAAATGAAAAAAAAATGAATATTTTTGTTCCAAACGCTTTTTTCCCGCTTTTTTCCGCTTTTTTCCGCTTTTTTCCTGATTTTTCCGATTTTTTCGTTTTTTTCCCCGCGCCGATTAAATCCCGCTCGCGCTTTTAACAACATTGGTTAGAATGTTCCATGGATTTAGTCTAAACCTAAGTAGCACGACACAAGGGAACGGGTACACATTTTCGAAATGGAAATGGAAATGGATTGGAAATGTGACCCCCAAAAAATTTGGAAATGGGGAAACATGGAGCTTTGGAAACAGGGACTCGAACTCAGAACTGGCCAAGGGTCAACTCCAACTCGGTATCGACTCAGACTAGTTGATTCCAATGACTCAGTCTTTGTAAAAAGTACATTAAATATTTAATTTTTAATGAAAATTCATAATCATATTTTTCAAAAATTTCATTCATGTTTCCAAACTCAAAGCATTAGAATAATAGAGAGAAGATAGCACCTAATAAAAGTATGCCCACGAATATATCTATTATATCAAAATGGCACCCAATGCACTATCCAATACATGTAATATATAGAGATCAGAACAAAAACACATAACCAATGCTTCTCCAAAAACCAACTCCTCAATGCTGCTCCAAAGATCGCCCAAGAACCCCCTCAATGTTGCTCCAAAACCCAACTCCAACTGCTCACAAACTCCTTAAAATGCTCACACAAATCCAATGAGATAGTTGTGAGGAAATATGAGTGGGTTTGGTCACCTTTATAAGCGTAGAGAGGGTTAAAGGGCTAAGAAATAAACAAAAGAAAAACTTGATTTCAAGTCCACCTAGGCCACCTTTTTTTCCCGCCACCGAGACCGGCCAGTTTAAGTCACGCTCAGCTGGTCCGGGCCGGTTCGGTAACGGGACCGGATGCCAAAACGGAAAATTGACCTAGTCGGCCCGGGCAAGGGTATGGCTCAGTCAACAAGGACAAGTCTAAGTCAAACCAGCCTAGTTTTAAAACTATGATATTATATATATATATTATATATATATATATAGCAAATTATATTGAAATTTGAAAAGAAATCACTGTGAATAAATGAGCAAGAACATTTAAATGACAAGCAATGTTCCACAATCACTTATATTGGGATCTTCATCACTAGTATCACCTTTTGCCTCTACCTCAATCCTTTAAGGACACCAGTCAACACCACCCATTTTTTATTAAACTACCTAATCCAATCTTTAAAATATTGTACGAAAAGTTTAGCATGCCCAATCAATGATTTTGGTTTGAGTGATGGGTACATTTTTGCTAAGGACACGACAGAGGAGTCCAACAAGTAATATCACTAACATCAAGGTACATAAAGGGCTTGGTGCTCTTGATTAATTGTCAACTCCATATCTTCTGAAATGATAGAATCCTGAAAACCAATAATTCTGCAAAATTTTGAATAGAATATGAAATTCTACTTTCTCCATATGAAGTCCGATGAGGTTGGAACCACTCTCAAACATCCTAAAACAATTAATGGTAATGTTAAAAATTTTAGTAAAATGATGAAAATGACAGAGAAAGGGAAACACATTTCAGTCGTGTTTCAACCAATGTGGAAAAAATCGACCTCGGGAATAAATCGGTAAGGGTCTAGCAATTGAAAAAGTTGTTAAAGTCGGAAGGTTTTTGAAAAAACCGGCAAAAACTTGGCAATATCTAAAAAGTAAAAAAATAATCATTTAAAAAAAAATAACATCTAAAGTATCCACAACATCAGATAAATGCATTGCCACATAAATATGAAAAGAAAGCTAATATATAAGATGTATAAGAAGTCTAATGCTACATCAAACATTAACAGTGAATAAAGTCTTGATTCTGTCCCAAGAGTCAAAATATCAACAAAAAATATAATAAATGTATATCGTCATCACAAGTGATATACATGTCATAAAATAATCAGTCATTGAGTTCCTCGGCCCCTCCAAGTCCACACCACAAAACTAGTAAATCTCCTCCTCCTGGGTAGTGGCAAACACCTCCTCTCTCCACAGGCACAAATCGCAAAGCTTAGTGCAAAATTAGTGGAAAAATTAGCCTTTTCTTAGCTTATACGTGGTTTGGCACCTCACTCATTAGTTCTTGGATAACTCCCGATTTTATCCCGAGTTCTATGATCAAATCCAGAGTTTTTCATTTTTGAAAAGATAGTGAAAAACTCAGTCGATAACATTAGTGATACAATTGTAGAATTGAGACCTCTGTGATTTGTCATAGTTATAAGGAAGGCTTCAGCGTAAATCACATGAGAAAGATTTCTGCCAACGCGTTTCGAACCAACCAATGTGGTTCATCGTCAGGACAAGATGAAAATACAGATCTAGCTCATCAATATAAATAGTCTGAGCAGAGACTCCAACAGCGAAAACACTCTAACGGCTACTTTATCATTCAAAAACCCCAGTCAAACGCCCTCTAATTAATTTAAAATTAAAATATTATTATATTCAGAGCTAGGTTAATAATACATTTATTTAATTTCAAATATTACCCCAATTATGCGTAAAAATATATACATATATTATATATATATATATATATATATATATACATATATATATGTTAATATTTATTTAATTAATTCATTAAATCTAACCTAAAAATATATGTATATTCTAATACTTTAATTATTGTACCTAATCTTCTAAATGCCCTATTTGTTATTATTGTTCTCTTAATTGCAATTGATCTTATTTATAATTGATTTATAATTGGTTAAATTGGGCTCAATTTAAAATGTAAATTTAATTAATATATTTGAGAAATAATAATGGATTATAATCGGTTAACATGGTCAATTAATTAATTTATTAATATATTGAAAATAGATAATGTATTTATGATAATAAGGTATCATAAAATACATAATATAAGAAATATAGATAACTAATTTATACTAATTAGTATATATGCTAAATAAATAAGGTTATTGTATGTAATTTAAATAGAAAAAAGGTTTAAAATTAGATAAATTGGAAGGATTAATTGAATATTATAAGTATTATATGAATAAACCATAATAATATCTTAAAATAATAGATATAAATATTAATATAATTAATTAATATTTATTATTCTATTATTTATATATATTATTATGTTTATACATATAATATATAATATCAAATTAATCCTCAATTATCCTAATTTTAACCTTTTTTCTATTAAATTAATACATATAACCCCTCGTATTTTATTTATGACATATACATATTAGTATAAATTAGTTATCTAATAACTAATTATTCTCATATTATATATTATATATATTATTATTTTACACATATAATCTTAATAATTATCTTATATATAATACATTATTATTTCAATATATTAATAAAGTAATTTCAATTGACCCATTTTAACCGATTATAAATCAATTATAAATAAGATCAATTGCAATTAAGAAAACAATAATAATAAATAGGGCATTTAGAAGATTAGGTACAATAATTAAAGTATTAGAATATACATATATTTTTAGGTTATTTAATGGAATTAAATAAAATAAATATTAATAAATAATATATATCTATATATATTATTATATATTATATATATATAATATATATATTATATATATATAGTACGCATAATTGGGGTAATTTTGAATAAATTAAATGTGATTATAACCTAGCGTGAACATAATAATATTTTATTTTAAATTAATTAGAGGGCATTTGACTGGGGTTCTTGAATGATAAAGTAGCCGTTAGAGTGTCTTAGCCGTTGGAGTCTCTGCTTAGACTATTTAAAGCGATGAGCTAGATCTGTATTTTCAACTTGTCCTGACGATGAACCACACTGGTTGGTTCGAAACGCGTTGGCAGAAATCTTTCTCATGTGATTTACGCTGAAGCCCTACTTATAACTCTATAAGTTGTTTAGCTTATTGTTTCATAGTTACGTATATAAACAATTACATTATTGTTACTACCTCTTTTTGGTCTTTCCATGCCTTTGTATGATCACAATGTATCATAGTATCCCCTACATTGAAATGTTTTAATTTATATTATTTCATAAATCATGGTACAACCTTTGCGATCATATATTCATTACTTTACTTGTACATACTTTACCAATTGCAAAATCATTATAAGAATGAAATTTTCATTGGAATATTGTTTGAAAACTCATTTCAGGCATGTAACCTCTGACAAATTATACACTTCTTCCTTCACTATCTAATGATTCGATGGGCTAATTATGTTTTCAAGTGATCGCTTTAAGAAATTAGAAAACACAACTAGTTACATGATTGTCAAGTAACATGGGAAACTTTACTCTCTATTCAATATCCACTATTTCAAACAATGTTAGTTAGAATTACCTTTGGTTTCGAGTAATCAATATAATATTATTATATACGTTCTTGCTACAAAATCCTCCTTCCTTAAATTCTTTTACGATTTAATTTCGACCTTGATGGATTCTGGAATGTTATTCTTATAGCAATTTATAACTGATCCCTTCATTAGGACCTACACCTTCATATTTTGAAGGTGTGGGGTGGCCTTTAGGCTGCAATATTTAAACTTAGTGCTCCGATACCATTTATTACATACCCCTTGAGCACAATACTACAATTTCCTTGTATGCTCTATGGGATCCACAATGTGGACTTTTAGATTCAATTAATAGACTTATATTCCAGATCAATGCTTAAGTATAAATTACAACTTGGAGAACAAAATAAATCATGGCATTCAACCAATAAGATTTGAGTATCCAAACTTCATTTGTATGAGGATTCAACACAAGCATTAATGGAATGTTATCATGAATATATCGTAACTATCGTTACCATAATCATGATCATAGCCCTACTAGCATAGTCAAAATTATTACTTATGTAATACGAATAATTAGTTAAATGAGCCTCAGTGGATGCGATTCACCTCATGAAGTGTAATGCACAGCATAAACAACCTGAACGCTAGAGTATATAGTTTCACACCTTAAACACATAATCACTCCTCCTACATAGTCATCTCATAAATAATTATTCACCATTATTCCATTATCTAAAGAACAAAGATTATTCATGCATCATACAATCACAAATCTGAAAAGATAAAGAGTAATGAATCATAAGATGACATATGCAATTCTACTCATAAGTTTAAATATGAGACAACAAAAAGAGTAAGGGGCCACATACAATACATCCCAAGCAATTGAAGTAAACTAGCTTAGTTGAAGAGATTCACTTGGAAAACCAAGCACTGCAATCCAACCTAGAATTGACTTCCTCCAGTTCACCCATGAGCCGAGAGTTCTCGCCATGGATCAACTGCCTCTTGTTGATTTCTTCAACGGATATTTAATACCCTCTTTCATGATATGATTGCCATGGATCAACTGCCTCTTGTTGATTTCTTCAACGGATATTTAATACCCTCTTTCATGATATGATTTCCATTAGCAGCTTTCCACTTTTACGGATCCTTTTTATCCATTTGCCTAGGCTTTTCCCGGAAAAGATTGCCTTTCTCTCCCATGAGGCTTTTCCTCATAAAATCTTACCTTTATCTCCTGCAAGGCTTTTATGTTTTTCTTAACTTAGCATCTTTCTCCAGCGAAGTAGCTTAATAGATATTTATTTCTAGTCCATTTAGCTTATCTAGAATTGGATCTAGAAGTCTCATTATGAAAAAATTATCCCTTCCCATTTACCAATGAAATTTGGCAAGAATCTCATCTCTTGGAATCTCACTTTTTCAAGTAATTACATTATTTTATTTATTTAAAAATCAAATATTTACTTTTTCTTGTTACACATCTAATCTAGCTTTTCATAATTAAATTAACCCAATTTTACATACATTAAAAAAGTATTACAAATAACACAATCCAAAATTTTTCATTTACACCCTCTTCAATTCCAATTTAGCAATATTTTAATTTATTAATTTCACTATATCCAATTTCGCAATATTTTAATTTATTAATTTCATTATAAATTAATAAAATCAATCTTCGAGTTAAAAAAGGCCTACAATCTCTCTACCATTTTGCTCGCTAGACACTTGTCTCTCCGTCTCCAATGCCTTTATCATAACATTGTAACGAGTCATATCTCTGTACGTGTCGTAATATAGATGCACATAGATTTTCAGATTTGGTGTTATATCGGTTGCTATGTGTGATAAGGATATAAGCGATTTTTATCTTGTTGTTATGGATCATCCGTTGCTATTGTGTGCTGTTATTATATTCATTTTTATTACATTATCATTTTACATTTTCACGTTAATTGTTACATAGTTTTTATACATGGTCTTCTCTACGTTGTTTATTTAATTGGTATAATGTTTGGTTTATTTGTTGGTTGTTGATTGTTTAGTTAATTATTATCATGTTTTGTTAGTATATGTATGTCTACTTTACGTGTATTATAATGTTTTATTAATATATGTTTTTTTATATTATATATATATATATATATATATCAGAACACTTTATTATTTTGTTATCATGTATATTGATTATACTATTGTTAAAATGTTTTGTTGATTTTTTTAATGCAGTGTATATAAATTGGGTTGTTATTTATTTTTATATTTTATTGTAATATGAGTATAAATGCAGTGGTAGATGGTTTCTTATGTAGGGGATTTTTTTCATATAAATAGTATAGGATAAAACTAATCTTGTATTAACATTTATTTCACTTTTCACAAGTTTTTGAATTGCTTACCATTTGAAGTATTTACATTGTATTATTTTACTTCGTTTTCATGCATCAAATGTGTCTGTTTGAGATTACTTTTTGGGCATTTACTTTTTTCTCAAGTAATTTTTTGGTAGCATGCTTAATGATTTTTTCTTACATCACTACAAGATTGAAACTACTAAACTCTTAAGACCTAATATATAAGTAAAACAACATGAGTATTATATGTTGGTAATGAAAGATTGTGGTTCAGAAGTCGATAAGCATTAAAGTCACAATGTCCATTGAGAAGCTATAACCCTCAGTGTTAGTTCCTTCTAGCATTAGTTGTTAGTATAGAGTAGAATAGGCTTTGATCCAACCTATATTTTACTAGAATCTCCAAGTATTATGACCCTAGATACACAATTAAATGTTGGAAATATAATACATATATTTTAACCAACATCCATTTTCACGAAGATGGAAAATGCCATGATGAATTTTTGTACATATCTTCTATAAACATTGGGTTCTATGGTCTCTTTTAAAATATCCCCTCAACTCTTTCATCTCTCCTAAGAAGCTAGTAGGACTCATCATCAGAAAAGAAAAAATGATGTATCGGCTATACATTTTCTCCTCACCTCATACGCTAGGCGTGATCTGTTATCAGAGAAGAATAGTACACCCAATCGAAAATGTCAAGGCATGCTCAACATCAAAAAAATGGCATGTACAAGTGTATTAGTGAAATTGGAAAACATCATGAACCAACAAAAATGAAAGAGTCCTAATGTTCTATTTAAAAAGTCAAATTATGCAAGGGGGTTGTAGTAGTTTTTGGATGGATCGCCATGGTTGTTTCTTGGATAGCTTCACCAATCTATGAAAGTGACAACTTAATATCCCATGCACCACTCCACATTGAATGTGTTGACTTCTACTGAAAGGACGAGTCTTGATAGCTCAAACTTGATCCATTTCACTCTTGAATTTGAATAATGAGCCCTCAAATTACTCCTCGTGTCTCCCACTAGGAAAAATATCCTTAATGAGATAGAGGGAGCACATGATTGAACTTGTGCCTATATCTATGAGTAGAATTGGAACTATTAAGACCTTTCATGTAGCTTCTTTGAGGATATTTTTTCATGCATACGATAGCAAAGAGGGACTTTCCTTTAGGGGAGTTGTAGAGATGAATTGCGCAACATACTCCCTTTAGTGTCCCTGGGATTATTTTGTTGTATCTCTATATACCAATAAACAAAGAAGATTTTTCTTCACATGTCCTTGCGTTCATTTCTTCTGTGTTTTTCATATTATGTTGCTTTGTATCTCATATTCTTTCATAGAAATAATGACATTGCATATTATTTTTACCACTCTAATCATATGGTTGTTACTATCTTGCATGTAAACCTTGCAACAAGTCTCTAAGAACAAAGAATAAGAGAGCAAGGATATATTATTCTATTATATATATATATATAGTATATATATATAGAGAGAGAGAGAGAGAGAGAGAGAGAGAGAGAGAGAGAGAGGGCATAATGACACCCCTAATTCATTAATCAACTAGTTCTCTATTATCATTTCTTTTTATCTATATAGTTTATATCGCAAATTATTATTATTACTTATTATTTGTTTTTTTAATATTATTATTGTGGACATTTATTTGGTATATGCATAAAGATATAATAATGAATCAAATCACAAGAAAATTAGGTCTTCACATTACCCTCTAAAGTTTTTTACTATTATGGTTTTGTTCTTATTTCATAATTAATTAAATAATACAAATAATGAATTTTTAATTGATTAGAAATCAGGCTTAACGAAACAATCATATATATTACATATAATCTTAATATATTTTTAGTAACCTACCAAGATTAAATTTACAGATTAAACTGAGATAAGAAGAGCTTTAGAAAATTATATTATTAATTTTAAATAAACATAATTAAAATATAAATAAATTTAAATCTTTAATATGAATATAATAACTTTATTTATTATATAGTATTAGTTTTTTTAATATTTTTATACATTTATGAAAATTTAATATATATTTAATAAATTTAATAATAAGAAAAAAGGAAATTAGCTTTTCCATAGTTAATGTTTTTAATAATACCAAACATTATGGCATTGAATGTATCTTTAATAATACTAAACATAATAACAGTAAAAGTATCTTTAATAATACTAAACATAATGACACAGGCCATATTTACTATCACATGATTTATTAATTTTGATTAAATTACCATATTTACTATCACATGATTTATTAATTTTGATTAAATTATTATACGCTTAATGACACAGGCCATATTTACTATCACATGATTTATTAATTTTGATTAAATTACCATATTTACTATCACATGATTTATTAATTTTGATTAAATTATTATACGCTTGATGATAAAATTTGGAATTTTTTGAAGATAAGGAAATAGGAAGGAAATAAAAAATTGGTTTTGGTTTTTCCAGAAAATATTAATAAATATAAAGAATGTAGGAGTGATTTTTTTTTACTATAACTATATAAAATCCATACTAAATTTTAACTTATATTACAAAATATATTAAATTAATAATAAAAAGTTATTTACATAAAATTACATCTTATTTTCAAGTAAAAAATATTATAATTATAAGTTTAAAATTTAATTTGTTAGTTTAGTTAATAAAACTAGATGATTTTTTTATGTTTTTAAAACATTTTATAGCATATTTGAATTTGAGTTTCCTTGAATATTATCACTAGCAATTGCACCAAATGCTCCAAAGGAAACACCGTAAGGCATAAATTTGAAGATAGAAATTAGTAAACAAATTGTCATTCAAGCTAGAAGATAAATACAAATCACATACATTACAAGAAATTGACAAATTTGATAACCTTTCCAAAATAAGTTGCCTCTTGATGTTCCAAGATACTCTTTCAAGTTCCAATAGAACCCTTGTTAAGTGGGGGCTTGCTTAACTCAATCAGTGATTTACAACATTTGTTTTGAGTGTGTTAAAGGTCCATGTCCACCCATTGGAAATTATTTGTGCGATAAGGGGTTCATAATTTTCATAGGCGTGGTTGATTGAAGTTTTACATCTTTGAAAGTTGTTTGATGAGGGGTAGGCTAGAGTGTTAGTTATATATGACGGCTAAATTGTAGCACAACACACAATCTACCCGTCAAATTCCAACCATGGGAAAATGTAAGAACAAAGTTCAAGTCAATTATCTCTTTTATTGCTTAATCCTACCATCAATGTAAGTTCTGAAAGTAAAGGGAAGGAAATTTTGTTTGCGTGTTCGGTTGAACTTGATGGTAAGCGAAAGAAATTTCCTTTTTGACCTTCACATAAAGGTGGAAGTGTTTTAGTGTCAAATGCTCGAAAAATTTCTTTCATTTCCATTAAAGAAATAAACGACTAAAATGGAGATGAAAAAGGTTGTTTGCAGGTAAAAAAACCGCATTTAGAAGCAACTTATCCCATGCTGAAATGATTTGTTTGGATAGCTAGATCTGATATGTACCGTGCATTGTCAATGCAAGAAAGCTAAGTGAATGAATTCATAGAAGTTTCCTTTCTCATGAATGAAAGCCACCTTGCCAGCTATTTCTTTATATTCTTGGTATAATAGTGGGCTATGTTTATTATATTGTAATGTAGCATACAACATGTTTTCAAGGTATACAAGATGTCCTCCTTGTCTCACTCAATTAGTAGCCCATATATTGTAATGTGGCATACAACATCTCTTGAAGGTATATAATATGTCTTCTTTTTGGTAGCTATGAGCTCATAGCTATTCACTTAGCATAGAAAAAGAGGAGAAGGTTAAACATCTCTTCAAGGTATATAATATGTCTTCTTTTTGGGAGCTATGAGCTCATAGCTATTCACTTAACATAGAAAAAGAGGAGAAGATTAATATATGGTGTGATATAGTGTGGAAAATAAAATTATAACAATATTTATTTTTTCTTTAATTTTTTTTTTTGTCATATAGTTATATGCATATGCATTTATATAGTTTTTTGTTATTACTTAATGTTATGTGACATCTTCTCCTAATGACCTAATGCAATAAATTATGAATAGCGTTTAATATCATTTGTTCACTATCAACTAATAAAAGATAATCATTTCTCTATTTTGAGATTAAACTTAGTTTCAAAAGTAAATCTTCAATATTATTATTATTGATATATGGTAAAAAAAAAAATATTCTAACTCAAAACCTAAATTTTTCTATCAACATATATTTTTTACCTTAAAATTAATAAGTACTTTTAAAAATAAATATTTTTTACTACAATAGTATATGGTAAAATTATAGCATATTTTAATTTGAGTTTCCTTGAATATTATCATTACTAAATATAAAAAGAAAAAGGAAATATTAAAGGAGTAGTCTACCGAGGCTGTAGAATGGCCCGGTTTCCGTCGCCGGCCGGAAAATCGTCCGGCTCCGGCTACCGGAAACCTCTCCGCCCTCCGCCACCCTCCCACAACCCCGCCACCCTCTTTCATCCGCCACCCCGCCACTCTGCCCTGACAATCTGAAATTTTCCCGATTGAAAGTCTGACAAAAAAATCGGATTGCAGGCGCTGACATCCCTGACCGATCGGATCGGGGACGATGTGGAGGGATCGGGAGGGACTACTCCCAAAACCGCGTTACTCTTCGACACTCTTCGACCCAGCCCGACGCTCTCCCGCTCTCGCGCTTCTTCCCGCTCTGCAACTCAACAGCGCCCCTGCAACCAGGTACTCTTCTGAACCCCTACTCAAATCTATGCATTTCGTTTGTTGTAAATGACGCCAAGACAGTCGAAGTTCATTTTCCAGTTTCGACCATGATTATTGTTTACATTTTGCCACCAAAGCGAAGTCACTTTGTCTCAAAAAGCGATTTTTATTTTGTTGTTATGGATCATCCGTTGCTATTGTGTGCTGTTATTATATTCATTTTTATGACATTATCATTTTACATTTTCATACATAGTTTTTATACATTGTCTTCTCTACGTTGTTTATTTAATTGGTATAATGTTTGGTTTATTTGTTGGTTGTTGATTGTTTAGTTAATCATTATCATGTTTTGTTAGTATATTTATGTCTATTTTACGTGTATTATAATGTTTTATTAATATATGTTTTTGTTATATATATATATATATATATATATATTTATTTATTAATTAGAACACTTTATTATTTTGTTATCATGTATATTGATTATAATATTGTTAAAATGTTTTGTTGATTTTTTTAATGCAGAGTATATAAATTGGGTTGTTATTTATTTTTAAATTTTATTGTAATATGAGTATAAACGCAGTGGTAGATGGTTTCTTATGTAGGGGATTTTTTTCATATAAATAGTATAGGATAAAACTAATCTTGTACTAACATTTATTTCACTTTTCACAAGTTTTTGAAGTGCTCACTATTTGAAATATTTACACTGTATTATTTTACTTCATTTTCATGCATCAAATGTGTGTGTTTGAGATTACTTTTTGGGCATTTATTTCTTTCTCAAGTAATTTTTTGGTAGCATGCTTAATGATTTTTTCTTACATCACTACAAGATTGAAACTGCTAAACTCTTAAGACCTAATATATAAGTAAAACAACATGAGCATTATATGTTGGTAATGAAAGATTGTGGTTCAGAAGTCGATAAGCATTAAAGTCACAATGTCCATTGAGAAGCTATAACCCTCAGTGTTAGTTCCTTCTAGCATTGGTTGTTAGTATAGACTAGAACAGGCTTTGGTCCAACCTATATTTTACTAGAATCTCCAAGTATTATGACCCTAGATACACAATTAAATGTTGGAAATATAATACATATATTTTAACCAACATCCATTTTCACGAAGATGGAAAATGCCATGATGAATTTTTATACATATCTTCTATAAACATTGGGTTCTATGGTCTCTTTTAAAATATCCCCTCAACTCTTTCATCTCTCCTAAGAAGCTAGTAGGACTCGTCATCAGAAAAGAAAAAATGATGTATCGGCTATACATTTTCTCCTCACCTCATACGCTTGGCGTGATCTGTTATCAGAGAAGAATAGTAGACCCAATCACAAATGTCAAGGCATGCTCAACATAAAAAAAAATGGCATGTACAAGTGTATTAGTGAAATTGGAAAACATCATGAACCAACAAAAATGAAAGAGTCCTAATGTTCTATTTAAAAAGTCAAATTATGCAAGGGGGTTGTAGTAGTTTTTGGATGGATCACCATGGTTGTTTCTTGGATAGCTTCACCAATCTATGAAAGTGACAACTTAATATCCCATGCACCACTCCACATTGAATGTGTTGACTTCTACTGAAAGGACGAGTCTTGATAGCTCAAACTTGATCCATTTCACTCTTGAATTTGAATAATGAGCCCTCAAATTACTCCTCGTGTCTCCCACTAGGAAAAATATCCTTAATGAGATAGAGGGAGCACATGATTGAACTTGTGCCTATATCTATGAGTAGAATTGGAACTATTAAGACCTTTCATGTAGCTTCTTTGAGGATATTTTTTCATGCATACGATAGCAAAGAGGGACTTTCCTTTAGGGGAGTTGTAGAGATGAATTGCGCAACATACTCCCTTTAGTGTCCCTGGGATTATTTTGTTGTATCTCTATATACCAATAAACAAAGAAGATTTTTCTTCACATGTCCTTGCGTTCATTTCTTCTGTGTTTTTCATATTATGTTGCTTTGTATCTCATATTCTTTCATAGAAATAATGACATTGCATATTATTTTTACCACTCTAATCATATGGTTGTTACTATCTTGCATGTAAACCTTGCAACAAGTCTCTAAGAACAAAGAATAAGAGAGCAAGGATATATATATATATATATTAGAGAGAGAGAGAGGGGCATAATGCCCTCATTCATTATCAACTAGTTTTGTATTATCCATTCTTTTTATTATATAGTTATATCGCAAATTATTATTATTACTTATTATTTTTTTTTAATATTATTATTGTGGACATTTATTTGGTATATGCATAAAGGTATAAGAATGAATCAAATCACAAGAAAATTAGGTCTTCACATTACCCTCTAAAGTTTTTTACTATTATGGTTTTGTTATTATTTCATAATTAGTTAAATCATACAAATAATGAATTTTTAATTAATTAGAAATCAGGCTTAACGAAACAATCATATATATTACATATAATCTTAATATATTTTTAGTAACCTACCAAGATTAAATTTACAGATTAAACTGAGATAAGAAGAGCTTTAGAAAATTATATTATTAATTTTAAATAAACATAATTAAAAATTATAAATAAATTTAAATCTTTAACTATGAATATTAAATACTTTATTTTAGAATTTATAATAAGTTTGTTATTATTTTAATACAATATAAATTTTATTATAGTTTAATAGAATGGAAATAATTAATATTAATATAAAAATAAATTTAATAATAAGAAAAAAGAAAATTAGCTTTTCCATAGTTAATGTTTTTAATAATACCAAACATTATGACATTGAATGTATCTTTAATAATACTGAACATAATAACAGTAAAAGTATCTTTAATAATACTAAACATAATGACACAGGCCATATTTACTATCACATGATTTATTAATTTTGATTAAATTACCATATTTACTATCACATGATTTATTAATTTTGATTAAATTATTATACGCTTGATGATAAAATTTGGAATTTTTTGAAGATAAGGAAATAGGAAGGAAATAAAAAATTGGTTTTGGTTTTTCCAGAAAATATTAATAAATATAAAGAATGTAGGAGTGATTTTTTTTTACTATAACTATATAAAATCCATACTAAAATTTAAATTATATTACAAAATATATTAAATTAATAATAAAAAGTTGTTTACATAAAATTACATCTTATTTTCAAGTAAAAAATATTATAATTATAAGTTTAAAATTTAATTTGTTAGTTTAGTTAATAAAACTAGATGATTTTTTTATGTTTTTAAAAGATTTTATAGCATATTTGAATTTGAGTTTCCTTGAATATTATCACTAGCAATTGTACCAAATGCTGCAAAGGAAACGTTGTAAGGCATAAATTTGAAGATAGAAATTAGTAAACAAATTGTCATTCAAGCTAGAAGATAAATACAAATCACATACATTACAAGAAATTGACAAATTTGATAACCTTTCCAAAATAAGTTGCCTCTTGATGTTCCAAGATACTCTTTCAAGTTCCAATAGAACCCTTGTTAAGTGGGGGCTTGCTTAACTCAATCAGTGATTTACAACATTTGTTTTGAGTGTGTTAAAGGTCCATGTCCACCCATTGGAAATTATTTGTGCGATAAGGGGTTCATAATTTTCATAGGCGTGGTTGATTGAAGTTTTACATCTTTGAAAGTTGTTTGATGAGGGGTAGGCTAGAGTGTTAGTTATATATGACGGCTAAATTGTAGCACAACACACAATCTACCCGTCAAATTCCAACCATGGGAAAATGTAAGAACAAAGTTCAAGTCAATTATCTCTTTTATTGCTTAATCCTACCATCAATGTAAGTTCTGAAAGTAAAGGGAAGGAAATTTTGTTTGCGTGTTCGGTTGAACTTGATGGTAAGCGAAAGAAATTTCCTTTTTGACCTTCACATAAAGGTGGAAGTGTTTTAGTGTCAAATGCTCGAAAAATTTCTTTCATTTCCATTAAAGAAATAAACGACTAAAATGGAGATGAAAAAGGTTGTTTGCAGGTAAAAAAACCGCATTTAGAAGCAACTTATCCCATGCTGAAATGATTTGTTTGGATAGCTAGATCTGATATGTACCGTGCATTGTCAATGCAAGAAAGCTAAGTGAATGAATTCATAGAAGTTTCCTTTCTCATGAATGAAAGCCACCTTGCCAGCTATTTCTTTATATTCTTGGTATAATAGTGGGCTATGTTTATTATATTGTAATGTAGCATACAACATGTTTTCAAGGTATACAAGATGTCCTCCTTGTCTCACTCAATTAGTAGCCCATATATTGTAATGTGGCATACAACATCTCTTGAAGGTATATAATATGTCTTCTTTTTGGTAGCTATGAGCTCATAGCTATTCACTTAGCATAGAAAAAGAGGAGAAGGTTAAACATCTCTTCAAGGTATATAATATGTCTTCTTTTTGGGAGCTATGAGCTCATAGCTATTCACTTAACATAGAAAAAGAGGAGAAGATTAATATATGGTGTGATATAGTGTGGAAAATAAAATTATAACAATATTTATTTTTTCTTTAATTTTTTTTTTTGTCATATAGTTATATGCATATGCATTTATATAGTTTTTTGTTATTACTTAATGTTATGTGACATCTTCTCCTAATGACCTAATGCAATAAATTATGAATAGCGTTTAATATCATTTGTTCACTATCAACTAATAAAAGATAATCATTTCTCTATTTTGAGATTAAACTTAGTTTCAAAAGTAAATCTTCAATATTATTATTATTGATATATGGTAAAAAAAAAAATATTCTAACTCAAAACCTAAATTTTTCTATCAACATATATTTTTTACCTTAAAATTAATAAGTACTTTTAAAAATAAATATTTTTTACTACAATAGTATATGGTAAAATTATAGCATATTTTAATTTGAGTTTCCTTGAATATTATCATTACTAAATATAAAAAGAAAAAGGAAATATTAAAGGAGTAGTCTACCGAGGCTGTAGAATGGCCCGGTTTCCGTCGCCGGCCGGAAAATCGTCCGGCTCCGGCTACCGGAAACCTCTCCGCCCTCCGCCACCCTCCCACAACCCCGCCACCCTCTTTCATCCGCCACCCCGCCACTCTGCCCTGACAATCTGAAATTTTCCCGATTGAAAGTCTGACAAAAAAATCGGATTGCAGGCGCTGACATCCCTGACCGATCGGATCGGGGACGATGTGGAGGGATCGGGAGGGACTACTCCCAAAACCGCGTTACTCTTCGACACTCTTCGACCCAGCCCGACGCTCTCCCGCTCTCGCGCTTCTTCCCGCTCTGCAACTCAACAGCGCCCCTGCAACCAGGTACTCTTCTGAACCCCTACTCAAATCTATGCATTTCGTTTGTTGTAAATGACGCCAAGACAGTCGAAGTTCATTTTCCAGTTTCGACCATGATTATTGTTTACATTTTGCCACCAAAGCGAAGTCACTTTGTCTCAAAAACAACTCTCGAATGAGTAGGTTAGCCATCTCACATTGAGAGAGGAGAGGCGCCCCTTGGCTCAAATTTTGATGACGTAATGGAGAGCTAAGGCCCCTTAGTCGCACATGGAATTTTAACCAGCACCGTGAGATTGTATGAAATTAAAATTGTGATTCGTCAAAATCTTCTTTAGTCGCTTTCAATAGGGAAACTGAAAGGATAAAAAACTCATCAAAAATAGGTAAGATATTAGCACAGTCATCCAAAGTCCAAATGCTTTGCGAAATCGTTGGCTGCATTGAGGTTCTTGAAATCGTTGTAACCTGTCATAAATACATCTGTTATGACTGACCTTTTGACTTTTAACCAACACCGATCTGCTCACCGCAAGTTGAATCATGTTCAAACATAAAATTGAACCTTCGATCCTTAAAATTTTGATGTAAATTAGCACAGTCATCCAAAGTATAAATTTAGCAACTTATTCATCTTATCAGATCTTTAAGTGCAGGAAATAGTGTATCAAGGTTGGTTTTCCATCTGTGAATGAGAGGGATATTATCTGCATCTTTGATCATGGCTCCCTCTAGATATCGAGAAAGTGACTTTCCCCAAATTATCTTTGAGCTATTTGAAAACTGCTGCTTTTCTTGTCATTATTCCTGTCATCCATATAGCTCCCTCTGAAGCCTTGCTTCAGATGGACATTCAGTCTTTTATCAATCTGTTTCTCGTCTTCATTATCATACCAAACCTCTGTAATACACATGCAAACTTCTTTCCCATGCTCAGACCTCAACAACAATGTATCAAATAGAACCTTATTACTGATATTACAAATATGTTTGACAGTATAATATACCAAGGGATTTACTCCTTGGAATGATTTTCAAGCGTGATTATCCCATGGATCCAGAGTTCTAGCCTTGATCTTAACATTTTCTGTCATTTTCTAGGTAGACCAAGGAAAATCAAATTAAAACAAAATATATATCTGATATACTGAATTTCTTCCAAGGTAAAAGAAAGTGGCCAATAGTCAATGCACTTCAATTGTTAATGAGAAACTGACTTCTGCCCTCTAGGTTTGGATGCTTTCCATCGAATGATGGAGATGAAAGACAGTGAATACTAGCAGTAGCCTGGGATAGGTGACAAGGTGTGATACAACGTAACTCATTTCATAGGCCAGAGGAGGACCCAAAACTAACTTCTGTCATAAAGGAGGTATGATCACGAGACAATCTTCAGGTGTCCACAGATTTATACACCTTCAGGGTTGTTGCTTTTAATGATGCTATTCGAGGGCTCTGAGATAGATGAATGATTCTTCTCAGAACTGAATGAGGATTGATACTGCTTGATGCCTGAAGATTTCTTCCTTTTATTGCCACTCAATATTTATTGATAACTATACTTAGGGTTTTAATATAGATTTTCTTCAATATCATCACAATAAATAAGATTCCATAAGCTAGCTTGATTGACATAAGATATTTAAACTGTGAATCTATAAATATGTGTTGATCATGATACTGATGAAGGAACACATAAAGGATATCATATCCCAGGTATTCATACTGTCTCGACAGGTCAACGTACATTGAACAATATCAAGCAAATATTGTCTCTTCCATCAACAATGCCTCTCACACAGCTCTGGAGTCTACACATACTGGTCTCTCCACTTAGAATCAATGTTGATCCATATCCACATCCAATTCTTCAAAATTTGATGAATTGAAGATTGAGTTGGTTGATGTCTCAGCTAAGATATTCATTTAATGATGATTCTAAGCATCAAGGGGATCCTTTGGGTCTGAACAATCTTGATGCCCAATGCTGCAAAATGCCACAGGATTAACTTCAGCCACTGAACAATTTTCAATCTCCTTCCTTCACAAGATATCAACGACCTTTTGTTTACAAAATAAGGACCAACGTTGCTACTGAATAACTCATAAGGTATTCGTTACACAGGAGGGTCGAATAGGTCTGGGCATTTCTGCAGTACTCAATTGATTGACTCAACGATAAAACAATTCAAACCCTCAACAAAAGTATTCAGATAATGACTGTTAAAAACTGCGTAAACAAAACACAAGAGTGCCTTGATGTGGCAGTGGATCTAGCCTCAAGAGATGCCACAAATGACTGGAGATAGGCCTGAGAATTGGTTTTAAAATATCAGCAATGAGCCTTTGCTTTCTTCTTTAAGGGCCAAACAATAGTGCTCTAGAACTGATCAAGGAGGCTGAAATACTTCAAATAAAGGCTATGAAGATTGAAATATTCTTAGAAAAGTCCTGCCACAGTCTTTCCCCTTTCATTTATGGAATCAACCTTCTAACTTGAATATTCTTAGATTGTAAAAGCCTTAAGGCAGTCCTGGCTATAACCTGGTCTTTCACAGGGATGCCTAGAAAGATGAATAGAGATCTCAACCATCATCCTTGTAATAAAACAAACTCTTGACAGATCCATACTTAGGAAACCAAGAGTAGGTTTGAGGTCTGTCCTTTGGAGGACTGAAACACCTACATCAGAACTGCACACACTCCCACAAGAAATTACTTTATGACCGCAGGGAACTTGCCAAGTTGCATAATTGTGCCTTAACAGATAACTGAGCTTCCTCCTTTGCTGGTACAGAACTCAGATCCCTCCAACAGTACCCAAACTTAAAGAACAATCCAGCAGCAACTTCTTGTTTAGAGAGATATGCAGACACCAGCCAGCAAGGATTAATACTCAACAAAGATCCCTCACTCAAAAAATAAAGGAACCCAACCGTAGCCTTAAAAAAATTTAATTGACTTTTTGTCAATTTCTTCTGCAGGTACATAAATTTCATCCTTCACTCTGTTTCTAATTAATTTAAGCATTCTTTTGCTTCATGAAGCCTTACCTTCAGATTTGCAGGGGAAGAAATCCTGGAGACTTGTCAACAACCTTCTTTTAGTGATTGCTTTCTTGCTTGGGCTTGTCCTTACCTGAGCTCTGATACCATGTTAATTTTAGGTTAACATGTTCTTTGCTTAGGATAATTACTTCAATTTTCCATATTAGCCCTATTATCAATTCATTTCTTTTCATTAGCAATCACACCAATCATTATCACATTGACAGTAATTGAAGAAAGAACATAAACGAATAATCCAGAGGACAAGCCAAGACAAGAGGACACATGAATATGGCTCAAGCCAGGGAAAAGCCCCAAGATGGGGAAAACCCTTGATCAATTCTTCTTATTATTATTATTAAGTGTTCAGCAGAGAGACAGAGAGAAAGTAAAATAATTCAAGGTTAAGCTTGACTAGCAGAATAGGAGACTGTCACTGCCCTCAATAATATATGCAATTCTAGAGCTGATGTCATACTGTAGAAGAAGCTAACTGGTTAGGGCTAATACTTGTCTATCAAGGAACTGATTTAATCAGGTCAACCATTCTTATATTACTCAAGACTGCATGAGAATATCATATCTTATGTTTATAACAGCTGGAGTTATGTTGCTTGTTGGTCCTGGTTAGGGCATGAAGCAAAATGTTACAACCTTTAGCAATACACTTCAAACAGCCTACTACAACTGCTACCTCCATTCATGTTGATTTGTTCTCCTTCAGCTTCTAATATGAGCTTGATCCAGACCCTCAATAAATCTCCATGCCAATAAAAATAGGTCTGCAGTCTGCCAGGGCAGTAGATTGCCTTCTCGGCCTACTGTTAAGTAGGATAAGTTATGCGGCCTGCTTGAGAGGGACTTCTTGTAGATGCAGCTTTCTTGGGAGAGAGTTTTCAGTGTTCACACCATAAAATCAACCCTAAACACTCCAGCTCTTTCATTATGTGTGCGGTCATCTTCAGGAATAACTCAGACCTATAATATGAAATAGAAAAGCCCAGAATAATCTTCAAACAAGCCCAAAATTGCCTTTAATAGGCTTGGCCTTCTGCCAGAGGAACTCAGTCCATCAAGTAGCCCAATCAAGACATCAATCATGCCCTTCCTCCTTTTCTCGAGCTATCTCCCTTCTGTGGCCATTTCAGAGAGAGAAATATGTGTGATAAGATGTGTGTAATGATGATGGAGGGGACTTCCTTTTATAGGATTTGGAGAGGGGTTCAATTTGATTATTTTACCCCAAACCGACCTTGACAATTTGCACATGCGTGGGCTTAATTTCAAAAACATATTTTTCCATGTTCAAATTTGATGATCTTTAGGTTGATTTTGGTCCTCTCAAAAAAAGGAATTGAATGCCACAATTATGTTTTTCCAAGGAGCTGTCCAAAGAGGAATTTGGCCATAGTTGCCAATTTTAACAATGAAATAAAGTTGGAGAACTAGCATCCCTTTATAACATGTACAAAGGCATAGGAGTGCGTAGAACCTCAGAATATCTAGAAGTGCAAATGATTTATGAGCAACTACTTAGGACATTGGTGGAATGTTTATGTGTGAGGTCATCTTCTCATGCAAAAGAAGTTGCAAAGTCCTGGCTTAATGTTTGAAAAACCAGCTAAGGATTTAAATAAAATGAAAGCACTTCCAGCTCCTGGCTAGGGATGATGCAAACAATGAACATGAGGAAACATAGAAGTTAACACAACAGCAAGAGGGGGAAAATTTTCCCCTTAAAATTACCAGTCTACTAGTTCATTTGTACCATAATACATATAGTTTGGTTTTCTCAACTAATTAAAGTACTCCTAATGACAGTAAAGGATTTTAACACCAAGACAGGGGATGCTGCTTATACAATGGGAATAATTAAATTGTTTCTTGAGTGTGTAGAGATGTTGTATAGATTAAAAATTGGGTAAGTGAGGCTCAGGGATGATATACAAAATACCCATGGCTATCCTTTTCTCATTTAGTTTGGGTTTACACTATAAGTATATAGCTCTCAACAAATCGGATTGAACAATTAATCTTAGTTGATTCATGCAGTCACAAAAAAATACATCATCATTCAGTTCTAATGTTTTATGTGATATGGCAAGGAATCAATATGCTACTAGGTAGGGTGAATCACATCCAAACCTTTCACCATCATTATCTTGATTTCTTTATGTCCTTGTAAAGTTAGCTCTTATAGCTTCATCAAAAAAATTGTCTTCAATTTTCAATGAACAAAACAAATAAAGTGAGTTTCAATATCTCTGTTGTTAGTATACAGTATCAATATGAGAGTGGATAGAAAGAAACACAAAATGAAGATGTACCGTTTGTTGGAATCTTTCCTTTAAGGAATGCATTTGTTCATGTTCTCAAAGGAATCTTTCCTTTAAGGAATGCCTTGTTGAGAGTGAATGAGGCAAGAAGCAACATCTTAAAGGAAATGCTTGCATCCCAAATTTTTTGCATCCTTTTGTGCTATTTATTTTTGTCATTATTGAGTGATTGATATTTTAGACCTCAAAAAAAGCATAAAAGAGGTTTTATATTTATATATATGTTGAATAAATTGCTAAGATTGAAATTTTGGTTTTGATGTCCTTGCATGTTGTTTGACCAGATTAGTTCAAAATGGGCAAGCGAAAGAAATGGCAATATATCATGGATCTTGAGGTGCAAGACCTCAAAGGCAAAATGACTTTCTCCAGTAAAGACTTGGTTTGGGTAGAAATAAATACAAAAAATAATCGTATTGATCGTGTTGCTGTAATCCCGTTACGACGAGTTGTTGACTTTATCAAAGGAGAGGAAGAAAATCCTATTGCTCCATGTAAATTCGTACGAAAAACAAAGGGTAAACCAAAAGAAAGATCTACTTCTACATTGCAATATGATATGTGAGTATTTAAAATATATATTGTTTAGATATTTTGAAACCACGGTTATCTTTCTTTGTATGTACTAACAATTTAAATTTTTGGTTTAGTTATCATTGTTCATTTGGCCGAGAGGACAAAAGAGGAAATATTTCAGCTAAACGAAGGACCTCATTTTTGAAGAAGAGGGGTTCCCAATGCCACTTTATTGTGAAAGTTATGCATGAAATTCCTGATAGAGAAATATGGACTTTCAATATATATGAACATGAAGATGGGGAAGGTTGGGCTTGTCATGGTCAAGGTGACACTTCAGGTGAGACCAGGGCCTTGCTTAGGCCAAAGCTTTCGAGGGACATTGTTGGATATGTAGAGAGTTGTTTCTTTTTCGGAGTGCCTATTGATGTAGTGTATAGAATACACATTAAGAGACATGTTGACATCGATGTGGCAGCTCGAGATAGAGATTTCTTCTTATGCAGGAAAGGTATTGTAAACATTTATAATAGGTTGGCGAAGGGAAATTATCAACTTCACAAAAAGGATGAAATGAGTGTAAACCTTTGGTATCAAAAGCATCGGGAAGATTTTTTCTTTTACCAAAAGCCCAATGGTGTGGAGGTCCCTTTTATCATAGGGATTCAAACAAAGTGGATGTTGGGGACAATGGTCAAGCTATCGCACAATAGCTTAATAGCCATGGATTCAACATTTAACACAAGCAAATATGGGGTGAGTCATATGCCAATGATTTATTGAATATATTTATTTAAGTTGTATCCATTGTAAATGATTAATAACTTGTATTTGAATTTATGTAATGTTGAAAATGATAGTATCAGTTGTATACACTCGTGGCATTTGATGAACAACAAAGCGGGGTGCCTGTTGCATGGGTCGTGGCATCACGAAACACATCAGATGATATTGCAATATGGCTGGAGCAGCTCATGCACAAGTGTTTCCAAACCCATCCTGATTGGAAAGTCAATGCTTTCATGGTTGATGATGCACTGGCTGAAATCAGTGCCTTGAGGTAACTTAACATTGTCATGATATAACCAAACTTGCATTTTTTCTAAAAATACCACACTAAAATGCATTGAATATGGCAGGAGGATCACAGGTTGTGATGTGATCTTATGCGTTTGGCATGTACGAAGGGCATGGTTGAAGAATGTCAAT
Organism: Pinus taeda; assembly: GCA_000404065.3. Taxonomy (NCBI): domain Eukaryota; kingdom Viridiplantae; phylum Streptophyta; class Pinopsida; order Pinales; family Pinaceae; genus Pinus; species Pinus taeda. Next base: position 68,280 of record APFE030466190.1, read on the forward strand.
CGGTTGGCCACTAGTTCCATAAAAGCCAAAGAGATGTTTAGTGAGTTACGTTTCATCGTGAAACACACTCTCAATTATAAAGTGGAAGATGCAATCAATCAATTTTTTTATCAAGTTTGCAGATGAAGAGAAGTTCTTAGACTATTTCAACAAGAATTGGGTCACTGGAGATAAGATTCGTAAGTAAACATTTTTTTCATACTATATGCATTTTTTCATTTTATAAAGGTGATATAGTGAGACTGACATCATTCTATTTGCAATTAGGTATGTCGGTGAAAGGTTGTTGGGAGTTTCCTCATGCAAATCAGGAGACCAATAATGCTGTTGAGTCATAGCATTGTTACCTAAAAACAACATTTCTATCTGACAGAAGGAAAAAATGTGCCCGGAGGATGGATTGGTTATTGCATATGCTACTAACAACAGTTGAACCTTGTTATCGGTTGAAAGAAATCTTAAAAGAAGAAGGATTTCTAAACAATTACAAGAGAGAAAAGAAGCTAGAATCATCAGTGGAACGAGCAAGAAAAATTATGGATACTGATTGTTGTCCTCATGAGAACATAACCCGTGCTTATTGGGTGAGAAGTCAGACAGATCGAGATAAAAAATACCTTGTCACCTGGTATCGTAAGGATTTTATAACGTGTGAATGTCCATGGTCTATCCGTGGAAACATTTGCAAGCATGCCATAAAAGTTAATTGGTTGTATTTCCAATCGGATAATTCAAATCCATTGATTCATCAGCATGCAGAGGATAACATATGCAATGACCCACCTGAGATCAATATAGAGCCTCAAAACCATGATGAAGATGTCGATGCTACTCTTATGGCCACAAATGTTGTTCATGAAGATGCCGAGGCACTTCATTTGGCAAGGGAGGAGTTGTTTAGCTATACACATCTCATTTTAGATAATCCTCCTACTACTTTGGCGAGGACAATCCAGTTGACTGATATGCTTAAAAAAATGTTGGATGAATTCAATAATTTGCACGTTACTGATTTTGACTTCACACCTGGATTGGAATCTCTTGATCCATCTTTGAAGAGGAAGAAGAGTTTCCTTAGCCCCACAAAGCAAAGAAGAAGCAGCAGAAAAAACAATGGTTTGGAAATTGATTTAAATGTTGATCCATCAGAATATGAACCATTTGAGTTTCGATACCTCAATAAGCGAGGACGTCATCGATCAAATAATGTCGTCTCTATGGTTCCAGGTTAGTTTCATGTGTTGAATATAGTCATGATTTTAGATTTAACTATTTAATCATCACTATTCTTTAACATGTGGTATGTTTATTTTTATAGCAATGCAACAATCCCCAACCATGGCAATAACCCAAGACCAAAGGGAGATGCAAGACCATCCAACCTTACTTGCCATGCTAGGTACATTTGACACTCTTTCATTGTGTGTGTACATATACCTTGATGCTCTAGAAAATTTCTTTGCGATAACGTTTGACATTTTTCTAGGTAACTATAGAATAAGTGGAGAAGCATCATCTTCTACCATGACTGATCATCTACAGAAGGACTTCAACTCTAGTGGGAATCAATGAGGTATGCACAAAGAATAGATAAGCTAGGTTATTATGGCGTCATCAGGTGGCCTTTTATCATATGATAAGTATATTTATGTTTTCCCATTTTTATGTTGTTGTAAAAATACCTTTTTCATAATCTGTTCATGGACACAAATCAAACCCCTTATTTGGAATTTTGAGGCCTGATTTGGTATTTTTGAAGAAGATTACAAACTTGCCCATGCCCAGGTCTGATACCACTTGAAAGCTTGGTATTGCATATTCAAGTGTCAATGTTTGATACATTGGATGCTTGTGTGAATTTATTATCTTTCCATCATGATCTGCATATCATGTCTTTGTTTAGATGGACATAATGAATCACTTCAAGAGGCTATAGTTTCTTTTTTCTCCTTGTAAACAAATAAGCCCTTACATCCATACCAACCAATACATTATGCATCCTGCCATACTCTATAACCTTCAATGCTTACATAATTACAAGTTTGTAGTTTTATAAAGTACACAAATAAAAAATATGTCCATACCAACCAACACATTTGTCTCCTTTACATAAGAAATCATGGTGCTGTCCATGCTTTTGATGCCTTCCTCATGTCATTTGTGTTGTACATGATCCCTCCTCTTGTCAATTAATGACCTGAACCACTAACTTGACACTGCTTCATTGTGCACTATGACATTTTTATCTAACTTCTTCGGAAAATGAGGAACTGATGTGAGTGTCCACGTTTGTGGAGCCCAATATTAGTATCTTCTGGGAAGGGCTTTAATTATCATTGGCTGCTGGGGTGGACTTTTGTTTTTTGGCTTCTCTAGTTTCTATCTGTGCAGGCAGTACTATTTCTGAGTTTATAAACTGAAAGACTGTTTTAAGTGTGGTAGCTTTAATTTCTCTTCTTTTACACTTTTCATTTAATTCACAATAACAAAATTAGCAGGAGAATCTGGTACACAAATCACTTACTTTTATGCATTTAATGCATGCTCTATCCAATGTCGAATAGGGTTGATATAATCAGCACCTCCAATATATGAATTACCTACTCATTACCATGTATTACTTGATGAGAATAGTTTTACTGTGGATGATCTTCAGATTTTGGTCCATGCATTATCTTATGTGTAAGAAACAATGCTTGATGGTTTTATTTTGATGTTACAACCCAATTCTATTGAGGTTTTGACTCTAACTGTGTATTTGTTTGGTTGCAGGTATCAAAGGAGTACAACGGCAATATCTTCAGGTAGGGTGTTAATCTTTAAAGGACTGTAATTTGTTTCTCCTTTACAATGGAAATGCCAGTAGTTAAATTTATATCTGGTCTGATTATTATGTGTTTGATGATGTGCAGTTGCCCCAATAAATTATGCACATTTAGCTGCAACCCAGATGCAGCAATTCTTGAAGGTAGATGAGATTAATGAAACAGCTTCCCGATCACGAAGAGTTGAAGGGTCAACTGCATCTGGAGGAGCACATGTCCCTGAGCTCCCTGCTCTGCACCAAAAATTTTGCCACACAATGTTCTTCTGCTGAATCTTACAGAATTTCTTCTTCCCTCCATTCATGCATTTAATTCATTTAAACAACAATACTCTGATGAAATTGTCAGCAGAACTGAAATTATAATTGCATCTATGTATGCTTTTATAATCCAGTCTCTCCAACCGTCCCAAAACCTTGGGATGTGAAATCTGATTTCTCCGCTTGCACATCACTAATGATACATGAACAATAAATTTTGATGTATGTAAGGTGAATCTTACTGGATTGATCAATTGTTGAGTGACAATTCTTGGATGATGATTTGTTATTTTTCAAGAAGTGCCATAAATAATGCAAGAAAAATGTGCATGTCCACATGTTTGTCTTTAAATTACTTTCAACAATGTTCATAATTGAAATGTGATGGTGATAATAAAATTGTTGTTGTTGTTTATGTTCATTTTATAGATGATGGATTAAAGGTACCTCTTTCCACAGCTGTGGATATATGTAAAAGTCCTTACATGCTTCTCAAAGGCTAGCAGCGTTCACTTCATGATCTGATAATCCATGAAGTGTTTCCATTGTTGGTCTTGTTATCCTACTCTAGCCACTTATTGTGATTGGGAGTACCCCTTTAGAAATTTTCCTGAGCACTTTTGTTGGATTGTATGGTGAAACCATTGTCTATCAGGATACCTCTTTTCGGGAAGGGTTGCCATGATCGCAGATTTTGGGATCAGTTTGAATCAGCCTTCTAGTAATAGGTTTGGGAGATCATCTCCTTGTTTACTTCCTTCACCTGATCAGGTATTGAACATGTTGGATAAAGCAAGTATAGATGGAGGCTTATCTTCTACATTTGTTTCAAGCGTGAACTCTGTACGTAGTGAGGAACCTGCAGAATTGCAATAGGACAATGGACTAGGGCACGCTAATTATAAGCATTCTGATGTAGGCCTTGCTGGTAAAGGGATTGTCGATGGCTATGGAGGTTCTGGTGTGATAAGTGCAGGGAAGTCTCCCAAGATTAGCACGAAATGTGTAAAATAGGATGTGTTGAAGCCTGATAGTCCTTTTTCTAGCCATCATTATCTTCCATATTCACCCAAAAGAGGATATTTTTAATACAAAAGCTCCAGCACATCAACAAATTCCAAGTAATGAAGTATTAAGGAATGTGCTGGACAGTTCCATGTCTAGTCCTTCAAGAAGTCCAATGAGGATTTATGGTTCTGAGCAATCTCCCAACAATATTTTCTGAGTGGCTAAATCCTTTCCTGAGAACAAAGGTAGCTCAGAATGTTCTCCAAATCCTAGTCCAAGAATGACAAGTGGTCCAAGCGCAAGAGTTCAAAGTTGGGCTGTCAAACTTTTGCATCATCGTGCTAGTGGGACAGCTCTCAGAACTTCAACTAGCTGGCCAGAAGAGAGGGAACATTCCTGCACTCACTGCCATTGGAATCCTCAAGGTATTAGAGAAGGTCTTATTTAATTATGGTGTTCAGGCATACCTGGAAAACCCGGAAGCTATGCCCTGGATAGAGAAGGAGGGAAATGGTAGTTGTTCAAGGACCAAGCATTTGATGTTCAAATAGTTTCCATTCACACAGAGACAATGGAAGAAAATCAATGGTGTAAGATGAAATTTTGTGAGGCAGAGGCTCAAGAATTTTCTGAAAAGCAATGTTTAAAAGGTACCCACATATTGGTGATTATGTTGAAGTTCTTATTAGAAATTCAAGTCGAGCAGACAATTGGTTTGACAAATTTAACCAATTTCTATCACAGGAGTAGAGAAGATGAAAACTTTAGGATTTTCAGTTTTTCTAAATGCCCAAAATGATCAGTCTATTATACAACATTTGGATGATGATTTGTTATTTTTCAAGAAGTGCCAGAAATAATGCAAGAAAAATGTGCATGTCCACATGTTTGTCTTTAAATTACTTTCAACAATGTTCATAATTGAGATGAATCCTTTAATTTGGACTGAATTTCTTTTTCTTTTGGATTTCATTTCATGGGAAAAAAGGTTGACATATTACGTATTTTTTCCTGAACTTCTCAACGTGCTTAAAAAGAGTTTATAATAAAACCTTGAATTAGATTAGAGTGTTTAAATACTACACTATGTAAATTAAGTATTGAATCATCCAAATCTTAAACTGCAAGATTCTTGTCAGATTTATGGCAATCAAGAGGGTACTTTTGTTATGAGATTAGCTTATTGTGTCCAAGAGGGTTCATTCTGCTACAAGATTAGCTCACTTTGTCTTTGGAAAATTTTCAGAACCTATTTGTTGAACATTCAGTCCTAAGGTTGAATCTGAAATATAAATTACAGTGGTATATTTTACTTCTGTCCAACCAAATATACAATGTAGTCCAATAAAATACACTGATCAATTGTACTTCCAAGCTAAATATTTTCCCAACATGAATCCTAGGATTCAATATATTTTAATATTATTTAATTGTAACAATTTTATTTCAGCTATAAAACCGCCCAATTATCTTTTATGTTTGTTAAATCAGCTAACTGTTCATGATAGATTTGGATACCAGACAACCCTATAAACTACTCATTTAAAATGATGACATTATACGCTGCAAGTATAAAAAAATTGGACGGTCAAACACCCTCACATATACATAAGAATGAAGTTACAAGTACACACTGGTAATGTATTACAAGTTGATACATGATACTCTGAGCTTTTCACATGCTAGGACTCTCCAATGTTTTCCAAACCCTAGGTAGGGTGGCAACTATCAATAACAAACCCTAACCAGTAATACAAAGGTCTACAAGGCATTCCACCAAGCTGTCCAAACACCCGAAAGACTCCACAACAAGCTAGCATGAACACTAACAAGTCCATCCCTAATATTTCACCAAGCTTGCCAAGTACAATATCTTTAAGCAAAGTGCTCCAAGTGTCCTCTAGGTTTCAACCGATGGTAGGCGTCACACCATGCATAAAGCACCCTCAAACACGATGCAAACATTTTCAGAAAAAAAAAAACCAAGAACTCTACCACTGACCAACACCATTGATTACTGCGTTAACTTGACAGCACCAAATAAATTTGAACCAATGATAATTTTTCCTTGGATTGAAATGTTGCTTACAATAGTTATCTGCTAAGAAACTTCAGTACCTCTTTCTTCTTCAGATAACTATCACTTTTTTTTAATAGTTCTACATGTTACATCAAGCCTATTTTAACGAATCAGCTAATATTTATTGACAGAAGTTGCCAAATTCTAACCAAATACCATCGGAAAAGGAAAAATACCGAAGCATTGCTAATTATCCTATTTTAACAATTTCTTTCTTAACCAAACTTGACCTGGGAAAATATGCCTAAATGTAAGAGTTAACTATGACTTTTAAAAAACAAATGGTATAATTGAACATTTACTGAGAAGAAATAACAGAGAGCTTATCACCTAACGATACAAGTTGCTTCTCTCCAAAACCCTAGGAGGAAACAAACACATTTAAATTAAAAAATAAAATTTCAAACAGTACTTCCCATACCATCATGAAACCTACCTCTTTCTTCTTCAGATAACTATCACACTTTTTTTAAGAGTTTCACATGTTACGTCAAATCCATTTTAAGGAATCTGCTAAGAAACTTCAGTACTTCTTTCTTCTTCAGATAACTGTCACTTGTTTGATACAAACCTATCCTTTTCTTATTACACCATTCAAAAAATGAGATTCTCAACAGAATAGCTCATCACACATGTTATCTGTTTATTGATAGATTCTTTAAATACAAGAAACCTTTCATCATTGATCAACAACCAATGAACAAATCACATAGCATATCAATATCTCTCCAGAAACAAAGATCTGAGAAGGTGTTTGGAAGGATCAGACAACATCATAATGTATTGATGATAATCACAAAATCATGAACCAATTACTTTTCTCAAAATACGTTTGTCCATGTACATGGAATATATTACATTTGTCCATAAATTTGTCTCCTATACAAAAAATTGTAATCATTGCGTGTTGGGGAAAAATAAAACATTAATAGGTTCTTCTTTAGTGAAAGAACCATGCTATGATAGACCCCAGAAAAATGATAACGACAACCCATTCACACAATGGGGATTTATATTGATGGTGATCAATGATTTCTGTTGCAGTGGATGGTGATCCTATGTCATATTTGGCATCTACATATGTGCTTAAAAATGCTCTGGACATTATATCAGTGGACATTTTTCAGTATCTGCAGAGTGATTGATGGTAAAATGCTGAAATTGACAACTCCAATTTATTGCTTCCTTATGAAGAGGTTTTAAATTGTCCTTCCGAACCCGATAGATGCCTTTCATCTGATTACATGTCAACTCCGATTTGGTGAAGACTTCAATATCATTGACCTCATGTTGTTTTGCCTCTTTTAATCCTTCAACAAGGGCAATGTAATATGCCTCATTGTTTGTCGTCATTCTAGGCACTTCTCTATTTCCATGAATTAAATGATTTGTTGCCATATTGTAAAGGACAAATTTAATAACTGCTCGACCTGGATTTGGAAAGCAAGACACTTCAATGCATAAATGCCACTTTTGCACCATTTTTTACACTTCAAATACCTGAAAAACAAATAACAATAAATTCATGTTAAATAAGTAGACAATTATCTATTTCCTAATACTCAACATGTTTTTCAATCATATATAATTAAAAAAGGCAGATAACTTGTGTTCATTTACACTGCAACACTTTTCTGTATTTATATGTTGCACAAGTTTTTGGAGTGCAGACTCGTGAGATGGGGGTACAGGTGTCTGGGATGGGTAGAGTTCACCCCCAAATTTCTCGGGGAATGGTGGATTGGGTATAGAAATCTTAATGTTTATATTAATTCAAAAAAGCTAAAAAATAATAAATATGTAGAATTCCCAAAGACATGAATGATGTCATAGAAACAATTTGCTGCATAAATATCAACTTTTAGAAATGTGCAAGCACCAAGTACATAGTTGTCCAAGGAACCGTGTTAAATTTCGATGAGACTCTGCAACTACTTAGATGAATATCTGAGAATTGAAACCTAGTTTACTTTCACCAAGATACATTGTCACTTAACAATTCATATGCAGTGGAATACAAAAAAAAAAAAACACATAGATAAGACCCAAGCCTACCCCCGGTTACTCTTTGAGGCCTGCCATTATGTTTTAGCTCAACCGCCCTGGGACTAGTGGTTGCAGTATTCTTTCTGATGCTATTTTTCAATTGCCAATATTTCAATGACTTTGATAATGATACTGTAAAGTAAAGCTAAATTTTTCTTATCACTTATCACTGTTATATCAAGAGAACCAATGGTTAATGATAAAGTGAACTTACCGAAATTTTCATCATGATTCTAGATTATCTATCCCCTGTTAGTGAACGGGCATGGATGGATTCATTGTTTTCTTGAAAGAGTAGTCTACCAACATTGTCACCCTGCCACTCCATTCTGTGTTTTTGTCTTGTGATAGAAATGTCGAAAGTGGGTGACTCTACCTTGCGACAACTCCTCTTGAAATCCACCAATACTTTATGCACAAACCACAGTACCCTTGAAGCACTACGTTCCTAAGAATATAAATATTAATCTTCAGCCTCATTATAACAGAATATCTTCATAATATATTCAATTATAAACAGAGGATTGACAATCCCTTTTGTTGTTGGGCACCTATAAGTCATAGAAGATGAATCATTTTATAGGGAAGCCGCCCTAGTGGTGGTCGTAGATCATCTTGAAGAGTGGGAAGATAGAATGAGGTGACAGTGGTTTGTCTTCTGAGTTCTGCATATTTTTCATCGAGTGAAGACCTTACACGTTTTAGGGACAAATCGTGCCATAACAAAAAGCTAGAACTATTTCTTCACCCTTGAGACCATAGTCAAAACTAGGATCACTCCCTCAAAAGATATTAGAATGCAACTGATTGTTATTTTCCTAATCCTTCCCAAAACTAGGATCACTGTTATATCACTGTTATGTCATAGAAACAATTTGCTGCAATGATGAAATTGTGGTTGCACGTGATATCAAAGGCATATGTTACTATGACGGGGAGCATCAGATATCTGCAATAGCCAAATAACAATCAAATAATATAATTTCAATGCAAATAGGGTAATGGAACCATTTAATTATCAGAACCAGGTTCTATTTTCTTAAAATGATGAAGATTCCCCACTTCAGATTAAGAAAGATTTTGTTTTACAGAGTGGTGGGATGTATTGGGTTATACAGCCAATTCAAATTTAAACTTTACTATATGTAGCTACTGTTTTATCTCTGGAAATGCAGCATGATTATACAAACGGTTCAAGTTCATAGTTATATTGATAGATACAGCAAGCATTGACACCCCTGATATTGGTACATAAGGAAAACCTATATTGAATGGAGCAATAGAAAAACTATATACTGTCATTCAAGGTCATGCAACTCATGCGTCTTTGATATGTGAGGTGGACACTTGATAACAATTAAGATCTGTAAGAAGTGTTACTGGTTTATAATGGTTTTTTCCAACTGTATCTTTTTCTCATATTTTTCTTATCTGTGTCTTTTTGTTAAGTGTAAATACTAAATATAAGGCTGCACCAGTGCCTACCAAACCCAGCATCAAAAAAATCTTGTATCCACATTTGCAGTTGCACCTACCCTTGCATTTGCACCTTCAGACCTCGATAATTATGTTTGTATGTGGGACATTGATTTCCAGATATGGAAGGTTGACTTGCAGTTAGAATTGTATATTGTAACGGACTCCATCATAATATTTTTAGATGAAGGTGATTAGAGAGTTATTGTGTTGTTAGGGTGATAGTGGCACAACTGATCGAAGGCTGTGCCAAGCACTGCAAAATGCAATGTGATGTCTGCAAGGTAAGTCGTTGTCAGTCTTTCAGCTTGAAAGACATGACTCAAATATGCCCATTTGCTTTCATTCACTGTCGAGATAATGAAATGTTCAAAAGATGGATCAACAGGTGAATGGATTACGGTGTGGTTTACTGATGACTGCAACTAATCATGGTCAGCGTCTTGTTCCCATGAAATTTTTGAGAATCAGTGTAGTGTTCATGATATGCTACATAAATACTAGAGTTGGACAGTTTGTACAGATGTAGCTAAGCACTTAAAATTGTGAGCGCTAACTCAGAAAAATTCAGAGGTTGATATAAAGTATTCCCGACCCTATTTCTTCTAAACAAATCTGATGCAATTAAAGATAGGCTGAATTGTATGTTCTGCAAGTTCTAAAGAAGAGAGATCATCCATGCCAATGAATGTAGAGCAAAGGTGTGGTGAACCCATCCACCTTCCTGAGGTAGCAAGGCATAATCACCTTCTCGGATAATATATGCTTGATGCAGAGATCAAGCCCTTATATTCTTTGGGACACAATGCTTTGATCAATGGCTCTGGCTGAGGTCTGATTCACGCATTTTCCTCAGACACTAGCAATTTCTGGCCTCAAGCTTTTGGAAGCTCTTTAGCCAGTCTGATATGTGTGCAATGTCCTTGCTAGACCCCAGGATACTCAAAGCATTCTACTGAATACAAAATAACAATTTGCATCATGCAGTCATGAATTGTACCAATTAACCAACTAAACAAGAGGTGTAGTCACAGAAGCTGAACATATCTATAACTTATGCAGAAGCAATCATTGATTACATTACACTGAAAGAAGGAGAATTTACAAGGAATAATTTGCAAGTACTATAAATCAAACAGATCAAAGAGTTCAACGTGTGAACTGCAACATACAAACAAAATACTTATCTACTAAATATTCTTGCTTGATGCAGAGATCAAGCCCTTATATTCTTTGGGACACAATGCTTTGATCATCAGATCTCGGTGAGGTCTGATTCACGCATTTTCCTGAGACACTAGCAATTGCTGGCCTCAAACTTTTGGAAGCTCTTTAGCCAGTCTGAGATGTGTGCAGTGTCCGTGCTAGACCCCAGGATACTCAAAGCACTCTACTGAATACAAAATAACAGTTTGCATAATGCAGTCATGAATTGTACCAATTAACCAACTAAACAAGAGATGCAGTCACAGAAGCTGAACACATCTCTAACTTATGCAGAAGCAATCATCGATTACATAACACTGAAAGAAGGAGAATTTACAAAGAATAATTTGCAAGTACTATAAATCAAGTAGATCAAAGAGTACAACATGTGAACTGCAACATACAAACAAAATACTTATCTACTAAATATACTTGCTTGATGCAGAGATCAAGCTCCTATATTCTTTGGGACACAATGCTTTGATCAACAGCTCTGGTTGAGGTCTGATTCACACATTTGCCTCAGACACTAGCAATTGTTGGCCTCAAGCTTTTGGAATATCTTTAGCCAGTCTGAGATGTGTGCAGTGTCTGTGCTAAACCCCAGGATACTCAAAGCACTCTACTGAATACAAAATAACAGTTTGCATCATGCAGTCACAGAAACTGAACACATCTGTAACTTATGTAGAATAATCATCAATTACATAACACTGAAAGGAGAATTTACAAGGAATAACTTGCAAGTACTATAAATCAAGCAGATCAAAGAGTACCACATGTGAACTGCAACATACAGACAAAATACTTATCTACTAAATAAAGCTGAGATGCAGTCACAGAAGCTGAACACAGATCTAGCTTATGCAAATTCAATCATCATTTACATAACACTGAAAGTTTGAAAAATTAGAAGGAACAACTTGTACTATAAATCAAGCACATTACACAACATGTGAAATGAAACACACTAACAACAATACTTTTATCTGCAAATAGAATCACAAACAAGCTCCCTGAGGAATCATGTACCAACCAGCTACAGGTGTTCACTGTAAAGACCAGCTCCAGTGAAAGACACAAAGTAAACTTCCAGAAAGGTAGGGAGGGTGCCATTGCTTATTGTTTTTTAAAGAAGAAATTTACATCAAAATTTTAAGGATCGAAGGTTCAATTTTATGTTTGAGTATGATTCAACTTGCGGTGAGCAGATCAAAGTCATACATAGATACAGTTGAGAATTATATACATAATGTCCCTATGTTTGTAGAAATATATGTTGTAAAACCCATAAACTGTGTGTCTGTCTTCCTAGATGCAACCAAATACAAAGTCCAGTGTGATAATTGTGTAAACTCAAAGGTTGAGGCAGGGTGCTAGGGTTGGCATATTGTAAGAGCGTTGTCAACAAAGAATGTACACTGCAGCTCCAGTGAAAGACACAAAGTAAACTTCCAGAAAGGCAGGGAGGGTGCCATTGCTTATTTTTTTTAAAGAAGAAATTTACATCAAAATTTTAAGGATCGAAGGTTCAATTTTATGTTTGAGTATGATTCAACTTGCGGTGAGCAGATCAAAGTCATACATAGATACAGTTGAGAATTATATACATAATGTCCCTATGTTTGTAGAAATATATGTTGTAAAACCCATAAACTGTGTCTCTGTCTTCCTAGATGCAACCAAATATTTTATGGAACAAAATTAAGTACATATTTTATGGAACAAAATTAAGTAAAGAGAGCGCCTAGAAAGAAACGCAGCGGGCTGAAGGATGAGGTTGATTGGAGAGGTTGATTAATTAATGTTCGAACCTTGGACACAAAAACGATTTTTAGTTTGTGTGGCACTATAATTTTCACTGTTGAGGATTTTAAAGTGATTATGAACTTGTTCGTTGTCTGTGTTTTCTTCGTTGCTTTCATCTTCACCATCGTGATCTCTATGTTTGTCTCTGTTTATGCCACTGGACGCATCTGTTACTCTTCGTCTCAAAGATAAAATCATTGGAAAGGCGACAAGAAATTATTGTTATTGTTGTCAGTAGCACTCGAATAGCAAACAAATTCCATAAAGAAAGACGAAACCTTGGGGAACAATGAACTACCAATAACCCTATCATTGTTTGGGATAATGTTAGATCAGTGGCTCTTGGTGAAGGGTTTGAAATAAATATACATGGTCCAATTTTTATAGTTCTGAATTACAGATATAAGGATTGATCGACTCTACATTTTGAATTTCCGAGAAGATTAAGTCTTTTGTAGGTTATCTCTAATTAAAAGTGAATGGTTTGATCGGTCTTTTTTGGGTTCAAGAAAATGGGGGAAACTGGAAAACGAACTTCCACTGTCTAGGCGTCATTTACAACAAATGACATGCATAGATTCGAGTAGGGGTTCATAAGAATACCTAGTTGCGGGGGCGCTGTTGAGTTGCAGAGCGGGAAGAAGCGCGAGAGCGGGAGAGCGCCAGACCGGGTCGAAGAGTGTCGAAGAGTAACGCGGTTTGGGAGTAGTCCCTCCCGATCCCTCCACATCGTCCCCGATCCGATCGGTCAGGGATGTCAGCGCCTGCAATCCGATTTTTTTGTCAGACTTTCAATCAGGAAAATGTCAGATTGTTAGGGCAGAGTGGCGGGGTGGTGGATGAAAGAGGGTGGCGGGGTTGTGGGAGGGTGGCGGAGGGCGGAGAGATTTTCGGTAGCCGGATCCGGACGATTTTCCGGCCAGCGACGGAAACCGGGCCATTCTACAGCGTCGGTAGACTACTCCAATACTAAATACAGGGTAGTTGGATGAGTGGTTTCCTTAATTGGGAGGAGTTAAGTATCCATAGCTTTCGGGTTCAAGACCTGTTACACGAAGAAACAATAGCAACATTTCTAATACCTAACGGATTGATGTATTAAAATAAGATTTTGTGAAACCTCACAGATTTCAGTTAAAGAGTTTGTGCGCTACGCGGTACAATAGCAACATTAACCTGTTTCGGAGTTTGTGCACGGTAACATTAATAATCGTTTCAACTCTTAAAGATTTTCATAACCGTGTTGCAATTATCGCCAGACAAGTTCACAAATTAATTTATTGGGCGCTAATTAATTTCTCCGAATTTGTTTGTTTTAAACGCCCACTGTTACAGGATTAGACCATTTGGATAAACGGTCTGGAAATGCGCGTGCATCAACCTTTTGCAAATTCTCACACGCAGCCCTCAAAGAGGGCAATTTTCTACATCATTTTAATCTGATATTGCCACTCACCCCACGCACTTATACAGCGGATTCTTGATTTTCCAATTTCATTAATGTGTGGACATATGATTGGCCATTATAATGATAACTCTCATATATGCTGTAGTATTATATCTTGAAAAACTCCATCTGAATTAGTTTTATGAGCACATTATTTCCCGTACTCCTGAGCACATTATAATGGTATAAAGGCCACGATATTTCTTTTTAGAGATGTATTGAGGGTCAAGAAAAACATTTTTTAGATCGAGTGGGTAGAGTTACAGTTTTATTATTTTCTAAAGTGTTTTTCATAAATGTTGTGATGTAATATTTAACGTGTGTTTTTTAGGTTAATATAGTAGAATTGTTATAATGTAATATTTAATATTTCATTTAAATTAAATTTATATAAAAATTAAATAAAAATTTAAAAAAATATTAATATAATGTAATGTGAACATTTTGTTAGAAATTTCTGTTAATTTCAAACACAAAAGAAATTTCACAGAGAAAAACGTTTTGTTATTTAATTCAGGATCTTAATCATAACAAAAAAAACTGTTACAAAATAGTCTTCCTCTACTCAGAGGGATTACAACACGAACACCCCAGTTCCAGAAACTAATTTCACTATCTCAGAAAAATTTGAGTTTTAGCACTGCTGTGAGTTGCAGAAAAGAAAGATTTTCCTTTTTAATTCTACTCTCACTCTCAGAGTACAAAAACAGAACTGCTGCTAAAAAATTACTTGCACTCACACACAAAACAGAACTACTGTTCTTTTTCTTTCTACACTTGAAAAAACAGATCTGATGTTCGTTGTATTTATAAGAAAATAAATATCTGAGTTAAACTATAAACTAATCAAAATATCTACTGATGTTTATCTGTGTATTTATTGCAGAAGAGGCGGTGATGCTTTTCAAGACGGCAGTCTGCAGGGGAATTAAACTCTGAATTTAATGCATGGCTTATCACAACATCGCATTGGAGGAAGTGAAAAGATGTGCCGCCGCTTCCATAACTATTTGAAACATGCAATTTGCGATATGCGATCAGATCGTATCGCGAAATCGCAATCGCAGACGATAGAAGGGATGTAAGGAAGGTTAACAAGAAAATGTGCGATATGCGATCTGCGACTTGATCACATCGCAGGGAGCTCAAAAGGATGATTTCTGGAGACAGTATGTTGCGATTGCTGTCGCTCCACGACAATTTAAATTATTTATTCCAACACTCCCCTTTAATTTCAACTGCTGGGTTTTTCTGCATACCCAAACATTTCCTGAAATGATCAAAACTTTTCTTTCCCAATGGTTTTGTCAAGGTGACAGCTAGTTGATCCTCTGTTCTGCAGTGCTGCAAAACAATCTCACCATTGTTAACCAATTCACGTATGAAGTGAAATTTGGTATCCATGTGCTTTGTTCCTTTATGAAAAACAAAGTTTTTAGACAATGCTATTGCTGAGCTATTGTCACAGTAAATGGTTGTGCCTTTTTCTTGTTCATAACACAAATCTCTGAGAACTCTTCTCAGCCACACTGCTTGGCATGCTGCTGTTGTTGCTGCCACATACTCTGCCTCTGCGTTGACAAAGACACAACTGGTTGCTTCTTGGAAGCCCATGAGATGGCTGCCGATCCCATATGAAACACATATCCCGATGTGATTTTCCTATCATCAACACTTCCAACCCAATCACTGTCAGTGTATCCTGTCAACATGAAACTTTCAGAAGAGGAGTATAAAATACCAAACCCCTTTGTTCAATTCACATACCTTAGAATCCTCTTGGCTGGCTGCCAATGAGTCTCTTTTGGTCTTTCCATAAATCTGGAGATTAAACTCACAGCGTGCATAATGTCTTGCCTAGTTGCAGTCAAGTACATAAGGCTGCCAACTATGCTCTTGTACAATTTTGGATCAAAATCCTTGCTGATGTCTTCTTTGGTCAATTTCAACCCTACTACAGTTGGAGTCACAGCTGCCTTGTTGTTCTGCATGTTAAATCTTTTCAACACTGCTTCTACATATTTATCTTGAGAAATGAAAACACCATTTTCACTTTGGTCTACTTCAATTCCAAGAAAATATCTTAAGAAGCCCAAGTCAGTCATTTCAAATTCACTTTTCATGACTGCTTTAAAATCAGCAATGAGAGAAGCATCATTGCTAGTAAAAATCAAATCATCTACATATAAAACAACAATAATAATCTTACCGTCATTCTCCTTTATGTAGAGTGTGGGTTCACCATCACACTTATCAAACCCATTCTCAATCAGATAAGCATCTATTCTGCTGTACCATGCTCTTGGAGCTTGCTTCAACCCATAAAGAGCCTTCTTCAGTTTGCAAACTTTATGCTCTTGGCCATTAACTTCATAACCTGGAGGTTGTTCAACATAAACCTCTTCTTTTAACACTCCATTCAGGAATGCATATTTAACATGCATCTGATAAATCTTCCATTTGTGTTGTGCTGCTATAAACAACACTGTCCTCACTATTTCCATCCTTGCTACTGGTGCAAAGGTTTCATCATAGTCTTTGCCTTGTTGCTGCTTGTAGCCTTTCATAACAAGTCTTGCTTTGTGCCTGTCAATCTTGCCTTCAGCATTGCTTTTGGTCTTATATACCCACTTAACTCCAATGGCATCTTTGCCTTTAGGGAGGTCCACTAACTCCCATGTTCTACTCTTCTCAATTGCACCAATTTCTTCATTCATTGCTTCAATCCATTTATCTTCATTTACAACATCTTCAAAATGAACTGGGTCATCAACATGACAATACAAAGCGAATAATGAATTTAGACCAGTATTGGTACTTACCTCTCCTTGTTCATAAATCTCATTCAGATTTCTGAATCTTGGTCTTCTTGGTGTGCTTGGAGTTCCATCCGAACTTGAGGGTATTTCAGATCCCTGTGGTGTGCTTGAAGAAGCACTTCCTTGATTTCTCAAGGCTGTTCGAATTCTAGCTTGTGGTGTGGTTTGCTGAATTTGCTGTGGTGGAGGAGGAACCACCAAGGAAGGATTATTTGCTGCTATCCCTTCCTCTTCTTCTTCGTGAGACATAATTGTCTTCACATTCACTGTCTTCTCTAAGCTTCCATCCCAAGCTTCATCTTCAATGAACTGCACATCTCTACTTACAATCAATTTCTTAGTGGATGGATTATAGAGTTTGTATGCTTTTGACTCATCACAATAGCCAATAAATACACACTTCTCCCCCTTACTATTAAGCTTTTTCCTTAGCTGATCCGGTACATGTACATAAGCTACACAACCGAATACTCTCATGTGAGTGACAGTTTGCTTTTGACCACTCCATGCTTCTTCTGGTATTTTGTTCATGATAGCTTTAGTTGGGCATCTACTCAATATGTAAACTGCGCAAGTGATAGCTTCTGCCCAATACTCATGCGACAAGTGTTTTGCCTTTAGCATACTTCTGACCATGTCAAGAATGGTCCTATTCTTTCTTTCGGCAACACCGTTTTGCTGAGGTGTATACCGTGCAATGAACTACTTTTGTATGCCATTCTCTCTGCAAAAACGCAGAAATTATTTGGAGATGTACTCTCCTCCTCTATCTGTTCTGAGCACTTTGATATAATGCCCACACTGTTTCTCAACAAGAGTTTTGAAGTGGCAGAATTTCTCAAACACTTCACTCATTTGTTTCAGCATATACACCCATGTCTTTCTGGTGTAATCATCAATAAAAGTTAAGACATATCTATTTCTGGAAAATGATGGTATTTGCATCGGTCCACACACATCAGAGTGAAAAATTTCCAAGGGTGCTTTTGCCCTTATACTCTTTCCTGCTGGAAAGCTTTCTTTGTGTTGCTTGCGCAAGATGCAGCCTTCACAAAGGCTGTCCTGTTTCTCAATCAATGGAAATCCCTTTACCATTCCTTTTCTATGAAACAAATTAAAACCTCCAAAGTTGAGATGTCCAAATCTCAAGTGCCACAACCAATTCACATCTTTCACTTGTTCTTGAAAGACTTCTTGTGTTACAGCCGCAATAGTTCTTCCTTCCTTCAAATCTGCCCTGAGTTTGAGAGGAAACATTCTATTTCTGGTCATCTGCACCTGTGCAATGATCTTCTTACTTGGAGGTATATCTCTAATTGTACACATATCATCTTTGAAGAACACGTTGTAACCTTTGTCAATGAGCTTCCCAATACTCAAAAGATTACATTTCAGACCAGGTACATAGTATACCTCTGGAACAATCATTTGTTCTTCATTTCTTGCTCGGATACTGACTCTACCCTTACCCTTGAGAGATATCTTACTATCAGTTCCTGTTGTTACCTCAGATTTCACATTTTCATCTAGATTGGAAAACATTGCAATATTTCCAGTCATGTGATTACTGCAACCTGAGTCTAAGAGCCAAAAATATTCTTGTTTGTCTAGTGCAATGTTACATGTTAACAACACATTCTTTGGATTCTTATCTTCTTCATTTGCAAAATTTGCATTTTGCCTACTATTCATGTCATTTTTCTTTTTCCTACATTCATTGGCATAGTGCCCATATTTCTTACAATAATGACATTGGACTTGGGATTTGTCATACCTTTGTCCATGATCTTGCTGTTTGCTTGAACCTTCATCTTGGTTCTGATTGCAGCTCCTTCCGCTTGTGCTTGCAGGATAATATCTGCCTCTGTTTTGGCTTCTTCCACGACCTCTGTTATTTGCTCTACCTCGACCTTTTCCTTGGATGAAAGACATCTGAGTCTTGAATGCTTGCTCAAAAGAGGAATCTGTTCCTCTACTTAGTCTGTGTTCATGAGACATAAGAGAAGCACTCAGTTCATCTACCGTGAAATGTGAAAGATCTTTTGTTTCTTTTATTGCTACCACAATAGATTCAAACCTTGAGGGTAAACTTCTCAAGATTTTCTCTACAATCCTTCTTTCTTCAAGAATCTCACCATGAGATCTTATCTGGGTTATCAACCCAATAACCTGAGTGAAGAATGAATCTATTGTATCAGATTCCTTCATGCTGAGTGTTTCAAAGTCTCTTCTCAACATCTGCAACTTTGCAGTCTTCACCTTCTCCATGCCTTGATAGGCAGTTTTGAGAATATCCCATGCTTCTTTGGATTTTGTTGCTACTGCAATCCGTGGAAAG
>APFE030466190.1:93936-118262 GCA_000404065.3 Pinus taeda
CTTGCACAGTTTACATCTTGAATAGATGCCCAACTAAAGCTGTCATGAACAGAATACCAGAAGAAGCATGGAGTGGTCAAAAGCAAACTGTCACTCACATGAGAGTATTCGGCTGGGTAGCTTATGCACATGTACTGGATCAGCTAAGGAAAAAGCTTGATAGTAAGGGGGAGAAGTGTGTGTTTGTTGGCTATTGTGATGAGTCAAAAGCATACAAACTCTATAATCCATCCACTAAGAAATTAATTGTAAGGAGAGATGTGCAGTTCATTGAAGATGAAGCTTTGGATGGAAGCTTAGAAAAAACAGTGAATGTGAAGACATTTGTGTCTCATGAAGAAGAACAGGAAGGGACAACAGCAAATAATCCTTCCTTGGTGGTTCCTCCTCCACCACAACAAATTCAGCAAACCACACCACAAGCTGGAATTCGAACAACCTTAAGAAGTCAAGGCAGTGCTTCTTCAAGCACACCACAGGGATTTGAAATACCCTCAAGTTCGGATGGAACTCCAAGCACACCAAGAAGACCAAGATTCCGAAATCTGAATGAGATTTATGAACAAGGAGAGGTAAGTACCAATACCGGTCTGAATTCATTATTCGCTTTATATTGCCATGTTGATGACCTAATTCATTTTGAAGATGCTGTAAATGAAGATAAATGGATTGAAGCAATGAATGAAGAAATTGGTGCAATTGAAAAGAGTAAAACATGGGAGTTAGTGGATCTCCCTGAAGGCAAAGAGGCCATTGGAGTTAAGTGGGTCTATAAGACCAAAAGCAATGCTGAAGGCAAGATTGACAGGCACAAATCAAGACTTGTTGTGAAAGGCTACAAGCAGCAACAAGGCATAGACTATGATGAAACCTTTGCACCAGTAGCAAGGATGGAAACAGTCAGAACAGTGTTGTCTATTGCAGCACAACACAAATGGAAGATTTATCAGATGGATGTTAAAACTGCATTCCTGAATGGAGTGTTGAAAGAAGAGGTTTATGTTGAACAGCCTCCAGGTTATGAAGTTGCTGGCCAAGAGCATAAAGTTTGCAAACTGAAGAAGGCTCTTTATGGGCTGAAGCAAGCTCCAAGAGCATGGTACAGCAGAATAGATGCGTATCTGATTGAGAATGGGTTTGACAAGTGTGATGGTGAACCCACACTCTACATAAAACAAAATGACGGTAAGATTATTATTGTTGTTTTATATGTAGATGATCTGATTTTTACTAGCAATGATGCTTCTCTCATTGCTGATTTTAAAGTAGTCATGAAAAGTGAATTTGAAATGATTGACTTGGGCTTCTTAAGATATTTTCTTGGAATTGAAGTAGACCAAAGTGAAAATGGTGTTTTTATTTCCCAAGATAAATATGTAGAAGCAGTGTTGAAGAGATTTAACATGCAGAACAGCAAGGCAGCTGTGACTCCAACTGTAATGGGGCTGAAATTGACCAAAGAAGACAGCAGCAAGGATTTTGATCCAAAATGGTACAAGAGCATAGGTGGCAGCCTTATGTATTTGACTGCAACTAGGCCGGACATTATGCACGTTGTGAGTTTAATCTCCAGATTTATGGAAAGACCGAAAGAGACTCATTGGCAGGCAGCCAAGAGGATTCTAAGGTATGTGAATGGAACGAAGGGGTTTGGTATTTTATATTCCTCTTCTGAAAGTTTCATGTTGACAGGTTACACGGACAGTGATTGGGCTGGAAGTGTTGATGATAGGAAAAGCACATCAGGGTATGTGTTTCATAAAAATCGGGAGCCATCTCATGGGCTTCCAAGAAGCAACCGGTTGTGGCTTTGTCAATAGGAGAGGCAGAGTATGTGGCAGCAACAACAGCAGCATGCCAAGCAATGTGGCTGAGAAGAGTTCTCAGAGATTTGTGTCATGAACAACAAAGTGGCACAAACATTTACTGTGACAATAGCTCAGCAATAGCGTTATCCAAAAACTCTATTTTTCATAAAAGAACAAAGCATATAGATACCAAATTTCACTTCATACGTGAATTGGTTAACAATGGTGAGATTGTTTTGCAGCACTGTAGAACAGAGGATCAACTAGCTGACATCTTGACAAAACCATTAGCAAAGAAAAGTTTTGATAATTTCAGGAAATGCCTGGGTATGCAGCAGTTGAAATTAAGGGGGTGTGTTGGAATTTAATTCCAACTGCAACAATGAACAGGTGGACAGAAATCTGATCTTCTGTAGCTGTTCCAGGATGTTTGATGCCGCAAAGTCGCTCCTGATATTTTGCACATTAATGTGCATTAAATTCACAGAATTTAATTCCCCTGCAACCGCCGACTTGTTTTCACTGAGAAAGGCATCACCACTTCTGCATTCAATACGCAGATAAGCGTTACAGGATATTTTGGTTATTTTATTGTTTAAACTCAGATATTTTTTCCTATAAATGTAATGAACAACAGTACTGTTTTAAGGTTAGAAGAATGAACAGAAAGTTTTTTCTGTAACGCACAGCAGTGTTGAACCTGAAATTTTCTGAGATAAGGAAAATTGGTTTCTGGAACTGAACTGTTCCTGTTGTTATCCCTCTGTCAAGAGGAAGACGAATTTGTATCAGCTGATTTACTGTTTATGAATACAAGTTAATTTTCTGTTGCTGTTACACCACTTGCACGTTGCCCTTACATCAGTTTCAGTGTTGCTGAGTATTGTTTTGTTTTTCAGTTTTATTTTAAATTATCAAAAAGTCCAACAACGTTGCTGCAACACCAAATCTACGTTGCTGCACCACCAAACTATGTTGTTGCAACACCGTTTCCAGTAAGCAATTTTCAGTTTACTGTGTTAAAAAAATAGAGTGTTATTTAGCGTTGTTGCAACACCAAACTATGTTGCTGCAACACCATTTCCAGAAAACGATTTTTCAGTTGTCTGTGCAGAAACAGTGTAAAAAACAGAGCATTTTTTTGACTGTCTGTTATGAAATTTTTCTTCAACTCTCAACAAATATCTCTTAAAACACCCACGGTCTGCCGATCATTTTGGACAACAGTCTATGGTCAAATGCTTTTACTATTAAAGTTATATGATAACGAAAATAAGAAATGGTTAACCCTGAGCAGGAATTGAAGGGTTAAAATGAATTTGTAATGATTAAATTAATTCCTCAATTCAGGCTAGTTGCAGCTTCACTCTGTTTCTTACATTCCGTAGCCAAACAATGGGTTGGCCAACCGGGTTGTGTAGAATTTCAATAGATATGAACCATATTTTCCCAAAACCACCAATGACAACAAATACGTGTGAATTTTGTGCAGCCCAAACCCATTAATAGCAACAAAACCCACAACCGATCCAACCATGGTTGCATATTTTTTTTTATGGGCCATTGATTTTTCATCTATTTTTTATTCCATTCATTGATTGGCTTAAAATAGTTCTAAGCCCTTTCTTTTGGAAGAATTGCAGCTAATCATTTAAAAAAAAATCAGTTAATCATTTGAGTAGTTAAAGTGGTTAAAGAAGTACAACTAATCATTTAAAAAAGAAATCAATTAATCATTTGAGTGGTTATCCATGCTTTTTGCATTAGCACATTCTCATTTTTCTCTGTTTTGTATATGCCTCATCTTGATTTTCACTAAGAAATAATCTCTCGTATATTTATACTTTATTTATTCCTTTTGCCCATCCTATCTCGTTTTTTGAAGTAGGCTACTTAATATTATCATAGGACCGTATCTTTTTTAATTAATAGGTAGTTCTCATTTCCAAAAAGAATAGGAAAGACAAGCACAATAAGGCTAATTAAAAATCTACCTTATTAATTTGATGGACAGAAATTTAAGTATTCAATAATACCATTTTTAAGGGTTGAGACTAAAATAAATTCAACTAATTAAAAATCTACCTTATTGACTTGATGGGTAGAAATTTACTTATTTAATAATACCAAAATAGTTGAAACTAAAATTTCACAGTCTTTTCGATGTTGGAAGCATAATATATCATGTGGCGTTTACATGTAGTTTTAGTATCTAACCAGGTTGTTTATCTTGGGGATGTTTATTTTGGAATATGAAGTTGGTTTCAATTTTATTGCTTCTTTTACCATTGTATTATCAACCAAATATATATCTACACTTCACACATAAATTTGGTATTGAAATATAATATAAGTAATAGTTTTAGTGTCATACCATGTTGTATTTTGGGATATGACGTTGCTTTCAATTTTATTGCTTCTTTGACGGTTGTATTATTGACCAAATATATATTTACCCGTCATAGATAAATTTGGTATTGAAATATAGATTAAATATACAAGTAGTAATTTAATGTTTTTTAGTGTTTAGAGAAATTGATAATTGAGCATTTATTAAAAACATAGTAGATCAGAAAATTGGGATATTTTGCTGGAAACATGGCATATTATGTTTGATTTATGTTTAGCTTTTGGATTAAACAATAAAATCATGTGTTTAATTGTATGAATAAATTCTAGTTTCAAGCCGAAACATATATTTACCTGACCAATCAATTAAGTGACGGATTATAAGTTAAATATATAAGTAGCAACTCAATGACAATTGTATTTATTTTATCCATATAGATTTTGTATTTAATTTTAATATATTTTAAATATTTTCGCTTAAAACAAGTTAATAAATTATATTATTTACTAAAATGCTAAGACTATATACTTTCAAAAACTTGTGACACCACATCAAAAACTTAACATATTATATAAAATTTATGTGTAACTTTTGCATTCAACACTCATATGATTATCAGAGAAAAGAATAAATTTGTTTGTAGAAACAAATTGTAGAATATAAAGTAGACTTCACTTCTATTTTCTAGATAATTGTTTCTATTTAATAAAAACTTGTGAGTAAATTATTATGTTAATTGCATTTTATAGTTGAAATTTATGGTTATTTATATTATTAAAAAGTATTTTATTCATATAATTCTACCTTCAACTCCAAAATAACTTTGAATTTTGGCTCATTTACAAAATAATTTTGAATCATTGGCAACTATATTATTTACTCACTACAGTACCTTAAAACTCTAATACTTATCAAAAAAATTGACTTGTAAAACTAAAATGATAAATCTATAAATAATATCACAACTTTCAAAAAATTAATTCCACTTAACTACACCAATGAAGTAAAATACAAAACCCACCAATTATAAAAAAGATAAAATTCAAAGCATCTCCCGGATATAAAGAGGGGAAATCACATGTCGTATCCAAAATCATGAGATCAACACTAATCCTAACACAACACAAAACATTTTCATCAACAACTAAAACGCACACACACAGATGTTCCCAATGAAACATTTGCAACTATTTGCCACACCTGTGACTATGGAGCATTTGGACCCTAAACCATTGAGTGAGCTCTGTTAAAACGAGGTCCCCCACCCGGGCGAGCATAAACCATTGAGTGAGCTCTGTTAAAACGAAGTTCCCCACCCGGTACTTTGGCGTATGTTGGTGTGTTTGTTATCATGTAGGTGTAGTTTAGCGGCCTTTCTGAAAGGGAAAAGAAAGAATTAACACTTTAGTTTTTGAGATTTATTTACATTTTGATTTTTATAATTTAATTCATAATTTATAAAATGATATAACAAAAATTTTAAGGATAATTTATAATTTAGTATGGAGGAGATAAGAGAGATTGAGCTTAAACATTTAAATATTAGTTCTTTATAATTTAGTATAGAGGCGATAGGAGGGATTGAGTCTAAACATTTAAATATTAGTTCAATATGAGAAATTGGTGTAGTGTTTTTAAAAGGAAAAATTAGATAAAAAAATAATGATAATAATGAAACATAATGTTGGCTCAATTAAAAACATTTGAAAACATTGATATAAAATTATAAATATTTCTTGCTAAAAAAACCATAATATGCATATCACATTAAAAGAAATTTAAGTAATGGTACGAAGGTCACAACTTACTCCTTGGGCCAAAATCCAGTCATGTTAAGCACTGGTGTGGCACAGGTCTGCTGCTACTCAAACCACTTACAAACTAAAAAAAAAAGATTTAAGTAATAGTGATTCATATTCGCAATCATAAAATACAATTAATAAATATGTAAAACTTAATTAACTTAATTTTTCCCTAGAAAATAAAATTAGAATTCATATTCATAACTATTATATTTACATCATTCTTATTAAAATTTAATTAATAAGTATATAAAAAATCAATATTTTGCATTAAAAGTTTTTCCTATTTATCTATATATTTATAATCAACACTCCATAAAGCATTAAAAATTTTAAATTTTAAAAATTTATAAAAATATCAAAGAAAATTCCC
The DNA here is from genome assembly GCA_000404065.3 of Pinus taeda. NCBI lineage: Eukaryota > Viridiplantae > Streptophyta > Pinopsida > Pinales > Pinaceae > Pinus > Pinus taeda. The sequence goes on from APFE030466190.1 coordinate 100,270, forward strand.
CATATATATGTAACTAAATCTATTATCAATTTTTTATAAAACTAAAAATAAGGATACATATATTATTGAATTTTCATAAAACTAAAAATAAGGATATAGAGGTGTGAAATTTATATAAAGATAAATATTAATACTAATAATTAATATAGATCCATAACACCTGCAACAATCAAATTTCTTTAGGTGCAAATTTCAATCACAAAGATATTTGCAATTGAGAATCCCTCTCTGAGGGGTAGTATATCCATATCTTAAGATGAATTTATCTTGATATAAGATAAAAATTAAAGTATCAAATTTTCATCATTTATAATTTAATCTAAAAAAATTAATGATATTATGAAAATATTAAGATAATGAACATTGATTGCATATTTTTGTGGTCAAATTTTGAAGAATGGTTATTCAGAAATAAATCCATGGTATCCATTTTATTTTTATTATGGATGCTTTTATTCAATGGCATATCCCCTCATCCAGACATATGTGCCTAAAGAAGAATGTCATAGATCTAAGGGTTATATAGAAGTAACGTGAGAGAGAAGGGTTATATAGAAGCAAGGGTGAGAGAGAAGAGAACCAATGGACAGTTGGATAATGGATGCAGAGAATATAGAAAATCTTAAGAAACTCCCCTAGAGAAAAAAATGTAGAGGAAAGAGCGAAAGAAAAAAAGGAAAAACCCTAAAAATAAAAGTAATTCAATATGGGATAATATAATTCAAAGAAGCACATTGAAATAATAAAAAATTTATTTTCATTGAGGGTTTATGATTTACTATAATAGTGATTGTATGATGTGATATAAATGGTTAATATGTGGATAATATCAATTCAAAAATAATATAAGGTAACCGTAACCCATAAAATAAATTTATGGATAAATTAATTAATTAATAGTATTTTTTTTAAGAATATAGAGAGAATTCCATAAGAAAAATATAGATATAATGGAGATGAAATAGAGATGAATAAAATATTGTAGTAAGCAAAGGAGATAGGTAAAGAAAGATACAAATGTGATATAATGCAGAGATGGGAGAATTAATAAAAATTGATGCCTTAAGGAAATAATAAGATAAAGAAATAAAAATAAGCTAGATAAAGAACCAATGACAAGGGAAAAAGGGAAGGTGGGGCCATCAATGGAAGAGAAACAAGGGAAAGGAAAATGAGGTTGAGGGGAAAAAGGAAGGTGGGGCCAACAATGGAAGAGAAACAAGGGAAATGAAAGGGGGGCATAGCGGGGAGGCAAGGGAGGACAAAGGGAGGAAAATTAAGCAAAATATCATCTAGTATGGGTAGTCTAATAAGGAGAGCGAATTTGTGTAGAATTTGAGGAAAATTAAGCGGAATATCATATAGTATCGGTAGTGTAATAAGGAGAGTGAATTTGTGTAGAATTCCATTCTAGTATCCCTATTGAGATTGTTTCGATGCTTTATAATTTCCAAGCCCTCTCTAAATATTCTCTTAAATTAATAGTTTTCTTCTTTGGATGATTTAATATAAATATATTTACAAAATAATTTATCTTTTTCCATGTATTTTTAATATTAATATAAAAAATAATATCCTTTAATAGAATTAAATTTCTTTATGTAATTTAAACATTAATATGAACTCTTGTGGTTATCTTGGCTTTGCAACTTGCTCTACATGAATGCACATCTATGGTTTATGCTTGAATCCTCCACAGCTCTAACATATTCACCCCTGGCCATCTAATACAACCCTGAAAAATCCCCATTTTGATTCGCGATCAATTACCACCCAGGGAGGAGGGGTCCCTGGCACCTCCAACCCCTCTTCTAACCAACCCTGTCATTCGTCCTCGATCCCTCTCGAGCCCAAATCGAGTGACACCATGGATATCGACAGGGCTCACACCTCCCTCCCAGAATTGTCGGGAGCACAAAATCGCTCTACCCCAAACACCTACATTCCCAAATCCCTGGAGATCCCCACGCTGAGTATCTACAAATTCATCGGGATCTATCTGACTGATAAATCCATTCTACAGTGAATTGGGCTCAGGCAGAAACTTTAATATCTGTGTGTCGTAATGGAAGGAGGCCCTTACTTCTTCAACTTCATTAGCCTCTACGTGCATTAATGTGTAGAAATTTATACCGTCACAAATATGAATTCTCATGGGAACCAATTTAGATATGCTTGTACTCTCTCCCACAAGAGTACTAGGACCATGAAACCCTAGTTGAAATTGGCAATAAGCTAGGAAAATGCGTTCACCTCTTGGAGCAAACCAAGCAAGGAACACACACCTCCTATGCTAAGATCTATCTCTATATGAGCATATCAGACACTCTTCCATAAGTCATAGGCCTAGAATCTGAGGACATTGATTGGATCCAAATGCTTGACTATGAACATGCTGCCTTCATGTGTCGCAACTGCAATGAACATTTTCATTGCCAACTCACTTCCCCCAAGTGATCTGAGAAGGGCGAAGCAACCAAGGACGATGATGTATTGACAAAATCCCCTGCAAAAGGCAGTATACCAAGAATCCAATTGATCCAAGGCACCTAAAAGGCATGCCACTCGTAACAACTTTGAAGTGCCTACATCTCTTCAGAAAAGTCTAAAAGAGCAAGCCTCCACCTCTACTCCAAGAACCCAAGAAACCCATGTCCTAGCCATGGATAGGATGCGAAAGTCAATCCTTGGCAAGTTCCAACATCATCCACCACATTAGCTCCTGGTGCCCCAGCCATGCAAGGAGTGAAGACCCCCTCAGCACACAATGAGGATGTCGATATGACAGAAGATGAAGATCTCATAGGCTTAGAGGGATTGTATATACTAGCCATGGAGGATGCATGCAAGAAGAACAACCTCAAGGATATCCCCCAAAGGGGTAGCTATAGGAATGACAAGAGGGTTGAGTATAAATAACTCATGTATAGTGATCCTTTGATCAATTAAGGGATAACTAGGAGCCAGATATGATGAATCGTTAGGCCAGAGATTTGGTTTAGAGAATTATTGATAAGAAGATAGATGTTGAAGTCCTAAAGAGTATTCCATCTTGGTGGACAAGGAGGGTTGGTAGAGGGCATATCATTCAACCTATGTTCAAACATTCTAGGGGTATATAGAAGATTGATAGTGGTAGTATTGATTGTTGGAGATGTAAGCATTCTGAATTTGCACAAGTTGTGGTGATGAGCAGAAGAGGAGGAAAATTACTTCCGAGATGTGTGGAAGCTATGCTGATTTAAACAATTGTAGAAGCGCTACATTAGTGAGTAGGTCAAGTGTATATTGTTCAGGGAAATATTGGTGATCATAGTTATTGACACCAAGCCCTATTCATTCGAGTATCACAGTTGTATGTAAGGGTCGTGATCCCTAGTATGGGGTCCTTCGGTTTTTTGTATTAAGATTTGTAATATAGCAAGTTGTGGGTTAAAAATTGTCTTTTGTACCAACTAATTCACTGTTGTATGTTCTTCACAGTGAAAAGTTCTTATCTTGTATCATTTGAATGTGTTTGTGATCATGATCTTAGACTCAAACCTGATTCTTAGTGTCATAGAAAAATTAACACTATGGTACCTAGATTTCGTTGTAAAAGATTGGAATTATGGCATACAAATTGGAGTTGCATCCATCTTCATGTATACAACTACTCTTCCATATTTTTATCTTAAATAATGTAATCAATGAAAATATCCCAATTCATATTACTTTGGTAGATATTAATGAAGAAGAGAAGATCATATTAGAAGAAAAAACTATCTTTGAATAAAGGATGAAGAAACTACGAAATCGAATAATTATTGAATTCCTCATCAAGTGGAAGAACCTATTAGTAGATGAGGTGGCATGGTAATATGAGTTCTTCACACATAAGCATCCACAGTTAATCAAGTTTTGAAGGCAACACATTTTTGAAGAGGAGAGCATCTTAAGCCATAGACATTGAATTATTATTTTTGTATTATTATATTAATACTGTCCTTATTGGTTCCTAGATCCTTTTATTTTAATTGTACCCATTGTCACCTATATATACCAAGGATACCTAGTTTTAGAGAGCATATCAACTTGTACATTGGTTATATTGCGAAAGGAGGTTTACCTTTTAAATATGGTTCACAATCATTCTTCCGTTTCATTCTCAACTAATAAAGTTACTTATTTTTCTCCTTTTCTGCTACTTGGGTGTTTCGATGCATAACATTGATTCATCAAACTTGTAAATATTTCCAGAGCAGTGGTCATCCCAAAATGTACCACCACAAATTCATACTACCCAAACCAAGTTTTAAATGTTTCGTTTGCAATATATTCTTCCTTATTTTTCAATTTAGACATCAAAGACCAATATATATGAATGTTAGAAAATACCATGACTTCTTTCATTCAATCAAAATATCATCAATTTGAGGTAAGGTGTATTCATTTTTAATTGTGTTTTGTATTTACCTACTTGTATTCAATGAAATGCCTCTAAGGCACATATTTATTTCATATAAAAATCATGAGTTCTCCCCAAGTTCCTTATTTATTTCATATAAAAATCACGGGTTCTCCCCAAGTTTATATACTAGGTTAAATAAACCATTCAATATATTTTGAAGTTGCATGTGTAAATCCCACAATTCTAGAATAATCATACAATATAGAGGCTTGGTAATAGCTTATATTTGTGGTTTAAGTTCAGCTGTAAATTATATCTCACATTTTAATGGTAGTCTAGCTAACTCTTCTAGAAATGCATCAAGAAACCCTAAAAATATATGATAATGTTATATATCTTTCGAATATTTATTCTAGTTCATAGCCACTACTGCATGCATAAAACAACCTTGTCTAAGACTCTTTTTCAGTTGTAAGGCTGAAAAGAATCTTAGAGTTTCTTCTCTCTTGGTTCCTACCAAGATTCTCATTTTCCCTAAATCATCTACAAATTAAACTAACTTGCCTTTCATTTCTAGAATTATTTCATGAGCTCCGAGCCAATCCATAAGATGTATAAGATATGATCCCAAGGTACCAATGTAACAACCCAAGTGAAAATTCCATGTAAATAAGGTTAATAAAGGCATAATAATAACCGATTATGGCACAATTATTCCAGGTTGAATGTTGGGAAAAAACGTCCTGATGAGGTTGTTTATTTGGTTTATTATGCTAAGGAAATTGGCCAAGGATTTGGAAAGGTAAAATGGCATTTTTGGCAATTTATTTATGAAAATAATGGAAATTAGGATAAATTGAAGGTGAAAGGTCATAGGTTTCATGTGAGGATGAAAATTAATAAAAATAATGGGAAAATGAAGAATATAGAGTCCACATTAATAAAAAGGATTATGAGGATCAGTTGGTACCTTTTTGTCAGTTCAGTTTTGGAGCTATCCCTCTATTCTATCTCTCTCACACTGTCGGACAGTTAGAGTTTTATTGGAGCACTTCAATGTTGGATCAAGAAATGAAAAGAGGAAGCAAATATCAAGCAACGAAAAGTAGGATCAGGCAGCTAGAATGGGTTTACTTGCAGGGATAAATTTTCATGTGTGATTTCCTTGCTAGATTTGGCATGCATGGTTATCTATGTGTGTTTTTGGTTATATTTTTTTCATTTCCATGGATTTTTCCAGGTGTGGCAGTGCTCTTAGACCTTTCCTTTCCATTTCTGGTTAGCATAGAGGTGATGGCTTCTCATGTTTTGGTGGAGCTGTGTTGTTGGATGGGTTCGAAGTTGAGTGAGGCAGATCCTGGGAAGGAAAAACGCATGACACAGTGATCCCTGATATGGACAATGGATTGAGTTAAATCCACTGGCTTAGTAACCCTTGAACCGAATTGTGGGTTACCATAAATCGAGGTAATGTGTACCTCGTTGGGCCTAGGAATCCTCCACCGGTGAATGGCAGTATATACAATAAGTTCTAGAGGTGGGGTCCCTTGATCAGGCCTAGGAATCCTTTTTTGTGAATGGTGAGATATGTGGTAAAGCCTCGAGGGTGTTGTGTCGATCATGGTCTAGTGACCCTTGAAGTAGACTATGGGTTGCCGTAAAGCCTAGGGACTAGGAGGTAGTAAAATTCCTCATGATATAGGTGGAGGAATCTGGTGGCATCCATGCTCATTTATTTCTTCTTTCGGTTATGAGTCCCGCATTCATGCTTGGAATATGGCATGAGAGTGGTTGGCTGAAGAGAGAATCGGCTCATCAATGCTATGGTTGGGTGGAACAGGGTAGTCGCATACTGGGTAGGCTTTTGCATTCATCAATAAGAGTTTCTTTCCTTGGTATTAGGTGTAAATGTACTGGTTCATTTATGGCATACATGGCTATTTTATGCTCATTATTTCTATTGTTTATATGCTGGTTATGAATATGTTTTATGATAGTGACAATGTATGGTTGTCATCGCGTTTTGATTTGTAAATGAATGAGTAATGAATATATGACCTAATAGATATGTGATAAAGCACCACTGCTTCTATATATTGAATTATTATATCAATATTGTCCTTAATTGTTTCTAGACCCTTTTATTGTAATTGTACCCATTTTCACCTATATATACCAAGAATGTCTAGATTTAGAGGCCATATCAACTTGTACATGGGGTATATTGCGAAAGGAGGTTTCCCTTTTAAAGAGGGTTCACAATCATTATTATCTTTCATTCTCAACTCATTGAGTTACTTATTTTTCTCTTTTCTTGCTACTCGGGTGTTTCGATGGATAACATTGATTCATCAAACTTTTAAATATTTCTACACCATTGGTCAACCCAAATGGTACTACCACAAATTCATAGTAGCCAACCAAGTTTTAAATGTTTCCTTAGAAACATCTTCTTCCTTATTTTTCAATCTAGATATCAAAGACCATTATATATCAATTTTAGAAAATACCGTGACTTATTTCATTCAATTAAAATATCATGAATTTGACGTAAGGTGTATTTATTTTTAATTGTGCTTGTATTTACCTACTTGTAGTCAATGTACTGCCTCCAAGACACATATTTCATTCATAAAAAAATCATCAGTTCTCCCCAAGTTTATATACTAGGTTAAGTCAACCCTTCAATATATTTTGAAGTTGCATGTGTAAATCATGCAATTATATTATAATCATACAATATAGAGGCTTGGAAATAGGTTGTATTCGTGCTTTAAGTTCAATAATAAATTATATCTTACGTTTTAATGGTAGTCTAGGAAACACTTCTAGAAATGCATCAAGAAATTTTAACAATATTTGATGATGTTATATATCTTTTGAATATTTTTCTAGTTCATAGCGACTACCACATACATAAAACACCCTTGTCTAAGACCCATTTTCAGTTGTAAGGCTAAAAAGAATCTTAGAGTTTCTTATCTCTTGGTTCCTTCCAAGATTTTCCTTTTCCCTAAATCATCTACAAATTAAAGTAACTTACCTTTCATATCTAGAATTATTTCATGAGCTCCCAACCAATCCGTACCATGAAATATAACATAGGATCCCAAGGTGGTAATATATGATAGTATCTAAGCACTGCATGCTCTTAAATTAAGTTCGTAATATTTTAACAAGTGTTCTACCTCTTTTTAATAATTAAATTCATCTCAACCAATTTATAATTAATTTTCTTGCATTCCATTAAACCACTTCTAAATAATGAATTTGGAGAAATAAATGTTTTATTGTCTTTTGGATCAATTAATAAAGAAAATTTAATTCCATTTATTTTACCTACAATCTACATATTGTATATTGATGTTCTACTTGATAATTATTCACCATAACATGAATCCTATGTGTCTTATGTTAGGTTAATATTGACTCACAAAGTAGTTAAGATAACCTTGTTTTGGTCATTGATGGATTTATCATTGGTGTTTTATGAGCCCATGCCATGGGTGACCCATGGTATTTAATGTAATGAATTCTATTTAAATGCTTGAAGAACTACATAAAATGCCTCAAGTGGCCTAGTGTTTCGTCAACTCAGTGGATAAGGTGGTTTGAATTTTTGTTACTATCTCACTACTATCGCATGCATGAAACTGTTTTGCATGGACGTTTGCTCATCTGGAAAATGACCTCACCCACATTCATGTTGATATGTTTGCTCAATCCTCCATTCATGTTTTTCATGCATTGTTTAACACTTCTACTATCACTTAATGTTGCCATGCATTTCATTGATTTACTTGCTTTCATTTGTCCGTCAGTGAGACGGGACAACCTTGGCCTAGTCTCTACCTTCACCAAGGTTGAATTTCACAATATGGAGAAAGAAGGCTCACATTCCTCTCCATATTTGCGCATTCTGGCCCAACTTTGGCCTCTTGGACTGAATTACATATTTCTGGAGGTCAGTGGTTGCTTGGCCAAAAACATTGCACAAATTTGTCCCTAGGCCAACAGTCTTTTTCAGCTTGGATCATGCATTGCGCAATCCCAGCAGCCAACTTCCCAACTAGATTGTGCATTTTGTAGTTCCAATAGTTAGTTAGTCTCATAGCAGCCTACACTATGCCTTGTGCAGTCTAGGCAGTTGGTCTCCCGACCTCCTAGCCGAAAGTGTGAAACCTTCATGATCATTCACCCAAGTATGTTGCAAGTTAGTTCTCATGTTAATTTTGGTTTTCAATGGATAGATTGCTTGCTATGAGTGTTTCTATGTATCTAGGTATCTTAGGTGTTCATATGCCTCTCAGTAGTATAGGTACAATGGTTTCCAGGATAGCAGAGGCAAAGACACCGTTAGAGTATGCTTGGGGATGCATTCGATCAAGTGTCCATGGGATTAACTACTCATGAAAACATCAAGTTGTTCATGGAAAAAGACCTCAAGCAACAACATCACAACAAGTAGCATCATGAACAACAATTGTAGGCAGCACACCGAACGCAACGAACAAAGCGAATGCAAGGGGAAGGTTGTTGACAACATAGAGGTGAGAAAAGTTGCAAGATCAAGCAAATACACTGATAATGAAAGGAACTTTGGTGACTTAGGGTATGAAGTGATGGCATGACATGAAGATTGCACAAAGGTAGAATATGGAACAAAGAAGAAGTTGCATGTGTTGAAGCAGCAAATCAGGAAGAACATGAAGTTGCATAGACAATCCAATGAGTTGCGGCAGGAACAAGAACAACAATGGGTGCAACATGCACTTGTGAATGAAACTGTGTGAGTACAAGTTAATGATCCATCCCAGCAATTGACACAAAGAAAACATGGTGAGAAGTGTGGTTGCTCACATGCAAGTGATTCAATAGCATGCATGTTGTTGAGTGCACACATGCAATCCAACCCATTCAACACACTCACCAAGGCAAAGATGAGAAGCAAGTCCAACTAGGGTTGAACATGCACTTCGACAAGTTGATACACATGACCATCAACACACACTTGAAGATCAACATAGACATTATGCATCAATGTGTTTCCGGTTCAACCATAACCAAGAAGACTTTGAGCATGTTAGCGAACGAGTTGGATGAATGGGCCTAACCAATGCACCAGTTGCAACGTAGACAAGAGTTCTCTTCAGCAAGATGTCAACATGAAGTGCATGCACACCATCACGAACAACCAATATTTGCATCAACTCACCACCTTCACCATCAGAGGCATGTTAAAGAGTCGGTCTCATCACATGGGACCGAGTGTCAGTGATCTCTTACAAGGCTTGCTCAAGCCATGTTGTCTCACATGACTACATGTGCATTGTAATGTTGAGTCATTTCAAGTGTAAGTCAAGTGTCAATGGTTGGATGTAACATTCATAGAGTAGGTGAAGAGTGATGAGGGTAGTTGAACTATCACAAAGGGGAATGTCAAGGGTCACCCCACCCATGGATATAAATAGTCCCTCATAACTCATTGGAAGGGCATTTGGCCAGGCAAGCTTCTACTAAGACTATTTAAAAAAAGGCTTGGAGAGTATTGTAATGCGCCTTGGCTTCTCCACTGTACGGAGCTAGTACATATCTTTGGAGGAGTAGGTGGATGTGGCTGTAACGTTCCATTGTTGGGGCTAACAGCTTTACATAGTGTATTGTATGATTGTGACTTACACTTCTTTAATAATAAGAGCTAGAAAATTTTCATGCATATGTTGTTATTATAGGTGGAATGTTATGGCTGCCTTAATGATATATGTTGTTTAACTTACATACTTGTATATGAACTGATTTGTATGCAATTATACGAATCTTGTTGTTAATGTGTTGCATATGTTGTTAATGCTGTCACCATCAGTGTCAACTACTTTGCCGGACATCAGACAAAACTTTCTCATGAACCTTGCTATATCAACCATCACACTCCTCTCAGACTGATCCATGAGTGTTGTTCATGTTATCTTACCTTGTTGTTGTTACTGCCACATCTGAGTGGATTGCTTCGCCAGAAGCTGTGCATGTCATTTGTGTGGTGTGTTCCTAGCCAAGTTGGGACTAATGCCTTTCAACTAGGAACTCACCTTCACCTTCCTCTCCCTTCGAAGTGTTGGAACCTCTCGTACACATTCCTTGAATCTCTATGTTAGTCACACCCTTGCTATTGATAGAGCTATCTTACTTGCCTCTGTGCGACATCGCGGTCAAGGCATTACCTTATGAGCCATTGCTGGGACTCCTACACCAAATGTTCTAAGGTATAATTGGGACTTCTTACTGGGGAGATATGTTATACGGGAATAGTGTCCACACGGATGCTACTATTCCCACTAAGATGGGTGGCTATCTTAGAAATAAACAATCAAAGTCTACTATTGATTCCTTTTATGAAAATAGATGAGAGGAAAACCAAGAGGGCCAACCTAAGTCTTGCGCTCGATTTCCTCTCCTTCTTGATAGAGTTTTGCCGCTTTCTCTTTGTCTGCTCAACTTCAAAAGGACCTGTAGAATCACAACAACATACTACTATGCAAGAAATAAGGATCCAAGTTCATAAATAATGCAGGATTAGATGTGCATTAACCATATACAAGCATATATAAACAAGTACACAAGAATATGGAAGGAAACCAGAATAGCTTTATTTAGATGAAAAGTAGCAAGAATATTACAACCATGTGCTCTGACCTAGCATCATCCTCCAACTAAGAAGCCCTTCTTCACCTCAAGTAAAGTTAAATCACCCAACACTGTGAATGTACACTAGAATACCAACAACACTTCTCTATAAGTTACAAAATTCCAACCTCTGGATCTCTGTGATGAGGGATCCATATATAGATGATTACAAAGAGGTGAGTCATCTTTTGGGATCTTGATTAGTGTCTTCTCTCTTATAGTTCCTGCTTCCACTTGGAGAATGATGATCTGTTTCTCATCCCTGGTCGAAAATGGAGTGGCAAGTGTTAGAGGGGAAGCTTCTGGAAGATTCCATGATCTTCCACCTCGCATTTTTGTCCTTTCCATTTGTCCATTCCTGAACATCACACCCTATAGAGGGACAAACCAATATGCATTGCACCCTATACATTGGGAAGGTGATATGCATCGCACCCTCTGCATTGAGCTTTCAGTATGGTCGATTTTTGACCATTTATGAGTAGTTTTCAGTGGAGAACTTCTGGGAGATGATGTAATTAGTTGACCTTGTTCCTTTAGGAAGTGAAGCAACACTTTTAGGGACTTAGGAGCCCTCAATTTATGGACATTTGTGATTGGGGTTGAAGTGCCCAAAAATTTCTATAATAGTTTCCCCCTAAAGCATGAGGTCGTTAATCTTTTTTTGATGTTGGGTGAAATGCTTTACTATGAGGATCCGAAGTTTTTCCGAGTTGGGAGGCGACCTGTAAAAGATACAAAACAATACATTATTTTGATAACATTTTTCATGATCTAGCTGAGGCGGGCATTCCCATGCTCAACTTTATAAATTCATTTTTCATGTACATAGGACAGACGATCGTCTGTGTGACAGACTGATGATATTGACACATCATCCTTTGATTTGGATGATCATCTGTTCGGCAACGATGTACACTGGATGTTTTTATATTCCTGAATATATCGGAGCTCGGATGGATGAAACTAGATCCGGGGTCTTCAAAACTCATCCAATATTCACTTGGAGTACAAGTCGATCCATGTGAAAAATGTTTTGGAGTCAAACATGGAAAGACATCACCTAATTACCAGCCAATGATGTAAGTTGTTAACAAGCGCGAGAGGAATCACCAATAATGACAATGAACCTCAAGGTACTACAGTACAATTCACGTGGTGTGAAAAGGGACTTGGCATCGAACACCACGTAAAATCTCTTGGTTGAAGGTCATTGATGTAAACCTGTCGCCGAAAGTGAGAAACTTGCCATTGAGGCATGCAAGCTTCAAAGTACTGAAAGGGTTGTTCCTAAATCAACTTCTTGGATAATGAGTTGATGTCAAAAAGAAGTAACTCGTCGCAAGAGGGACTTAATGAATCCAACATCAACGACATGGAATGAAGCAAATGATTTTGGAGGTGAAAACAAGCTGAAGATACAGGGTTCAGAGTGGTGGTCATGAAGGAATGAAGCATGAATGTATTGCAGTGGGTGAGACATAGGTGAATTGTCTGAATGACTTCTCTTGAACATATCAGCGACAATGACGATGGATTGGTAGCATTAACCCCAAATATGGATGGCGTGACAGACCAATGGTGAAGACCAGTTAACGGAACAACCCAACCCGGCATGGATGCAGAAGGAAAGTGTCATGTTCAAGAGCGACTTGCTACCAATAAAGTTTCTTCAAGTTTTCTTCCCAATTTTCCCCAGTCATTGCTGACCAGTACCTCTTTATTTTTATCAAGCTTGAGGAGGATAACATATGCTTGTTCTATAATCCGCCCTTCAGGCGAACCTGTCGCTATATTTTAGCGAGCCTAGCGACAGTGAAACTCGTTCTCGTCCATTTGGACGAGTTTGTTGCTATTCGGTTTTAACGAGTTTAACGGCAAAGATAACTCAGTCTCTTTCAACTTTAGAGAGTTTGAAAAGTATGAAAATAAGACTCTGAAGATTCTTTTTCATTGTATAATCCCTTAAGTCCGAAAAAGTGTAAAATAATACAAAAGGGATGCATTTTCGATAGTTTTAACGAGCCGAACAAGACAAGCGCTCGATCTTTTTGTGTAATAATCCCTCTGTCCAAAAAGATTAAAATCTAGAGGAGGGATAGCACTTCTGATGCCTTTTAACGAGCCAGAGAGGCCAATCGCTCGGCAATCTTTTCATATTTTACGAGTCAGGTGAAAATAGCTTAAAGAAGACTCGTTTTTGAGGAACGAGTGATGGTTTCAGGTAGTAGCTGATTCCAGGTAAGATTTGGAATTTTCCAATCATGGCAGTGTTACAAGGATGGCTAGCAAAATCACTCTTCGCAGATGTTCCTCGAAGGGGTAAACAATCATATGAGGGTGAATGATCGGCTAAAAACAGAGTGGAGCTGATGGCGAGAACACGACCAAGGCTCAAAAGCTGGCGATAAGGCATTCACAATGGTTATTTACTGGTTCATTTTTTAATGAGCTTAAACGCTGGGGGAAACACTTGCTCATAACTTATGTTTATTTTTTAACGAGCTTGAACTATGTGCTAAAAGTGCTCGTGGAGAGTTTATTTTTTAACGAGCTTGAACTCTGCGACAACATTGCTCGCCAGTCGTATGATAAGAAATGTCTCATTCAAGATGCCATTTTTTATGGAGCTTGCATCTTTTGAAGCTTTGCCCCGGATCCTTTCTTTATGAAAGTTAGGAAACAACTAGCCTTACAGGTTTAAAGGGTTAGAAGTCCTAAAAATTTAAAAAATAAATAGCCGCTCTTCACTTGCATGCAGAAAGGTTTGCATGCCCCTAGGTATAGCGAAAATTTTCTAGGTTACCACGAAAGTTTCATCTGCGTAGCAGATAAAATGCTTTCTTGGCGATGTCTATCGAAACAGACAAAGGGGAGTGGTGCGACCGCATGCCACTCAACATAACCTTAACGAAGGTATCTTATTCTAGTCTGTTCCCATTTTCCTGTGAGGACGGGTTCGCCAGACTAGTCGTATATCCCTCGCGGAAATCCACTCTATACCCAAGGTTTTCCTGCCGAAACAAACCAGGGTGCATGCCCCCCTGGGTTTCAGTCACATCTTCCTGAATCGCTCGCGCTCATCAGGTGGATGGACTGGAGACCGATGAGACATTTCTTGCGTGAAAAGACCATTTAGGGATGGCATTTGACGATTTGTGATGTGTGATCCGGGGAATGACATTTAGTCCATGAGTTTGACCATTCTGCCTTCGTGTGGAAAACACATTACTCTAAAGAGTGAGGAGACGATGGCTCCCATGCAATAAATATTGTCGCATCCAAGGAGTAGATTATAATATAAAGGTCCTTGAACTACCATAACATTCATGTGAACAATTTTTCTTCTCAAAGTTATGGGCACATTCGGAAGGATCCCTAAAGGTCGATTGGTTCCCTTGTCGAAGCCTGTTTGATTTCTCATTTAAGGCAAAAGCGATGGTGAACCAAGTGCTTTCCAAGTAGTTGAGGAAAGGATACTCACAGAAGCCCCTTCATCAATGATGGTACCAACCATGACCATTTTGTAAGCTTGTACAATGATTCTGAATGGTACACTGGCAGGTAAACGAGGTCTGCCTAGTAGATTCCAATCGAAGGAAACAACTAGGTTGCTTGGTAGTGGGACCGAATAGACGGCCGGATATGACTCTGATGAACTTCCTTCCCGCGGTAAAGGAACGGGAGGACTGCCCCCAAGCTCATCGAAGTCGGTGCTGATAAAAAGAATTTGAACGGTGTCGTTCTCTTTCTCTTCAGTGACAGTATCATTTGAGACGAACCTTTGACTTTCGTCTGGTATGGATTCAGAGGGTTCATTTTCAATGATAGGTGCTTCAGCTGACCACAATGAAGGGCCAGTTGGATTTTCAACCGGTGGAGGGCTCGGCAAGAGTTTTTGATATCCAGGAGGAAGTCGTAGCGGTGAAATCGGACGATTATCCAAAACTCTTTTAGCCTCTTCAAGGAAGGGACAACGGTGGACGGCGTGATCACCTTCACACATCTTACAAGGAAGTTTAGGATTCCTTCTTTGTCCATGTGCTTCACTTTCATTGGTTGAGGGTGAGCATTCAACATGATTGCCAAAGGTTGATGCTACAGATTGTGCAAACGAGGAGACCAGTCCCTTAAGATCTGAGGGATGCAGGGACAATCTCGCTGATAGTGGCCTCCATTGCAAATGAGACAAGGATATTTAGGTTTTGACTGTGCGGTGTGTGAATTTTCGCTAGACTATACTTGGTTGCTCCTTTTCGATTTTGGTTCCTTTTTCTTCTTTTCCTTTTTCTCCTTCTGCTTCTTCTTCTTCTCAGTTACTTGATTTTTGGCTTTATCGGCTTTATCAAGCGAAGAGGAAGGAGGAGAAGGAGAATCAGATGAAGTAGAAGGCTGGGAGGCAACTCTAGTGTCGTCTAGTTGCTGGTTAGACTGTTCAGGAATTATGGGATTCTGAATGACAGAGGTAGAGAAGAGCCAGACTGGCAAACCAATTGTCAATCCTGGAAGTGACAAAGTGGCCATATGGGGTGGACCAACATCTCCCCAAGAGGAGAAGGGACTAGGATTTCCTTCACGGGAAAATCCTTGGTTGGTAGACTCCATTTTCTCAACCTGAAGATCAATGGGGGAATTTGTGATGTTATTCTGATTAAAATAAATTTTTAGATGCTTGGACACAACTTGTTTTTTCAATTTTAAAGAGTCGAGAAAAAACAAAAGATGACTCTAGTCGCCTTTGATTTTTATTGAGCTTGAAGTGACAAGCGCTCAGAGGACCTTTTCCTTTAATGGAGTCTAGAAAGGAGCAAAATGGACTTCTCTGGAGATCTAGGCAGAGAGGATTACCAGACCAATCATAAAACTGCAGAATACTTTTTACGGTACGACATTCAATCTTCTCGAATGCTATGTTCGGTGCATTACGATCGATAGGGTGGTAGACACAACTTCCTAAAGATAAAGGATGTAGCCTATTGTGGTCTCCCAATATATACACAACGGTACGTGGGAGCACAAGTCTGTACTGGCACTTTCCATCTCAGAGTGGAGGAATCACCCAACCAACAATGAAAGCAACAGTTACCAGGATTTACGATGTTGGAATACGTCTCTAGCCTAAACCTCTAGATGTTGTGCGTTAAGTTCCAAAGCGTTGTTAGATTCATTGGATTTATTTTAAGTTGATCTTGCTTAACAGTTTACCTTTTAGGTTCACCACGTGATGTATGTATAATTCCTAAATGCAGTGCAAGATGATAAACAAACGCTTTATCTTCTTTCAGTGATGAAAATCCTAGCTACTAAAGGGAAGAAAGTCAAGCATCTTTTCTTCACAGAGCACAAAGCACATGCTAAAATGCACAGTCCTAAATCAAGCCAAGCATTCAAAATGCAAATGCACATGCATGTATTTGATTTTCAGCTCTTTTAATGTGTGAATGACGTAAGAAAGCTATGTGCAAAATTGAATTACTTTTAAAGCGACTATACTCAACAAAATTCTTTTTCAAAACGAAGTGAAAGCAAGAGAGACACTTTGCA
This sequence comes from Pinus taeda, assembly GCA_000404065.3. Taxonomy (NCBI): domain Eukaryota; kingdom Viridiplantae; phylum Streptophyta; class Pinopsida; order Pinales; family Pinaceae; genus Pinus; species Pinus taeda. The sequence continues at coordinate 116,885 of APFE030466190.1, forward strand.
ATTTTGAAATGGAAATTGTTTTTCGACACTTTAAAACTGATAATTCAAATCTTATGCAACAGTAACTGTATAATCGACTATCTAAAATAGTGGAATTACTTTCTAAAAATGAAAACGACAGCTACGACAGATTTAGATCTAGAGGCGATAGTTCGACTATGTTACTTTTTGCAAAAGAGAACTAAAATGACGCACAATACATAAAAACATTTATAGTTCTTTGCACTAAGGAGGCGGAATAATGCAAGAGAAGGGGGTTTTCGCAAAATTACACTGACTATAGACAACAAAACTCTTGAATAAGACTGAAAATAGTGAGGAAAATACACAGTCAAAGGGTAAAGTCAATCCTCCCTGACCATTGCACCTGTTACACAGTGAACTCAGTATGAAGCGCACCTACTCCATTCGGGAAGTGTGATGCATACAGGCTGCCTTGAAGGCAGGGTGCGATGGTAGTAGTGTGAGACTTTGAACGAGATTTCACTCATAGTTTGCAATCTAGTTCAGGTGTTTAGGCTGAATAAGTAAAGATCAATGTATGTAAAACACAGGGGTGATCTAAGAGGTTACTAGAGCCACCACTTAGGGCAATTAGATTGCTTACAGATCTATTGTTTAATTCATAAACAAAACATAGAGATTGACTAAAGAAGCATTGATCTACTTTGCATTTGTATGACAAATGCAGTTCGAAGGCTATCTGGCTTGACTTCAGGCTCTGTCTGTATGTTTATAAAAGAAACAAAGATAGATAGGCTAACAAGTAATCTAGTCGCTCCCCAGTGGAGTCGCCATTTTGTTATCCGGGAATAGTGTCCACTCGGATGTTACTATTCCCACTAAGTTGGGTGGCTATCTTAGAAACAAACAATCAAAGTCTACTATTGATTCCTTTTATGAAAATAGATGAGAGGAGAACCAAGAGGGCCAACCTGAGTCTTGCGCTCGATTTCCTCTCTTTCTTGATAGAGTTTTGCTGCTTCTTCTTTGTCTTCACAGCTTCAAAAGGACCTGTAGAATCATAGCAACATACTACTATGCAAGAAACAAGGATCTAAATTCATAAATAATGCAGGATCAGATGTGCATTAACCACATACATATATAAACAAGTACACAAGAATATGGAAGGAAACAAGAATAGATTTGTAGAATTGAGACTTCTGTGATTTGTCATAGTTATAAGGAGAGCTTCAGCGTAAATCACATAAGAAAGACTTTCATCTACGCGTTTTGAACCAACCAATGTGGTTCATCGTCAGGACAAGATCATCTGTGTGGTTCATCTTGTCCTGACGATGAACCACATTGGTTGGTTCGAAACGCGTAGACGAAAGTCTTTCTTATGTGATTTACGCTGAAGCTCTCCTTATAA
>APFE030466190.1:118536-128553 GCA_000404065.3 Pinus taeda
AAGCCCTTCTTCACCTCAAGCAAGCTAGATCACCCAACACTGTGAATGTACACCAGAATACCAACAACACTTCTCTATAAGTTACAAAATTCCAGCCTCTGGATCTCTGTGATGAGGGATCCATATATAGATGATTACAGAGAGGTGAGTCATCTTTTGGGATCTTGATTAGTGTCCTCTCTCTGATATTCCTGCTTCCACTTGGAGAATGAAGATCTCTTACTCATCCCTGGTCGAAAATGGAGTGGAAAGTGTCAGAGGGGAAGCTTCTAGAAGATTCCATGATCTTCCACCTCGCATTCTTGTCCCTACAATTTGTCCATTCCCGACCATCACACCCTACAGAGAAGAAAATCAGTATGCATCGCATCCTGTACATTGGGAAGGTGATATGCATCGCACCCTCTGCATTGAGCTTTCAGTATGGTCTAGTTTTGACCATTTAAGAGCCGTTTTCAGTGGAGAACTTCTGGGAGATGATGTAATCAGTTGACCTTGTTCCTTTAAGCAGTGAAGCAACACTTTTAGGGACTTAAGAGCCCTCAGTTTATGGACATTTATGATTGGGTTTGAAATGCCCAAAAATGTCTATAACACTTATAGAAACAGAGAGTTTCCTGTAGTAGTTTGCTTTCGAGGTATTTCCTTGCCCATATTTACTCCAAATTCATGGTAGAGGTAGATTTATAGCCTATTAATTCTTTGATGCCACTTTGGTTGAGTTGAGGATTAGTTAGGTTTCCATTTATCTTTTGCATTGCTTTCTTGTTAAATGTTGATTTCTGCAATTAGTAAAGGTTTCCTTTTTGCAACTTACTTTAAGAAAAGTGTGGTTACTTCTTGCAAGATTAATCTAGGACTTTAATTTCTATAAATATAATAGATTTCCTTTCTTTCATTTGCTTTCTAGAAAAATTATAATAGGTTTTCTTATTTCTATTTACCTTTTTTTTGCAAGTTAAGATTGTAAACTTACCTAGATATTTTCTCATTTGAAGTTGTTTCATTACCTTACTTCACTTGCATCAAATGTAGTCAAAATAGGAAGAGAAGGGTGTCTACTACACATATAGTGTCAACCTATCTTAAGTTTTTAGGAACCTCGAGTTTATAATTAAATTTGGTATCCTTGGGAGTTGCAACATTCTTGTTGCAATACTAGGCCTCATTAATTGATACAACATCCCATACAACATTCTTCATAATAGACTCATACGCTTCAACCATGGCATCCTTCCAAACCCGCTCTTTCACAAATTCTTAAAAAGTACGAGTCTTAACTTGGATGATCAAGCTCATAGCTACAATGTATCCTTGGTACGGACATGGCTTCTTGCTTTCTCTAAAGGTTCCTTTAGAAGGAACATGTCTTTCAACATCTTGTAATATATCACAAAGCCAAAGAGGTCTCTTCTTGGTAGGGAGATCACATGGATGAAGATCCAAAGGGTCCATAGGCTCCATGGGATCAACAATAACGTATTTCTCCAGCTTGGGCACATAAGGGCCATATAAGAAGTCCATGTAATCATCCTTCTTCTCAACATGAGGAGGAGGAGGAAGGTCTCTTGCTTTTCCAAGGGTAGCATCTTCATCAAATTTTACATCCTTGCTAAACTCGATTTTCCTTTGACCAAATATATATATTCTATAGGCTTTATAATTTTCATAATATCCAAAAAATGTACCATTCTTCCCGATGGCTTCCAAATTTTTCCTTTTGTCCTTCGACAAATGAAAATACATGGTGTGGCCAAATATCCTTATATGACCTATTTTAGGCTTCACACCTATAAACACTTCTTTGGGATTAATTTTTATCTGGGGCTTGATGAGAAACCCTATTTTGAACATACACCATTGTATTTGTGGCTTCTCCCCAAAGGAACTTCGACAAGTTTTGATAATATAACATGGCTCAGTAAGCTTCCATGATAGACCCATTCTTTCTTTCAACAACAACATTTTGCTTGGGATTGTGTGGTACAATAGTTTCTTTCTTGATTCCATCCTCACAAAATTCAACGAACTCATTTGAGGTATATTCTCCACCATTTTCAGACCTAAAAAATTTAATTCTCTATTAGCACCCTGAATTCCTTGAACCTTTCAAATGCTTTTCCCTTATGCTTCAAAGAGGGGTAGCCACCAAGAGAGTGCACATACATGGGTCCACATAGGTCAGAGTGGATGAGTTGTAGAATTTCATTAGTCCTATTTTTGCTGGAGGGGAATGCCCCCCTTATTTTCTTTCCACTAGCACATCCCATACATACACCATTATGACTAGATTGAACATCAGGTATCCTAAAAACCAATCTTCTAACTTTAGGAAGGGATTTATAATGTAGGTGTGCCAATATTTGGTTCCATAGCTGACTTTGATGATTGGAATCGTGAACCAATGCTTGCAGTGGCCTTCCATTGAATCTATAAAGTCCTTCAATTCTATATCCCAAAGTGAAATCATCTCTAATGCGAGATTCCATAGGCTAGGTGAGGACCTTTCCTTTTTGAAGGAAACTCACATCCCTTTGTCTTCTGAGGAAGACATAGATAACAATGTCTTCTTTAATATTAGAACATAGGTTACTTCATAAAGAAGAATGGATTTCGTAGAGTCCAAATGAAATTTAACAAAATTAAATCCCGTCATAAGATATGTAGATGTGTCCCCAAGGATGCTATTTAGATTTAACTCCCTCTCAACCAGATTTGAGAGGACTTCCCAATACCTAGAGAAATGTCTAGAAGCCCCACTATATACCAACCAACTTTCATAAGAATATGGAGGAACTGAAATAGAAAGGGCAGAAATAAGAATATATTTAGATTGTGAAGGAGAAACATTGTTTTCATACTTGGAGTTCATTGAACTCTTTTGAGGATAACGGCCTTCTTCATAATTGTTAGGAGAATCTATTTTTCTTCTATCATATCTTCTTATATCATTGAACCTGTTGTTGTTGGAACCATGATTATTATTGAAATTGGACCTTGGAGCATCTCCCTTCTTTGGACAGTCTTAGGCATGGTGACTATGCTCGTGATAATTGTAGCATTCAATATCCCTTAATATTCTATTAGAGTCCTTTGATTTAGGGGAAATATATCTTGAACAAAATGGTCTCCCTCTTCCTTTTCTCTTCTTATATTTTGTATAAAATGCAAAGGTCTCTCCTTCATGCTTTTGAATCCTCCCTCTAGAGATCATCCTGGTTTCTTTTTTAGTACACTTGCCAACGAGCTCATCAAATGTTAGGAACTTGTCATTATTGGTAATAGTAGTAATGAAATTTCACCAAATAAGAGGAAGACCTTGAAGAGTGACCAACACCAACTCTCTTTTGGGCATAGGGTCACTAGTAGACTACAATTGGTACCTTAGTTGGGATATTCTCATGACATAGGATTGCACATATTCTCCCTTGTTCATCTTCATGTCCTTGAATTAATTCTTCAAGGAGAGGATGCGATTCAAATTGTTGACCTCATGCATCCCAACAAACTTATCATAAATGTCCTTATAATTCTTCATTTTTCCAAAATAAGTAAGCAAATTATATTTCAATAAATCAATAATAATTTTCTTTTCTTTGAGCTCACCCTTCTTATATTTTGACTTGGTAGCAACATGAACATACTTCAGAGGCTCGGGAACTTTTCCTTCCACATATTCCAAAACATAATTGTCATCTAATATGACTTCCAACTTGATATTCTAAGCATCAAAGTTTAATGAATAACCAAACTTCTTAGTGTCCTTGAAATAAGAAGGAGACATCTTGACCAAGTAAAATAGTCTCCTTTCTCTTCTTCCAAACACAATTGCTCATCTCTTGATACATTGGGATTGTCTTCACCTTGGCTCTGATACCATGTTAATTTTCCACTATTCTATGATGATACAATCACTTTAGCCCAATTATTTCTTCAATTAGAAATTACTTTCAAATAAATTTAATCTTATAGTAACAAATAGAAATTGTAGATAGAATAGTAAATGCAATGTACAATAGAATACAATCAAGAGCAATATGAGACACAATATTTGGTCAAAGCCTAGGGAAAAAACTAACAAGGGGAAAACCCTTTCAAATTATTATTGTTGTTAGATTGTCATAAAATGTTCAACATATAGATACAATGATTCGATTCATCATCAAGAGTCAAATTCAAACCTTTGAATATCCAACAAAACCAACCAATCAATATTACATGAAACTTTAACCAGAGGTTGTTACACTATCTTTGAAGCAATTTTTATTCCAAATGCCTAGCTAAAATAGGTGCATGTGATATATGGATTGAAATATTATTTCAAGGCCTTTCCAATGGTATATGTAATTCTTTCTAATTCCATAGGAATGAGGAGATATGAAATATTTTGTCAAAATGATCCAACCAAAGCACAAGCAAGCCAAACAAACTATATTACAATACATCCGCATAAGTGAAGGTGAAAACACTATAAATAAATTGCATATGAGTTATTTTTAACATTAACTCATAAAATAACATATATTAGGTTACAAGAGGAGTTGAGAAATGACTTTTTGGGTGATTATTAGAGTCTAACTGTGGAAGCAAAAATCCAATTTATGGAGTGAATGAGTCATCTTGGATTTATTTTTATTTTATTTATTTATTTATTTTTTATATATCTTTTAGTTTTTGATGTTTTAGATTGAGAAACATGTAGGAGCTATAAAGAATATATCCATGTACCTATTTTCAAGTTTTAGACCTTTATTTTCCATAATTTAAGAGATATGGATGAAGGAAGTTAGGCTTCCTGAATGCTCCTAAAATATTCTTCAAACATGTTAGATAGACATTTTTGCTATAAATTTTGTTCTATGATGTTTCAGATGATGAAACTTGGAGGAGATATAGAGAATATCTCATGTACTTATGCTTAAACTTTCAAACATTTATTTGATTTAATTTCAAAGATATGGCTGAAGGAAGTTAGGCTCCTGAATGCCCTTGAATTCTCTTCAAATAGGGTAGTTGGGAATTTTCGTTATAACTTTTGTTCTAGGATGTTTTAGGCCATGAAATTTGGACGATATAGATAAAATATCTTCATGTACCTATTTTTCAAGTTTAAAACCTTGATTCCTTATAATTTCATATATATTGTTGAATAAATTTAGGCTTCTTGAATTATCCTAAAATCTTCTTCAAACATCCAAAAGAAACAATTTTCGGGGAAAGTAGACTTGGTGAAGGAAGAAGGAGAAAGCATACCTAGTGAACAAATATGAAACCAAAAGGGTTGGTGAAAAAACAAGTAGCAAATAAACATGGTGAAATCAGATGCAACTAACAAACATTGTGAAGAAGCATGCAAGTAGGTTGGTGCCTACAAATATTGCAATAGAAGGGATTTGTGTCTACTATAGGTTGGTGCTTACAAAACAAAAAGTGGATTGGTGTCTCCTATAGGTTGGTGCCTACAAAGAAGCAGAGGGGCTTGGTATATTGTGCAGGTTGGTGCCTACAAAGCATCAAATGGGCTTAGTGTCTATTGTACGTTACAAAGCAGTAGAGGGCATTAGTTGTTGAAAAGTGTAACTTGGATCATGGGTTTCATGATCAAGGAATTTTATTTTAGTTAAGTTTCCCATTATGAACTTTTAGGTTTTTTCATCAAGTCATAAAGTCAAATTGAGTCAATTTCATGTATGAAGGACCCTTCTTAGGCATGTTACATTTTTATATGAGTCATTAAATGAAAAAGAAGCCCCTTGAAGACCAAGCAAAAGCATCTCCTACAAGTCGGCTTCAAGAAGGAATAATGAAACCTCTCCAAATGACATGTCAACACATGAAACTATCAAATTAGCTTATTTACCTTGGCAAACCACTATAAATATGGAACTCGACCTCATTTCCGAATTAGGAAATTCAGTCAACATATGAAGTATAAAAGGCATGTGAAAATATAATAAGAAGTTTCTCTTTCCAAGTGAAAAAGGAAAAAACTAGAAGAATATTTGTTTGTGTTTGTTTTAGGGTTGATTTCCCCTCACACGTGCAAGGAAAGAGGAGTATTACTGATGCAAAAAAGGGATGAAGTCCTCCTTGTTGTGCTAGAAGCCGAGTCAAGGAGTATATAAGTCAATACATCAAGCCAAGTTGAAGAACAAATTCTTTCAGTCCAAGTGAAGGATATTAAGGGGCTAGATCACCATACATGTTGCAACTAGGGTTTCCAAGGAGGTTGGAATAGGTTGTAGATCTGAAGAAGATTCAAGGAAGTCAAATTATGAAGGGTTTCTGAGAAGGAGGAAGGAGTGGAGATTCAACTATTGTTGTCTCAAGAAAGAAGGATCTCATCAAGGAAGCTTTGTGTCTTGGTCTTGGAGTGGAAAATAGGTCAAGGGTCTTGGTCTTGGTATTAGTCAATTGGAATCTCTATAAGAATAAGATTTCGTTTGGGTTTTCCTCTTAATTGGGAGAGGCTTTGGCCCTAGATGATAGCCTAAATTCGATGATAACCTAGAAGATTCCATGAGCATCCACTTAGCAAACTGTCTTGGACATTTGTCCATCCTCACCCATCACACCTTATAGAAGGCCTAATTAGTATGCATCACACCTGGCTAGTGTAGAAGTTAGTATGCATCGCACCCTGACAGTGGATCAGTCAGTATGGTATAGTTTAGGCTAATTCTGGATGGTTTCTAAGGTGGAACTTTTGGGGAATGATGTAAGCAGATGACCATGTTTCTTTAGGGTATGAAGCAACTCTTTTAGGGGTTGAAGAGCCCTAGTTTGTTGACATATAAGATTGGTGTTGAAGTGCCCAAATATGTCTATAATGGTTTCCGCCTAAAGAATGAAGTCATAAATCTTGATGTCGGGTGAAATTCTTTATCATGAGGATCCGAGGTTTCGAACTGGAAGGTGACCTGTATAAGATACAATACAATATATCATCATAATATTATTTTCATGATCTAGCTGAGGTGGGCATTCCCATGCTCAACTTTATAAATTCATTTCATGTACATAGATCAGATAGTCATTTGATGATTCTTCAGATGTAGAGTCATCATTCTTGGTTCAGATGACCATCTGTGCAGCTTCTTAGTACATTTGATGTCTTTATATCCCTGAATATATCGCAACCTAGATGGATGAAACTAGAACCGGGGTCTTCAAACTCGTTCAATCTTCACCTAATGTACAAGTCAATCCATTTGAAGAGATGTTCTGAAGTTGAACATGGAAAGACATCGCCTGATTACCAACCAATAATGTAAGTTGTTAACAGGCGCGAGAGGAATCACCGATAATGATAATTACCCTCAAGGTACTACATTACAATTCACGTGGTGTGAATTTATGATCTAATATCGAACACCACACAAAATCTTTCGATCGAAGGCCATTTATGTCAACCAGTCGCCAAAAGTGAGAAACTTGCCATTGAGGCATGCAAGCTTCAAAGCACTAAAAGGGGTGTTTCTAAGTCAACTTCCTAGATAAAGAGATGATGTTGATAAGAAGTGAATCATCGTAGGAGGGCCTTGATGTATCCCAAATCTACGACCTGAAACAAAGCAAATGATTTCTGGAGGTGAAAATGATATGATGACACAAGGTTCAAGAATGGCGATCATGAAAAGACGAAGGTTGAAGGTATTGCAGTGGATGAGGTATTAACTGGATTTTGGTTTCTCAACTAAATGACTTCTCTTGAACATGACGACGACACAGAGATGGATTGGTAGCATTAACCCCAAAATATGGATGGTGTGGAAGACCAATGGTTAGATGACTGGTGAACGAAATAACCTAACTCGACTCAATAATGGTGATGGAGTAAAAGTGTCATGTTCAAGAGCAACCTACTGCCATAAATTTCTTCAAGTTTCTTCCCCTTTTCCCCAATCATTGTTGACTAGTACCTCTTTATTTTTTTCAAGCTTGAGGAGGATAACATATGCTTGTTCTATAATTCGCCCTTCAGGCAAACCTGTTGTTATGTTTTAACGAGTCTAGTGACAGTGAAACTCTGTCTTGTCTAGAATGGACAAGTTTGTTGCTATTGTTTTAAAGAGTTTAACGACAAGGATAAATCGATCCTTTTCATGTTTAGAGAGTTTGAAAAGGGATGAAAAGAAAACTCCAGAAGTTATTTTTCGTAGAATAATCCATTAAGTCTAAAAAAGGATAAAATAATATAGAAGGGATGACTTTTCTGATCACTTTAACGAGCCAAAAAAGACAAGCGCTTGCACTTTTTCGTAGGATAATCCCTCAGGTCCGAAAAATTATAAAATTATGCAGGAGGGATGACATTTCCAAGCACTTTAATGAGTTGGAAAGGCCAATTGCTCGGCAATATTGTCATATTTAACGAGTCTGAAAAGGGTTTAAAGGAGACTCAATTTTGAGGAACGAGTGGTGTCTGGGGTAGCAACTAGTTCCAGGTAATCTTGGAACTTCTCGAAACATGGTGAATTCTGTAAAGAGGCTAGCTAACAAGACCACTCATCACAACTATTCCTAAAAAAGGGTAAACAACTAAGTGGAAGAGTATGATCGGCCAAAAGAATGGAGGTGATGGGACGTACACAACCAAGGCTCAAAAGGTTGATAGCATGGAAATCACAAAGGTTAATTACTCTAGGTGGGTTCATTTTTTAACGAGCTTGAACCATGGGAGAACTATGCTCGGTGGTGGGTTTATTTTTTAATGAGCTTAAACCATGGGGGAACTATGCTCGGTGGTGGGTTTATTTTTTAATGAGCTTAAACCATGGGGGAACTATGCTCAGATTTAGTTTTCTTTTTATGCAAGCTCTAAACTAAAAATCAAGAAAGAAATAAAAAAAAGAAGAAAAAAACTAAAGCTTGAAACGAAAAACTAAAAGGCTAGAAAACGACAAAGCTAAAAAGCTAGAAAATGAAATTGAAAAACGAATGCATGCCCCTAGCATGATGAAAAGAAGAGTCTCCAGTAGCCATATGGAAAATTCTGAGGTTAGGTAGGATGGTTTCGTCCGCAGAATAGACAAAACACTTCCTTAGCTTCGTCCACAGAATATACAAAGGTGAATGGTGTGTCAAACCAATCACATAACCTACAGGGAAACCATGTTAGGTAGGATGGTTTCATCCGTAGAATAGACAAAACACTTCCTTAGCTTCGTTCACAGAATAAACAAAGGTGAATGGTGTGTTAGACCAATCACTTAACCTACAGGGAAACCATGTTAGGCAGGATGGTTTTATATGTAAAATAGACAAAACACTTCCTTGGTTTCGTCCCCAAAATAGATGAAGGTGCATGATGTGTCAGATCAATCACATAACATACAGGGAAACTTATATTTTCAACTAGGTTCTGTTGGCATTATGGCTAAAGTGTTGTCCTTGATGGCAACCCATACAGGTGATGGATCACTGTACAACAAGTCAATAGCAAACATTGATGAACAGCTCTCAAATATTGAAGAAAATAAGGAGTACGCAGGCACACCGTTCAAAAGGTGCGTACATGCAGGCATGTCTTATATAAAGTGTGTACATACCCGCAAGATACCCATTCATTGGGTGCGTACCCCCAGTGCACACACTTCAAGGCAGTTAAGCGCCCACACATGGGGTTTTCTCATGGTATTTAGCCGACGGTATTGTGTTATCATGGTTTTGGCCCGTGGTATTGTTTATTTTATTATTATTATTGAGCCCCGTGATCCTTGATTTGAGGAAGAGCTTGCCTATATAAAGCAAAGGAGATCATTTGGCTTAAGCATGTTTTTGGTTGAATATCTTATGAGGGTAAGATCTAGTCTAGATCTAAATAAGGCGAATCTACTGATGGACTAAGATCTCTTCGGTGCATGTTCAGATCCGTAGATCTGACTGTCTGGGTTCTTCTGAAGTCTTGAAATCATCTATGCCCGAAGGTACGCAGGTACAGTGAGCGAAAAGTGCATACATACGCAGGAGCGAAGAGTTTCAGGTGCGCCGGTACGCAGGCACAGAAGGGTTTCA
>APFE030466190.1:133549-172174 GCA_000404065.3 Pinus taeda
GTGGAATAGTAGAACTTGTAACAGGAGGTAAACTCCTTTCCCCATCACCTTTGTCAAGACCTCTAGAGACACCTACAATCCATGACCCTCCTTCAACTCAACATAAAATCTTGTTTTTTCCCACTTCCTTTACATACCCTCCCTTCAAGGGCATCCTCATAGGAAGGGATTTTGGTTGAAATATTACAACAAATTTTTTTTGCATGCCATATCTTTATATGGTTTTAAGGGAGGGGTGTTGGAAAATAACCATCTTATCCCCTGTAGCCCTGAAGACTTTCTCAACAGATAAATGAAATGACAAACTGATAACTAGTCCGAAAGAAATATCTCAACACTCAAGGCAAAACTGAAATAAAAATAAGCAAACCATAGATTAAGCATTGGCATTGAGTTTTTTAGCAGTTTCAAATGGAAGGTTTAAAACCCACATTAGAAGGGGATATTTTCACCTTAGCCTCTGCAACCTTTGCCTAAGACAAATATATCTAATGGACTAGCTTGGATATGTCATGTCCTAGATTTCTAGAGTACTGAATCAATACTTTTGAGGCCAACTCCCTAGCTCTAGCTAAAATTTAGTCCTATTCAAGAGGAAAATTTAAAAATCCTGCTAATAGGAGACATTGTTCCTTCCTTTTGATTGATTTACAACAAACCTCGATGCCTCACCTTTATTATATTCCTCTTCCATTCTCCAAAGAAACTCATTAATATTATATTATAAACTATTTATATAGGTAAAAATTACAATCATTACCCTCAACTCATGGGGTATCTTTACACCTCAACCCATGCAAGTAGACCTAAGTCCATGGTACAAACCATCACACTCTAAGATGGTTGTAATTGTCTCCTCAAAGCTAGGGTATAACGCACCTTGCAAAGTTAAATGGTTAAGCAATCTCAAACTTGTGGGCTTTTTGTCTTCATGGAACACATTCTAGCTAGTGCTCATCAAGTATAATTTACTAACACCACTAACACATACCAAAAGTCCAAGATACCCATAATATGTGCCCTACACGCAAGCGCTTAGACTACACCTCCATAAAAAGTACCTTCAACTTTGAATGTCCCAAAACAGTAATATCCTAACCCAATATAGCATATTTGTTAGATTTGTGTAATTTTCTCCTTATAATATCCTTGCACCTCCTTAACACTCCATGAAAAATCTACTCCAATGGTCACCATCCAAGTTCCAACACCTCCTTTTGTGGCACGACAAAACCACCTATATATGTTGCACCAACCTTGCCAAATTATTTAGTGGGTTGCACATATATCTCAAATTTCTTCTTTGTCTTGAAAAGTGGTAGTGCCAAGGAGAGGGTATCAAATTCCATTAAGGAAAATTCACTTAGTACCATTGTCAAGTTGCCTTCGTGCAACTCATCAAATGTCTTAAGTTTTCCTCACAACTTCTCATGGTGCTTAACTTGCTCATCTACAACTCCACGATATCTTTTCATTTCATTAATTATTCAATAAATGCTTTTAATTTTCGACGTTCCTTATCTTTTATCATACCTATCATGCAATTAAAGTTGATTAAAGAACCCCCAATTGTTGTGATAATGGGATTAGGGGCTCCCTTATCACAACCTATAAACCCTATTGCATTTATACCCTTATCCAAGTAGGGGAAAGGGTGTATTTGTAGGGGAATTGGCACCAACTTGGCATTCATAAAATTAGGAGAAGTTGAATGGTATGATAAAAATGGTGGGAGGACTATATTCTTGTGTATTGAATGTGGAAAGGGGAGTTCTAAGCATGATTTAGTATGATGTATAATCCTAGCATTAGAGAATGAGAAAGTAACTCATGGCTGAATGCCATATTAGCTAAGGGGCCTAGGAGAAGGAAATTAGAGAAATTGATAGGGGAACCCTCAATAGTGGTGATAAGGGGATTATGGGCTCCATTATCAAAACCCATAATTTTTTAACCCATAACCACTAAATTCCTTATCCCATTAACCCCCATGTCATCATCCCTTTGTTGGCATTATGGTTCTGGTATGATTATATGTTTCAGATGTTGTACTTGATGGCAACACCCATGGCATGGCTCTCATTTTGATGAAAATAAAGAAGTACGCAGGAGAACAGTTCAAGAGGTGCGTACCCGCAGGTATATCGTGCAGGGACCACGTCCAAATACGCGGGTTACCCATTCATGGTGTGCGTACCCCAGTGCACACACTTCAAGGCAGTTAAGCGCCCACATGTGGGGTTTCTCATGGTATTTAGTCAACAGTATTGTGTTATCATGGTTTTGGCCTGTGGTATTGTTTATTTTATTATTATTATTGAGCCCCATGATCCTTGATTTGAGGAAGAGCTTGCCTATATAAAGCAAAGGAGATCATTTGGCTTAAGCATGTTTTTGGTTGAATATCTTATGAGGGCAAGATCTAGTCTAGATCTAAATAAGGCGAATCTACTGATGGACTAAGATCTCTTCGGCGCATGTTCAGATCTGTAGATCTGACTGTCTGGGTTCTTTCTGAAGTCTTGAAATCATCTATGCCTGAAGGTACGTAGGTACAGTGAGAGAAAAGTGCGTACATATGCAGGAGCGTAGCATTTCAGGTGCGCCGGTACGCAGGCACAGAAGGGCTTCAGGTGCGGATGACCGCAGGCAGTTCAATGGACTCAGAGCGAGGTACGCAGGCTAGCAGTTGAGCAGAGTGTGTACTTGTATGCAGGCTAGCAGTTGAGCAGGGTGCGTACTTGTATGCAGGCTAGCAGTTGAGCAGGGTGTGTACTTGTATGCAGGCAAGCAGTTGAGCAGGGTGAGTACTGTAAGCAGGCAAGCAGTTGAGCAGGGTGCTTACGTAAGCAGGCTAGCAGTTGAGCAGGGTGCTTACTTCTCTTAAAATCTTTGTTTATCATTGTTGTGTTCTGGGTTTGGTCCTATTATTGTTGATCTGGTTACTACAGTTGACTGGGTGATTCTCTTATACTTGATGATCATTTGATGCTTATGGATCCAGTTTGAAAATTTATGAAAAGTGGTCCTTGTAAGAAAAGTAGTAGGGGGTTGTAGCTCCCTTCCAGGAGAAATTGGAAAACGAGAGAGAGTTGTAGCTCTCTGCAGGTTGCAGCCTGCGTACTGGTACAGGTCTGCACCAGTACAAAACCATTGTAAAAGGAGTTTCTAATTTGAAAGAAGATAGAGACATATTGCAGCCGGTGGTTTTCACCCACATTGGGTTTCCACCTTACATCTTGTGTTCTTTGGTGTGACTATCTATTTTCTTTGTTCATGCTCATTATTTTATGGTACTAACATGCAAAACTAATTCAAAGAACAAATAAGGAATATTGATAAAAAGAAGTAGATAATACTGATTCACCCCCCCCTCTCAGTATTATTTCCAACAGGTTCATCCGCAGAATAGACAAGAGTGCATGGCCCCTAAGCTTCGTTACATTCACCAGACTACTCCTGGCAATCAGGTGGATGGAATGAAGGTTGGAGAGACACTTTCGATGCAAAAGGACCATTTAGGGATGATGTTTGACTTGGAGCTGCACTTGAACTGGGAAATGAAAGTTGGTCAACAGTGACAATTTTGCCTTCATGTGGAAAACACATCACTCGGAAGAGTGTTGAAACAATATCCTCCATGTTATAAACATAGTCACGTCCAAGGAGTAGATTGTAATCTAATGGTCCTAGAACTACCATCACGTTCAGATGAATGGTTTTCTTTCCCAAAGTGATCGGTAACCTAGGAAGAATCCATAATGGTCAACTGGTTCCTTTGTTAAAGCCTAACATATTTTGCATAATAAGCATTAATGATGGCGAACCAAGCACTTTCCAAGTAGTTGAGGAAAGGATACTCATTGATGCACCTTCATCTATGATAGTGCTAGACATGATCATTTTGTAAACTTGTACTATGATCCGAAAAGGTACATAAGAAGGAAGGCGAGATCTTGCTAATTTATTCTAATCAAAGGAAGTGACTAGACTACTTGGAGGGGTACCAAATAAACAGGAGAAATAACCCCTTGATTTACGAGAATTGGGGGATTTTCCTCCTATTGTGATGGAACGGGTGCACTGCCCCCAAGTTCATCAGTATCTGAAGTAACAAAAAGAATTTGAACTGTATTGTTCTCATTCTCTTTAGGGATGGTATGATTTTATTAAGGTAAAAATGGGTCAATTGTCACCTCGACCTGTTGACTTTCGTCGGGTATAGACTCATAAGATTCACTTTTAGAGTGATTGGTTTCGACCAACAGCTGATTTAAGTCAGTCGGTTTTTCAACTAGTAAAGGACTAGGGCAAAGTTTCTTGTAGCCAGGCAGGAGTTGCAGGACGGTTATCCAATTCCCTTTTGGCTTCATCCAAAAAAGGATAGCGGTGAAGGGTATGGTTTGCTTCACATAACCTACATGGAACTTTGACCTTTCCTTTTTGTCCATGAACTTCACTATTACTAGTTGATGGTGTGTTTTCAACGTGATCATTAGAGGTTGATGACACCAGGTGGTGCGAACGGGGGGACCATTCTCTCAAGATCTGAGGAAAATACGGACGATCTCGATGAAAATGGTCTCCCATACAGATTATGCATGGAAATATGGGTTTGGAAAGCTTAATGTGTGGATTTTCACCAGATGAAGCATGGTTGCCCTCTCGTTGAATTGACTTCTTCTTCTTATCCTTTCCTTTCTTCTTCTTCTCAACCATTTGGTTACTAGCATCACTACTTTCACCAAGCGAAGAGGAAGAAAGGGGGGGAGAGGAAAACGAAGAAGAAGGTGAAGGGTCAACTTCAGTATCAGCGAGATGCTGATTCGATTGTAGAGGAATTACGGTATTTTGAACCATAGAGGTTGAGAATAGCCATACTGGTAGGCCAATTGTAATTCCTAGAAGGGACAACTTAGCCATATACAGAGCACCAACATTTCCCAAAAAAGAAAAAGGACTAAGATTCCCCTCAAAAGGGATTCCTTGATTGATGGATCCTAGATTTGTCTCCATATGTCTCAACCTATGATCAACTAAGGAATGGGGATGTTATTCCAATTTCAATTAATTTTAATGACGCTTTGACACAACTTTGCTTTTTCAATTTTTAAGAGTCGAGAAAAGGCTAAAGATGACTTTAGTTCCCTTCGATTTTTAATGAGCTTGAAGTGACAAGTGCTCAGATGGACCTTTTCTTTTAAAGTGTCAAAAAGGAATGAAAGTGACTACTTTAGAAAATCTAGATAGAGGGATTACCAAACCAATTGCAAAAATGCAATATACACCTTGGTGATAAATTAAAGAGAAATTACCAAGGACTTATGTATGACAGTTAATCTTCCCGAATGTTGTGTTCAGTGCATTCATCAATAGGGCAGTAGACACGACTTCCTATGGATAAAGGATATAAGCCTATTGTGGTCTCCCAATATATATGCGATGGTATGGAGAGCACAAGTCCGTGCTAGCACTTGTCGTATCAAGGAGGAGGAATCACCCAACCTTCAATGAAAACTATAGTTACTAGTTTTTACGACGTCGGAACACGTCTCTAGCCTAGACCTCTAGATGTGTTGCATTAAGTTCCAAAGTGTTGTTAGGTTCATTGAGATTTATTTTAGAGTTGATCTTGTTTAAATTTTTCCTTTCAATAGTTCACTACATAAGTTGATTTAAAATTCCTAAAATGCAATCTACAATGATAAATAATCGTTGTTTATTTTGAACAATGGAAATCCTAGCTACTAGGGAAAGAAAATTACGATTCTTTCAAACAAAGAGAAAAGAGCACACACTAGTGCATTTTCCTAAATCATTTTTCGCACATAAACTAAATGCAAATGCAAATGCATGCATTTGTTTTTCGTTCCCCTTAATATGAAAAATGCCAAAAAGGAAAACTAAGTGTAGCAAAGATCTAAATATTTTACTCAAAGCTACATTTTCGACAATTTCGTTTTCAAAATAGAAAGGAAGACTAAACGACAATTTTCAATTTCGAATGGAAAATGCTTTTGACACTTTGAATATCAACAAATTAAATCAAATACATGACAAAAAGTTTAATCGACTATCTAGGGAAGGAAGAATCTATGACACTTCTCTTTACAGTTACGACACTTTTCGTACCAAAGCAATAGTTCAATTTAAGCAACTTTTTGACAAAGGATTGTAAATGATGCACAAATACATAAATTTTTTTACTAATCCTAATCAATGGAGGTTGATCTATGTGATGCAAGCAGGCTTCAGTAATGAGGTATTGTTCATAAGTAGTAAAAACAACTAAACAAAAATGAAAACAAGGACAAAAACCCCAAATTTCTAGAATGGAAATAGGTTCAGTAAGTCATCACACCTGGGCTTCAAAGAAACAGGGATTCATCACACTTTACAGACTTAGAAGGTGCGATGCATACTAGTTGACAATGATAGATAGTGCGATGGGCCAGGGAGCACAACTGAAGTGGGTTTTGGCTCAAATTTACAGCTGATTTCAGTGAGTTAAGCTGAGTTATGATGGATAGTAAAGAGCAAAGTACAGAGGAATGATCTTGAGAGGTTACTGAGCTACCAAAAGGGCATCTAGAATGCTTTTAAGTCAAATGCTTAATTCATAAACTAAACCAGAGATTGGCTGAAGCAGCATTCATCTACTATGCAATTGCAAAGCAAGAGCAGTTCGAAGGCTACCTGGCTAGCTTCAGGGTCTATCTATAGTTTATAAAATAAACAACAACAATAAACAAACATATATTCAATCCCCAACGGAGTCGCCATTTTGTTTCTGGGAAAACTAGTGTCTTTTCGATTGAGTAGCCCTCTAGATTTGGCAACTACCCTAGAAACAACAGTTTAAAGTAATTCAATGATTTCTTCTATGCACAATAGATAAGAGAAAGATGAGAGGACCAACCTAGAACTTCCGCTTAATCCTTTGCTCGATCTTTCTCCCTCTTGATAGAGCTTGCAACTCTACTCCGTACTTGTCCCGCTTGAAGAGTACTGTAGAAACATAGTAGCAAAGAACCATCAAATCATCTTGATCTATTGTAACATAAACACTACAGAATCAGATGTATAATCAACATACAATGACATTCACAAATAATAACATTCACAAGTGCACAATTATATGGAAGAAAATTTGAATAACTTTATTAAATAGAAGGGAGAATTACAACCCAGTTATCTGATCCAGCATCATCCTCCCAGCATAAATCACTCTTCACCTCATGAAACAGCAAGATCACACCAACAATACAATTCTCTTATCTCACACACAAACTATTAACACTTCCTTGCAATTCACAATATTCCAACCCCTGGATCTCCTAGATGAGGGGTCCATTTATAGATGTGTGCAAGGGTGTGAGTCATCTTTGGGGCTTTTATTTGTGTCATTCCACTTATTACAATGGTTCCACTTGTTACAATTGGATCCACTTGGAGATTTCTTGGATCTCTTACTCATCCTTGGCTGAATTCAGAGAGGCAAGTGTCATAAGAGAAGTTTCTAGATCCACTTAGCAAACTGTCTCGAACATTTTTCCATCCTCGCCCATCACACCCTATAGATGGCCTAATCAATATGCATCACACCTGGATAGTGTAGAAGTTAGTATGCATCGTACCTTGATAGTGGAGCAGTCAGTATGGTCCAATTTAGGCCAATTTTGGATGATTTTAGGTGGAACTTTTGGGGAATGATGTAATCAGATGACCATGTTATTTTAGGGTATGAAGCAAATCTTTTAGGGGTTGAAGAGCCCTAGTTTATTGACATGTAATATTGGGTTGAAGTGCCCAAATATGTCTATAACAAGTAGGATGAAAGATCCTTAAGGAAACATGACATAAAGAAGGCAACATGGCATGAATGAATGCCATATATGAACTAATGGATCACTTTTCAGTAAAAGGAATAATGACATGACTAACTCATGGATGAAAATGTTGGATGGTTTGTGCCCTATGAAGAAGTACCAAAAAAAATGAAAACTCCTGAATAAAGGGGAGAAGTTCATGACATCGTGAGGAGGATTTCTTCTAGCAATTGGTTGTCCCATCATCTCCACCTAAGGAGTTGTTGTATGTCCCTAATTAAGAAGGAGATTGGAAACAAGTTTCTTACTTGGTAGAAACCTAGAAGAAGAATTCTTGAGCCAAGAGGGAGCTTGGGTACATTGCTTTATAGGAATGGATACATTCCTTTGGTGGAATGGGTATGTCCTCCCTAAGTTGTATGAGAGATAGACACATCTTTCTTGTCTTCACTTAGGAAGACAAAATGGGGGATTGGGTAAACATTTGGCATTTGATGCTCTTTGAGGATGAATTAGGCCATTTGAGATAAGAGTAGTTGTAGAGCACCGATATTACTTGAGGATTGGCAATCCAAGATAAGAATAGTCCTAGTGGAGCACACCCTAAGAACCTAGGTGGGGTATGTTCCGAGAGAGACAATGATGAGGATGTTTATACATCATTAGTATTGCCAAAATTGAGCTCAAATATTGTGGAGAGATAGAGCTATTAGTTAAGGCCTTGTTATGTGAGAATGGTAGTTGATATGATGCTAAACATATGGGTTACCAATCCAACTCTTCTTATGAGAATTCTTTAAATTGAGAATATCCAAGTACCTTGTATGGATTATGAATACCTCCTAGTTAAGAGGGAGTGTTGAAAAGTGTAACTAGGTTTGGTCTTCATAAAGACATGTGTAAATGTGATTTTATGTAATTTATTTAAAGAAGAAGATATAATTATTTTTGTAGTACTTGAATCATGGGTTTCATGATAAAGGAATTTTATTTTAGTTAGGTTCCCATTGTGAACCTTTAGGTTTTTTCATCAAGTCATAAGAGTCAAATTGAGTAAATGTCATGTATGAAGGACCCTTCTTGGGAATGTTACATTTTTCTATGAGTCAATAAATGAATAAGAAGACCCTCCAAGACCAAGCAAAAGCACCTCCTACAAGTAAACTTCAATAAGGAATAATGAAACCTCTCCAAATGACATGTTGACCCAATAAACGATCAAGTTGGATTATTTGCCTTGGAAAACCACTATAAATAGGTAGCTCAACGTCATTTCAGAAGAAAGAAATTCGGTCAAGGTCTGAAGCAAAAGAGGAGTGCAAAAATCTAATAATAATTCTCTCTCTCCAAATGAAGAAGGAAAAACTAGAAGAATATTTGTTTGGGCCTGTTTTAGGGCTGATTTCCACTCACACGTGCTGCAGAAAAGGGCTAAAGTCCTTCTTGATGTGCTAGAAGTTCAATCAAGGAGTATACAAGTCAATACATCAAGTTGAGTTGAATAATAAAGTATTTCAGTCCAAGTGAATGAGATTAAGGGGCCAAATACTAGATGTGATGCAACTAGGGTTTCCAAGGAGGTCAAAACAGGTTGCAGATCTGAAGCAGAGTCAAGGAAGCCAAATTATGAAGGGTAGATGACAAGGGGAAAGGATAAGAGATTTAACTATTTTTGTATCAAGAAATAAGGATCTGATCAAGGAAGCTTTGTGTCTTGGTCTTGGAGTGGAAAATAGGTCAAAGGTCTTGGTCTTGGTATTCGTCAATTGGAATCTCTATAAGAGGAAGAATTAGTTTGGGTTTTCCTCTCAAGTGGGAGAGGTTTTGGCCCTAGTTGATATCCTACATTCTGTTTTTCTTGTCTCTTTATTGTTTATGCTTTGGTAGTTGTATGATGAATAATAACACTATAATTATCTAACTAAAGAGAATATCCTAATATATTGAAGTAAAACTCATTCACAAGCAATTATCATTAATAGAGAAATCACCTAATGTTGATGCCCTATATTTATTAACATTAGTGTATTTTGTAGGTTAGTTCCTACAAGGTCTTTCATATTAGGAAGTTTTTTGGCTTTGTCCAGTAAGGGTTTCCATTTATATTTTTTGTTACTTTTTCAGTTTATGAGATTTATTTTTTACTGTGTTTGAATGAAATTAAATAAGTAGAAATTGTCATTATACTGATTAAACCCCCGCCACCCCCTCACCCTCCCAATATAATTGTGAATTCCAACAATCGGTACCAGACTAGGTTCTTTTAGAATTAATCTAATCACTTGAATGTAGATCTCAATGGGACCATGGCTAGTCATGTTGGATATTACAAATCGAGAGTTCTGTTATTGGATGGATCAGATTATGCTTTTTGGAAGATAAGAATGAGGGCACATCTAATATCCCTTGGTGTTGATGTTTGTCATTCATTGATAAAATGTTATGAAGTTCCTGAAATTCCTCCAACATATGTAAATGTTAAGAAGGCTTATGTAAATAATTCCAAAGCAATGAATTTCATTTTGAATGGCCTTAATAAATACTTTTTTTTTCAAGGTAATGCATTGTGACTCTAATAAATAATTTTTGAACAAGCTTCAAAGCATCTATGAAGAAGATGATAAGGTACAAAGTGATAAACTTAAAACTCATAGAATATAGTTTAAATTTTAAAGATTAATGAAGAATAAGACATTGCATATTTTTCCTTCGATTAGATGAATTTGGGAACACTATTAAAGGATTGGGTGAGAAGGTTGAAGAATCAACAATTGCTAAAAAACTTGATATCTCTTCCATTGAGGTTCAATCCAAAGGTTTCAACTATTGAAGATAGATGATCTACATAGAATACTCAATGAATATGAGATTGGAATCAGAAAATAGAATTTTGAACTAAAGAAAGCAACCTTCAAAGCATTAAAGAAAATAAAAGGACATGAGGACCACGATCACTTCAACCTTGAATCAAATGAATAAGAAGTTAAATTTGGGAGAAATATAAAGGGAATACTAGGAAAATATAAAGGTAAGCTATAATTTAAATGTTTTAAGTGTCATATAATAGGTCACTATGCTTCAAAATTTTGATTTGGAAAAGTGGAAGATAGTGATGATGAAAAAGAACATAGAAATAGAGGAAATTTAATCAAAAGGAAATATATCACAAGAAGAAAAAATTCTATTCCAACAAGATACAAACTCATTAAAATATAGTGATGAGGATGTAAGTGATGATGATAAATAATAATTCCTACTCATGGACTTTGGAAATCAAAAAGAGAAATCACATGCAGGTGCAATCTATCTCAAAGGGAAATAACAAAGGCAAAGGTACTCTTCCACTTTGTTTAAGTTGTGGTATTGAAGATTTCTTTTCTTGTAGATGTCCATATGAAAAATATGAAGGCAATGACAATGAAGATTATTTTTAATCATGAATTCCTGAATTTTTTATCAACAAAATAAACATAACAATGAGGAGAAGACAAATGGAAAGGAGAAAATTGAAGGTAAGAAATAATTTCAAGGTGAGCTCTCTACTACCTTAGAAGATATAAAGAGACTATCAATAATAAACAAAAGTAAGAATAAAATATTGTAGGAATTTGAAAACAAGGATCATGATGAAAAAAATAAAATCTATTTCATTCTTAAAATTAAATTAGATGAAGAAAATAGAATGAAAGAAATGGTGACAAGCTAATTGGAAGAAAAGGAAGGACATTGTGAGAAACTAGAAATTGGGATTGTTTCCTAAAGAAATCATATCTAAAAGGAAAATGGGCATTTGAGTTTTGGAAGAAGTTTTAATATCTTGGATAATTTACTCAACTTCTAGGGATTTATTCTCATTAAAACAATTCTTGGATATCATGAATTTTCTAAGGGAGAATCTAGCTCAATGTCATCAGAAGAAAAATGCAAAAAGGACCTGAAAGTTATGTTAATTTTCTAAAAATATCTATCAATGAAAGCATCAAAAGGAAAGGAGTGGACCAACAAATATCTAATCTCAAACTGAAAGAAAGAAACACCATGAAAGGAAATGAAGACCGACGAAGACCCAATCATGGATTCAGGAGAATAATTCCCCCATGAAGGCATTTTACATACATATATAAAAATATCTTTCATGTCTATTGTTTTACATGTAATAATTTCGGTCATAAAAAATATATTTCATAACATATGTAAGAACTGAATTTATGAGGAATGGGATCATGGTATCATATAATATCTTAAGGAATTCTTGTATGAGCATCAATCCTAGAAGTTTTAATGAAAATGATGTCAAACACTATAATTATTTTCTGCCCTTATTATATCATATTGGATGTTTCAAATGCAACAATTTTGGACACAAAGCTCATGATTGTAGAAGTAGTATAAGTTAAGGTCTAAAGATCAAATAATAAAAGAAAGCATCATCATCAATAGAAATCAAAGTATGAAGATATGGAGAAGAAAGAAAGAGAAACATGAAGAATGCAATCTGACTTTATGTATTAAAGAGAAAGAAAGCCAATGGTGTATAAACAATTGATGCTCAAATAATATGAAAGGTGATAAAAGAAAATTTATATCATTCAGATAAGTTAAGGGAGGTAGTGTCATACTTGAAATTAATTATACATGAAGGATTATTGGAAAGATGATGATAAAAAACAACTTCAAATGTTATGCTTGTTGAAGGATTGAAGCAAAATCTATTGAGTGTAGGTCAAATAGTTGATCAAGAGTATGATCTCATATTAAATTCCAAAGGATGTGAAATAAGAAAAGTAGGTTCAAGAAGATTAGATGAAAATGCAATAAGGTCTCCAAACAATGTATATTTACTCAATGAAGTTAAAAGAAAGAAAAACTTCTTTGTGGGAGTAATATCTTCTTGATGGTGATGGAAATATCTCAACCAAGGGGGTCTCCCTAATGTGAAGTCCCAAATAGACCTCACACCGTTTTGTATAGGAGCCCCATCTGAGGTATCAACCTGATTGCCATATATTCTTACATATTTTCCTTGGATCTAAATGTTAGCAAGAGAGAGGAGTGCAAATGTGCTTTCAAAAAGTAAGGGGTTGTGCTTGGAGAGTGTCCAGTTGTATGTGTGTCAAAGTCATTTTCTTGTGGACGGCGAAGAGATGTGAGCCTCTAAGAGAGAGGTAATAGTACCACCCAATTAGATATAAACATAAACAAGAAGAATTCATTCAACATACATCAGAATATTCCACAAAGATGTGATGGTCATTACAACCATTATAACAAGAAAGATGTAACACCCTCCTCACACATATACCCAAGTAACTAGCCAAATAGGGTAAACATGCAATGAGAGGCTACTATGATTGGATTAGACCTCCTATGTGACCTTAAGAAAGTGGAATCGATAGAACACATCAACCAACCTATCCACATCAATAAAAGAACCCTTAGGAGACATGCCATCCACTCAGACATCCTATCGGTGGGTCCCATTGATGTTTTGGACATATTAAGCCTTAGTCGCTCTCATGTTATAGGCATGACAATGTCCAAAAACCAAACGTCACTCTCAAAGGCTTGCCTGCCAACATCCAAAGACCCAATTTTCCAGTTCTGTGCTAGCGTCACCAGGATTTGAGGCACTTTTTTAGGCCCAAATCCCATTTCACTACCTAGAATGGAATGGTAACTTAAGATTAGTCAATGAACAGGGAAACAATGATGCAAAAGAAATAAGTTAAACAATACCTTAACTATATCCTTACTAGCCATGATAGTCATTTCATCAAACATATCATCAACATGTAACCTATAGGTGTAAACAACATAATTAAGTGTAGGGATCTCATACTTATATGAGAATCACTATGAGCCATTTTTCCCTCATGTCATTTATTGCATTATCACCTATTAGGTCATAGATACATTATCCATCATTTACAAGTAAATAAATGTTGAGATCCATACATAGATTCTTTCATAAAACACACATATAACCAACATAATAACAACATAAATACTAATGAAAGTACAACCACATAAACCACATATGATCCATCAAACTTCTCATAGAAATAAAAGGAGAAATAACCTTTCATTAATGATGAAAAAATCAAACCCAGGATGGGACTTCCATGTTTCACCCGACCATAGAATGGATGGGTCAAATATCTCTTCAGCCATTCACCCTCATGCCATATTCCAAGCATGAATGTGGGACTTAAACCAAAAGAACCAACCAACGCATATCGAGGTTAAACCATCTCACCCTCATCTATAGAGACCAAGATTTACCATAATCCATCTGGATCACTAGGCCAACACAATGAACACATCATAATAGGTTTTACTGTGATCTCCACCTGATCACGAGACCAAACTAGCATGGATGCCATCAGATTTCTCCACCTACATCGTGAGAAATTTTCCTGTCTCCTAGTCTCAGGCTTTACCACAATCCAAACTTGGATGACTAAGCCTTAAATCGATACCCACTCTCTAGGCTTT
Organism: Pinus taeda; assembly: GCA_000404065.3. NCBI lineage: Eukaryota > Viridiplantae > Streptophyta > Pinopsida > Pinales > Pinaceae > Pinus > Pinus taeda. The sequence continues at coordinate 147,874 of APFE030466190.1, forward strand.
ACCACATATCCCAAACTTGGGATTACTAGGCCCAACGGAGAGAAAACCACCTCATGGCTTTATCGTATATCCTTTCATTAACTGGCAAGGATTCCTTGGCCTACCGAGACAACATAATCCTAGATTTACCACAACCCATAGTTTGGATCAAGGGTTACTAGGCTAGTGACTTTACTGTAATCCATAGTCCGGTTCAGGGACCACTAGGCCATGTTCTCTATCATTCAGAGATCCACCCCACTTAGCTTCAAATCCACCCGAAAATCCAACTCAACCAAAACATCAGAACCCCATCACACCATGGCTATCTAGAAATGGCAAGGCTAGGTTGAAAACATTGTTACACTTGGAAAAACCCATGACATAACAACAAAAGAACCACATGCACTACCATGCATGCCAAATCTACAAGGAAAATACACATGCAAATCGATACCTGCAATGAATTTTGATATAGTTTCTTGATCCTACCTTTCCCTGCTTGATCTTTTCTTCTTCTTGCCTTCTTTTCCTTTCTTGCTCCAATGCCAAAATGCTTCAAGAAAACTATAAGCGTCCAAGAGTGAGAGAGAGAGAGAATACCAAAACTCAACTGAAAAAAGGTCACCAATTGATCCTCATAAGCCTTTTTATGAATGAGGCCTCTATTTTCTTCATTTTCCATTGTTTTCCTTCATTTCCTCCTCACATGCAACCTGTGACCTTTCACCTCCCTTTTCTCCTAATTTCTATTATTTTCATAAATAAATGTGCCAGTATTTTTATTTTTCCTTTTTAAAGACTTAGACATTTCCTTTGCCAATTTCCTTATCCATAATAAACCAAATGAACACCCCCCTAGGATGTCTTTCCCAACGGTCAGCTTGGAATAAGTGTCCCATCAACTGTTGTTATTTTTTATTTTTTTATTTTTTTGTCACCAAAAAATTGATCATCTAGTCTAATTTACTAGATGGATCAAAGTACACCATGTAATTCTAATTTCACCATATTAAAATATCTCTCACTGTGAGAAATTACTTAATAAACCACATTTCTTAAGTAATTTATAGTTAAACCCATGAAGAATAATTAAATAAATCATTATTTATTTGATTTTCTTCTAGGAATCATTAATTAAACCATTGTTATATTATTATTCCTTGTCATATTTGACCCAATCTTGAAAAATAAATAGATAAATCATTAATTATCTTATTTTTCTATAAGAATAATTGATTAATCAATAATTAATTATTATTCTTTGTCAAATTTGACTAAATCCTTAGGAATAATTAAATAAATCTTATTTGTTTTATTATTCCTTAACTAATTCCTTGAATGATAAATAACAATTATTTGTTGATTATGCTAAAAAAAGTTTAATACTTTTCCCCTATACCAAATATAATAAAATATTCCAAGTGGTTATTCCAAGAATGGCATCAATAATATTTTATTATTGCTCATTATTCGAGGATAACTCAATATTTTGTTATAAATAGAAGGGTTTTCCATTCATTATTCACTTTTGATTAGTTTCATTGTTGCACTCATTGTTGTAACTGATTATTTTCATTTTCGCACACCATATTTTTGTTGGGTTTATACATTATCGAGGATAGAGACTCTACACAAGCTGAAGATGTTTGAGGATAACCAAGAACCCATCCCATAAAGGGGGACATGTAATATCTATTTGCTCCCTTCACAGGTGTTATAATAAAATTATTCTTTACATATCTGGTTTCCATTGGATGATTGGGGTTACTGCTTTGTTCTTTTTGTTGTTTAAGTATGATTGTGGCTAGATTTGGACTTTGGTAGGTTTTGTTTCTATCAATTGATGTAGATCTAAAATGTTTAGTATCCATTTATATTGTTGAGATTATTTCTCATCCACAATCTTAAGTGGGTTCTTTGTGTACATCTTTGAGAAGAAAACACTACAACACCTTTATTAATTTTTATTACATGGAATTTTAACCAAGGTTGTTAGAAAACCCTCCCCCTTGGGGAACACCATCCTTGGTGTTATACCACAACAAGATCTCAGCAAAACCATTGAAAAAGAAGCATACTGCTCATGGAGCTTTATAACATAGCTTGATGCAGTATTTACAATGATCACCCTACTAAAATAAAACCATCATGACGATGTAACAATATGACAAAGTAATAACATGACACCCATACCTCTTATTGGAGATTTATAACTTAGCTCATGGAGGTATTTATATACATAGACATATGTACATATGAAAAAATCACCAAAACATATACCAAGACATATATCCAAAACACCATACCAAAAATTCTTTTCCTCAACCGGAAACCAAGGAAGGATACATAGCTTGCATCTGATCCACCATCTCCCATGTAGCTTCATTAGGCCCAAATTTATTCCACTGCACTTTAACTTGCTTAATTTATCGGTTTTAGATCATGAGCACCTTTTTTTGCAATATACACTGAGGATCCATTTGGAATTATCCATCTGGTTCCACCTGCAATACAGACTAGTCAATCACATGATCAACATCTTTAATATAATTCTTAAGCAATGACACATTGAAAACATCATGGAATTTCACTTTCAGAGGCAATGCGAGTCAATAGTCTATTGGCCCAATCCTCTCAATGATACTAAAGGGTCCACAAAACTGTGGTTCTAACTTGGCACAAGATCCAATCCGTAAGGAGCTCTTCTTTAGTTTGATAAATAAGTACACACGTTCCCCAACTTGAAACTCCTTGAACAACTGGTTCCTATCTGCATAAATCTTCTGCCAAACCTGTGCTGCCTTTAAACTTTTCTTGATCACCTGTATTTCCTATTCCATGTCTACCAACATGTCTGGTCCAATCAATACCCTATTAAATGGATCACTCCAACTGATGGGAGTGTTGCAACTCTGCCCAAACAATGCCTCAAAATGACTCATCCTCAATGATTCCTGATACCCATTGTTGTATGCGAACTCTACTAGTGGAAGATACTCTTCCTTCTTTTGTTGATGATGCATCACATACATCCTCAACATGTCCACCCATATCTTGTTGACCCTCTTCGTTTGTCCATATATCTGCAAATGATAAGTTGTACTGAAGGCCAACTCTGTGCCCAAACCTACAAATAACTCCTTCCAAAACTTTGAAGTGAACTTCACATCCCTATCTGACATAACCTTCTTTGAAACACCATTCAATTTGACCACATCACAGATGAATACCTATGCTACATCACTAGCTAAGAATGTAGACTTCACGGAATGAAGTGTGCAAAAATTATTAACCTATCCACAAAAACCATGATGGAATCATGTTGTCTCATTGTCTTCAGCAACCCTGTGATGAAGTCCATGGAAATGACCTCCCATTTACACTCTGGAATCATGATCAGCTGTAGAAATTCACCTAGATGTTTGAAATCTACCTTCACTCGCTGACAATCAAAATATCTAGCCACAAAATCTACTACATCCCTCTTCATATTCAACCAATAATAATATCCCTTCACTACAGTCAATTTCTTTTGATAAATAGGGTGACCTAAATAAGTTTTTGCATTGAAACTCTCTCAATATCACCTTCTTGATCTCGCTGCTATCTGGAACATGTATCCTATCTCCGAAACTGACCAATCCATTTGTTGTAAGACAATAATCCATACCTTCTGTACCTGTACCTGTATATATACTACCACTTGTACTTGTACCACTATATGTACCTATACCAGCACCTGTACCTGTAATATCACATGTACCTGTACCAACACCATGCTGCAACCTATGCACAATCTCCATATACCTGGCATCCTGCTGACCTGTGTGCAAGATCCTTTCTTGTAAGTCCGTCCCATAGGTGCTCATAGCTGCTAAGTGATTTACCTGTACCCCCCTGCTGAGAGCATCTTCCACCCTTTTCTCTTTACCCTTGATGTACCTGATCTCAAAATCAAACTCATTGATAGTGGCCAACCATCTAGACTTCTTGGCATTCAGGTTCAGTTGGTCAAATAAATACCTCAACCCAATATGATCACTCATCAGTATAAACCTCATACTAAGAAGATAGTGTCTCCACATCTTCAATGCAGACATGATTTCTACTAACTCAAGATCATGTTTTAGGTAGTTTTTCTCATGCTAATTTAGTTTTCAGGACTTTTAGCATACCACCTATCCATTTTGCATAATGACTCCACCAAGTCCTCTCTTGCAAGCATTTGTGCATACTACAAACTCTTTGTCCGGTTCTGCAATCTGTAGCATTGGTGCATGTGTCAACAACTGCTTAAGTTTCTCAAAACTAGGCTCACACTCCTCTGTCCATTCGAACTTCTTACCTTTCCTCTGCAATGATGTGATAGGATAAGAAATTTGTGAAAAATTCTTGATGAAATTCCTATAATAGCTTTCCAACCCCATCATAAAGATCTCACCTCATCCACACTCTTATGAGTTACACACTCCATGATGGCTCTTATCTTCTTTGGATCTACTGTAATGCCCTCCTTGGAGACAACATGCCCCAAGTAATGTGCCTCAGTATGAAGGAAACTACACTTGCTGAGCTTAGCATAAAATTGATGCCCCCTTAACAACCACAACGTTGTTGCTAAATGCTTAGCATTCTCTTCCTCATTTTTAGAATATACCAGTATATCATCAATGAATACAATAACAAACTTGTACAAATACAAACACAACAAACTATTCATCAAGCACATAAATGTATCTAGAGAATTATGTTAAGCCAAATGGAACTACAACAAACTCATAATGCCCATACCTGATTTGAAAATATTTCTTGTAAATGTCCTTGTCTTTGATGTGTACCTGGTGGTATCCAGATCTCAAATCAATCTTCGCGAACACTGTTGCTAGCTTCAGTTGATCGAACAAGTCACCAATCCTCGGTAACAGATATATGTTATTGATGGTCACATTTTTCAACTTCTTGTAGTCAATGCATAATCTCAGAGTTCCATATTTCTTCTTCACAAACAATATTGGTGTGCCCCAAGGTGATACACTTGGCCTAATGTATCCCTTGTCCAACATTTCCTTCAGATGCAACTTTAACTCAACCAACTCATGTGTGCTCATTGTAATGTGCTTTTGATGCTGGAGCTGCTCCTGGAACTAACTCAATAGAAAAGTATACCTCCATGTGAGGTGGAAACTCTGTAATGTCCTCAGGAATTACATCCTGAAACTATTGCAAAAATGGGTACCTGCTCAACACATCTGCATCCTCAACCTCCTTACCCTTATCACTAGAAATGTGTACTACAAATAGCATACATCCTTTCCTATGACTACGCTTTGCTTGCACAGTTGTCACCATCCTAACTAATGTGGCTTTCTTCTTACCTTGCAAGACTCTTGGTTCCCCATTGTCATCAACACACTCAACGACTTTGTCATAATAGTATACCTTAGTTCTATGAAGATACAACCAATCCATGCCTAACAACATAACGTATGTTCCCAACAGTAATACATTAAAATGTGTTGTAGTAGGCATACCACTAAAATCAAATGCACAAGCTCTTACCCAATGATGAACTCGCTTTTTCATACCTGTAGCCAACTACACTAACCAAGTCTCTGCATGTAATTCCTTACGCAAACCACACTTATCCACCAAGTCAAAAAAAATATAGCTATAATTAAATCTAAGATAAATCAAAATAGAAATAAGTTGATCATAAATATTATCATCCATCTCAATGATAGATGCCTGGTGTTCTACCTGTCTATTTTCCACTGCTGCATAGATACAAGGAATGCTCTACCCTACATCCCCAATAGTCTGTGCCTCCTGTACACTATATATCTAAGGCCTACCACCCTCAGTATGTGGACAACCTCTCTTAAGATGTTCCTTACCACATGTCCAACACTCCAACCGACGAGTACCAACATCTCTATGTTGTTGCTACAACTCATGTCCCTATATATTTGCATTAAACCTCTTTTTTGGTGCCACATTTTCTTTCACATCTTCATTCTAAGGCCTTGTTCTCTTAGGCTTCTATTTACCTTTATCTTTGTCTTTTCCCTTCCATCCTTGTTGATATTCATTATTACGCTTTGATTGTTCATAGAAATGCTTCAGTTTCCAAATAACTTCCTCAAGTGACTGAGGCTCATCATACTCAATTTGTTCTCTAAATTCTAACGAAAAACCACTGAAAGATAATTGAACTTTAGCCTTCTCATAAGTAAGATATGGTACATACCTCAATAGCACAAGAAAATTTGTTGTGTAATCTTCATTCTTCATTAATCCCACCTTTAGCTCATAGAATTCTTTGGCCTTACTCCCACCAACTCAAATCATCTGTCCTGATGTCTCTAACCCACTTAACATCTTCCCACCAAATTTCTTATTTACCTTTCAAGATGAATATATCTATTTTGGCCTTCATGTTATTTGTGTACTCATGCAACTCAAACAATTTGTTCATCCCAAGTATCCAAGCCTCTGCATCTTCTGACTTCTTCAAATATCCATCAAAAGTTGGTAGCTTCACTTTCTTAAACTCATCTAGAAAGTATGTCTTATCATTCCTCATGTAAGGATGATAGGGATGATGATCATGATGTTTATCAGAACCAGAACTAGAATAGTACTTGTGCTCATCACCCCTCCTATTTGGAGTTTCCAACAACCTGTCATCTCTCACCGTGTAAGATCTATATGACCTGTGTCTACCAGGAGACCTACTGTCATATGCCCCATTAGTTCTATCATCATGTCTGAAGTGGACCTTATCACCGAAAGTCTGACAAACTCTGAAGAAGTATAACATTAACCCTATGATTTTTTCTCTTGTGCCTGTATGATCCTATCATTATATGCCTTACAAATCCTTATCTCTTCCTTCAAGCTTCTCAATGTGTCTGCCAAATCAGAAGAGTTCCCCACACCACACTGCCAATCTAATTCATAGGGAGATTTTATGTAGTATACCACCTTGCTAGCCATTTGGTCTCTTTCCTTCAATGCACAATATGTCAGATAAACCAATTCACAATAAATCAATGTACCTTAACATAATTCGGGAAGGATACCTTGTCTGCAAGATCAACAATCAACATGATACATGTATAGCATAAACATAATAGCATATAGAGATACACAATTAAATGCATCAACACATAAACATCACTCTAGTTAGGGTCCAGTCATCAATGCAAGGCCATATCAACAATGCATGTTATGACCTCATGCATGAAAAAAACCATTACTCCATTGTACACATTTCCACATGTAACCATCAACATGCATAAGCAATGCCTAATCAACTACACATACACATAAACACTTGTAGTCAAGCATAAGTGATAAATTCTTGTAATCTACCTACAAGAATGATACATGTAATCAAACCTACAAGAATTCACTTGATATACAAGGATGTAGTCAAGAAATATATAATTAACATGTAAGAGACATATAATCATATGCAACCAGTCATATACTCATGACTATGCATTCCACAAAAGCAATCATCAAGTTCCTCATGAAAACCTTACTACCATCATGATCAACATCAAGAAAATGCAACAAGCACATGGAATGCAAGTGAAAGAGACACACATGCAACTCACATGCCTACATGACCAACACATATCCCCCATCCAGTCTGAGGGGTCAACCATGATCTGATAACACTCTATAACACCCTCCTCACACATCTACCCAATTAACTAGCCAACTGGAGTAAACATGTGATGAGATGTTACTATGAATGAATTCGACCTCCTATGTGACCTTAAGGAAGTGAATTGAAGGCACACATCAACCAACCTATCCACATCAGCAACAAAAACCTCATGAGACATGTCAGCCACTTAGACATCCTATCCCTGGCTCCCACTAATGTTCTGGACATGTTAAGCCTCAGTCACTCTCATGCTATAGGCATGACAACTTCCAAAAACCCAGAGTCTCTCTCACATTCTTTCCTTTGAGCATCCAAAGACACAATTTTCCAGTTCTGTGCTAGTGTCCCTAGGATTTGAGCCATTTTTTCAAGACTAGAGCCTAGTTCACTACCCAGAATGGAATGATAACTTAAGATTAGTCAAAGAACTCGGAAATAATGATGAAAAAGAAATAACTTAAACAAGACCTTAATCATACCCCTACTATCCATGACATGCATTTCGTTAAACATATCATGAACATGTAAGCTACAAGTGTAAACAATTTAATTAAGTGTAAGGATCTCATACTTACTTGAGAATTGCTATGAACCATTGTTCCTTCATGTCATTTGTTGCATTTTCATCTATTATTCCATAGATACATTATCCATTCATTTACAAGTAAAAAAATGTTGAGAGCCATACATAGCTGCTGTCATAAAACACACATCTAACTAACATAATAACAATAAAAATACTCATGAAAATACAACCATAGAAACCGCATATCATCCATCAAAAATATCATAGAAATATAAGGATAAATAACCTTTCATTAATGATGCAAAAACCAAACCTAGGATGGGACTTCCACATTCCACCTAACCATAGAATGGACGAGCCAAATCTCTCTTTAGTCATTCAACCCCGTGCCATATTCCATGCATGAATGTGTGGCTCAAACAAAAAGAAGCAATGACGACATATTGAGGCTAAACCACCTCGCCCTCATCAATAGAAACCATGCTTTATTGTAATCCATGTTGATTAGTGGTTATCATTAATGGCAACCCAATAAGCACCAGGGGCTACCCTGATGTTGCAAGGGAATTTTGACTTGACAAATTACTCTATTTTGTGTCAAGGATCCCCTATATGGATTCTACTAGTCGAGATGTTTCCATTGATATATGGTGTTAGGTTCCTATACCAATAGGAGTCATAATTTTGAATGACTAAGGTGAAACGTTGTAAGATTGTACATACCTTTGCTTTCTGCAAACGTTTTCCATATTAAGAAATTAAAAAATGTAAAGAAGGTATGTCCTAAAAGAATAATCAAAGGATAAAAAGAATAAAAAAAGGTAAAAAAAATGAAAATATATGAACCCCAAAAGACAGAAAGAGACCATGAAAGTAAGCAAGTCAAAATGCCACTACTATTTACTTTTATGCATAATAAATAGTTGTGTGCAGCTTGTTACTCATGCAACAATCGATGATAGTCAAATTGTTTAAACTTGACTATTTCATGTTTTAAATTTTATGTTTATAGTTAGAGAATAAAATCTGACCAAATAGTGTAATCTTGGCAGATCATTAGATAGGTAGAGTAAATAAAAGGAGCTCATCAGTTTAATGTGAGTCCTTGGATGATATAAGATTAGAATTAGATACTTTATTTTGTAAAAGAAAAGAGAAAGATTGATAAGGATTTGCTAGCCCAAATGCACCCAAATAAAGTGAAGAAAAAATGGTAGGGTAAGTAAATGGGTAAGTAGTGGAAATGTTGTAGAAATGTCATGTGATTACACAAAAGCTCTTATATCATTGTTTTAAATGCATCTTTCAAATATGCATAAGCAGTAAACAAAGCAAAGGAAATGGTTCACAATATGGTTTATTTAACATCCCCTCATTCATTTCACCCCTTTACTTTACTAATTTCCCATAAATGAGTTCTAGTGCTTGAATCCTTTCAGTAAAAAAGGCTCAGAGCATTTCTCTGACTTTTGGAGGGACCAGACCCTCGACTTAATGACTTAGGGGGACAAGTACTAGAAACCCCTTCATCAAAACACATTCCCCTTTCATAAAATCCATTTCCCCTCATTACCCTAAGAAAATCCCTTTTCTTAAGGTTTAAACACCTTTTACCTAGGAAAAACAATACCTCCCCCATATAAAACCCTTTCATACAAAAAACCCACCAAAAATAATTTTTCCTAAGTATAAAGCTAAGTGCGCAAATGTTTACTTTACCCTTGTACTAAGGAAAAATCCACTCCGCAATCACATTTTCATATTAATCACTAACTTTATTATATAAATTCCCCGAAATCCACATTATCGCGTATTAAATTAATTCCCTTACGTAAATACCCCCGATCCTTAGTTTTCATAAAAATTATATAAACCACCCATATCCTGATACAATCTTACTTATTTACCTAATCTCGGTAAACTTAAGTTGATCTCGGTATTAACATCACCCGACTCCCTAATCCCTCATTAAGTCTGTCCCAATCATTTTAAACATCCGATTTATCCATAAACTAATCTCGAACCATCATTATTAAATCCCTGGGTCCCCACCAACTCCCATCATTTCCCCTCGTGCAGCTCTTCCTCTCGACTATTGTTGATCATCAACCCCCCCTCATCCAACGGTGCATAGCCATATCGGCCGGTCCTGATGGTTAAACGTTAACCACCCAATAAAGTGGTTTTCCCTAACCCTGCGGATGCTATGTGTCAAATGTTGTATCTTATTGGGTGACCCCTCCCAAATACCACATGCGCCACAAAAGTGGTGCAATGGCCCTCCAAAAGAGCTTCCCCCACTTAATCAAAAAACTGTCAATTTTTCATCCGAAAGTGAACCCGCCAAAATTAATCATTTTCTTTATAACAGGTTGTGAAGCCCTCTTTCGCCATTTTTCCACACTTTCTCTATGTAAACTCTATGAACCATTACAATCCCTACGAATGCCAAATTTACCACCAGACTTTCAAGGCCACTCTAGAATATGTTGTAGACAACCCAACTGACTTTTCATTCCATATCAAGACCATGCCAACAATTGCAGCTACCATGAACCACCATTTTTAGAGCCAATTTGCCCAATTCCATGTATTTCACCATGAATTACCCCTTACCCTTGCAAATTTCAAAACCTTTAGCCTATGCAATGTTTTAATTTAAAAAGTTGAGTAAGAATACTACCAATTTAAGAAACTGCTTGCATAAACCCTCTGAAAAGTATCAAAACCTATGGTAAAACCCCCTAGAGCATAATTCAAATCCACAAGAATTGAATTGTGGCTACCCCTGTCACCATGGATGTTAGAACAATTACCACTCCACACTTAGACCTGGACCACCTTCCCTTGGCTGACAGGGATTTCCAAATCGAAGACACAACTTCAATAGAGCTCCTACTAAAAATTCATTGCTTAAGCAAAGACAGACACCTGAACCATACAGATGATATTAGCCTCTGGGAGTCCAATTTACCCAGATACCAGTTCCCCCAAGTTCATATCTTTCCAGAACTTGTTCATATGTTCTATGCATGCTACGTCCCTAGCCATAGAGCCATAATGGCTCATAGCTAGAAGGTTCTATTCACTATCACAACCGAGTCCATTAATGAAATGCTACAGTTCCAACTACGGCCAAACCTAACCCCACTCTCAATTGGAGACTTGTTGGACCAGTATCCCAAGCTGAGCCCATCAAGGTTGGCCCAGTTGTTCCAAACCTTCATTAGAGAGGAAGAAAACATCCCTAAGGATCCCCCCCCCATATGTAGCAACTATTTTCTCTAAATGGGGCCAATATATTGTAACCATGATATCCTATGTTTTGGTTTACTCTACCAGTGAATACATTCATGAACTTATTCTTGCCTTGATGTCCATTTACACCCCAGGGTATCCTCCTGCAACCGCATATGACTTTGCCAATTTCATAGCTGATAGAATGCTTGAGCAGTTCACTCTCTATCAGCGTGACACCATGGGCCAACCCAGATCTATCATTTTTTGGGCCCCACTTTTCCATGAGTTTGGATCACCATATACATACTCAGACTTCATAGATTCTTTGTGTATCCAATCATGAATATTCTCACTAGAAATCCTCCACCTAGGTTAAGTCCAAAGATAAAAAGAGTCCTCCATCTTTCCAAGCAAACCAAAGTGGGTGATTGGTACCTTTACCAAAACCACACAGAAATAACAATATATGGTTGCTTGCTTGCACCATATAAGTTGTTAAGATATCTCCCTATCAGGTTGTTTTCCTTAGAATATTACAGACAAATCATCAATGCAAATGAATTCAACATTTTCAATGCCAAGAAGAAGGTCTATTTTAAAATCAAAGACCAATTAGGTCCCTTTATATGCAATTCTAGAGAGGCAGGGAAAGAGACAAACCTGATCCTGCAAAGAATGAAATTCCAAAGGAGTTTTGTATGGAGATATGACCCTTTAGAATTCATTACCAAGAAAAGACAAAAGGTCAAGCTAGGGCCTTTTATCCACCACCCCATATTAGAAATAGAGGCATATGTCAATCAAAAAGAATGGGTGGAAAATACTTTAGTAGATAGAGACAACACAAGGGTAGATGTAGAAAATGCTAAGATTGATTTGGAAAAGAAGCTTGGTGAGAGCTGTTTTCTGCAGGTATTAGAATAGAAAGAAAGAGCCATGAGCACCCCTCAAGTCATGCAAACTCCTTAGAATGAGGATAAATATCCAAAAAGAAATAAAGAGGGATCTTCCACTTTAGGAATGGACAACTCTAATCTACAGTAGGAAACAAGTACATGAGGCAAAGGCTCAATCTGGCCTCAGAATAAGAAATACAAAAGGATCAGCACGGGTAACCAACACAGAGGTAGATAGAAGTAGGCCCACAACTCCATTTGAAGACATAAAAGAGCCTTCCACATCACAGACTCAGATGTTGGAAAGGAAACTTAGTGTGGAAGTGTCTTCCTTCAGTAGGCCTATTGACAAATACCAAGACATAAAGGACATGTATAAGGAAATCAAAATGAGGAATGAGAGGCTTAAATCCCAAACATATGCTCAATACCTAAATTTCACTCCCACATTTCAAACAAGGTTGATGTCAGCCTTTGACATCAAGGAAGGAAAGTTGCAGATGTCCTTTATTAAGTTGCAGATGTTGCACTATGTTGGTTTTTTTGAAAAATGTAACTAGTTTCGGTCTTCATAGATATATTTGAGATGTACTTATCAAAATAATGAAGAAAATATTATTATTATTATTATTATGACTTATTAAAGCATGGGTTTCATGCTTGGGTAATCACATTTTAGGTAAAAGTCCCCATTGAGGACTTCTAGGATTTATTCTCAATCATTAGATTCATTATACATTAAGATTGACCCTTCTTAGTCTTTCGAATAATGTAAAAAGAATTATTTTTGAGTAAAAATGAATTTAGTCTCCTCCACACCAAGTTGGCCTCAAGAATATCAAGTCGGCCTCAAGACAAGTAATTCAACCTCCCTGGAAGGCTATAAATACAAGGCCGTTTGAATTCATTTGGAGTATCTCATTCTCTTTCACATAGTTCGATCTCAGAAGTTAGAAGATGGAAAGGTGCGAAGTTGGTAAAGGGATAGAACAGGATCTGGAAAGAAGTGTGAGTTTCTGAAAGGAGGTAGAATACCTCAAGATCGAAATTTTGGGAAAACTCTCACTTAGTTCTAAGGTGTATCAAGGGACATTGAATTCTTCCAAGTCTGGTCGAAGTTGTTGCTGCTACTACTACTAGGTTGAAGCTTCCACTCGGTTGAAGATGTTGCATATGCTGCTAGTTCTAAGTTTCTTTGAAAAGGTTATCAACTACAAGAAGGATTGAGGGATGACTTGGTGTTGAGGAAGTCTTTGTTTAGGTCTAGAGTCTTGGATTATCCCGAGAGACTATTGAAGGAAGAATTGTTGACTGGGTTTTCCCCTAGATAGGGATTTTTCCATAGCTATGCGGCTACATTTGTTGTCCTTGTGTTATTGTTTTGGTAATTTCTTGATGAAAAAATATAAAATAAGAAAATAAAGATAAAATAATCACAAATAAATATCTATATAAGAAAATATTTCTGCCTTTCTAATTTTCTAACATGGTATCAGAGCTAATGTGAAGGAGGAAAAAGGAAGTCTTGAGTATCTACTAGAAGGGATCAAAAGGATTGATCAAGAGATCATATAAGGAGCTCTTAAAATAACATAAGCTCACTATCTTCAAGTATAATTTTGAACACAAGGAAGGATCATCAAACTAGAGGTCTTGGAACAAGAGGGTTGACTTCATTCTTGAAAAGAACAAGGTCTTAGATTTGGTCAAAGGAAAGGTGAAGAAACCTAATGAAGAATCGAGTGATGCAAACAAGGTGAAGTATAGGTAATTGGATATATTGGCTATGAAACTAATGGTAGAAAGTGTTATCCTCCATAATATCTCAAGGTTGAGAAAGGAGATTGAAGGAGGTAACCTCAGACCACTTATGGTTTAGAAGCTAGCCCTGCCAAACCAGGGAGGGCTCTCTCTATGAGCTCATAGCCAATGATGACTGGATTAGGAAAATATGTTAGGCTAGATATGTTCAGCCCTAGGGTTTTGAAGATTTTAAGGCTTTGTTGGATCAGGAATGAAAATCAGGGAACTAGGTTAAAATATGAAAGGTTTCAGTTGCAAGAGATATAAAGGAGCTAGGTAGGTATTCCTTTGCGATATTTTGGGGTTTTGTTGATGTAGTGTAGGGTGGAAAATCAAATATCAAAATGAGAATGGCAAGCATGAATTCATTTATCAAAAGATAAGTCACATAAACATGAAGTTCCTCATAAACGGAGCTTAAAACTAAGAATTATGTTTAAAAACTTTTAGGAAAATCACTGAAAGCATAGATATGGAAAGAATATGGAATTATCATTCATATAATGCTATAATAGAGAGAAAATAGTATCACAAACTCACAACACAAGAATTCTTGAATAATAGTTGCAAATGTCCTGTGATTTCCTGTAAAAAGTGATGAAGTACAAGCACCAAGAATTATACTCACTGATGTCAAACCCTTTCTCTGACTGAAAACTAGATACATATAGACCAAATAACCATTTCCTCTCTCTCAGGGTCAAATCCTTCAGCTTATGAACTGATAATATGAACTGCTCAACAAAACCCTAATGTCTAGGGAGGTAAAAAAAATCCTAAATTGGCCTTAAACTGATTCATTTGACCATAAACACATTTACAAGAATGAATCTAGTATTTTCTTACCTTGGAAATCATAATTACACTTAAATACATCATAATTACATAAAAAATAAGTAATTACATCAAGAAAAATCGAAACTAGCTAAGCAAATTGAGAAAAGTCACTTCTAGGCAAAAACGTAGCGAAGTTGGCAAAAACGTAGCATGTAGCTTGCAAGTGACTTTTGGAGTGGTTCCCATGCTCCACATTAGGATATTTATGGCTCATTGGAAAGATGTGTATTTGTAGTTATCATTTTAATCATCAAGAAAGTCATTTGGGAAGTCAATGACAAAGAAAAATACCGTTTCCCAAGACTACTCCTAGAAGTGCAGTAAAATGCGGCAAAAACACAATGAAAACACAATGCCATCTTGTAGGGCATGTTTGACTGATTTCTTGAGATCCAAATTCATATAGAAAAGTTCCATTGGAAATATTAGGATACCTAGTTGTTAATAGAGTACTTAATAATGCAAAATGGACTCTCCAATATTGAGAAAAATGCATTCTCCCAAGGTCACTCTAGAAGTGTAGCAACTCTCCTGTAGCAATTGTATTTTGGGAATTTCTCCCAAATAATAATACCCATTTATAAAATGAAGGAGGTTTTTTTTCCTTGTTATATTTTTGAATAGAACCTCTTTCACATTTGTAAAATTCATCTCCATCTGGCCAGAAACATAATTTGAAGAAACATTGTCCCTGTGTGTAGCAAATGATTTGTCTCTTGGAATGATTTCTTATGAAATGGTGGAGACATGATGTTATGTGCTGAAATGGGATCATAACTAGAAATTTTCCCTCCTTTATACTTCCTCTGGTCAATGGGTGTGGTCTCTACATCCATTATGTAACCCTAGCTCACTAGGAAAGGGAATTAGGGTTTAGTGCTAGAAAACAGGGGAGTTAGGAAAATTTTAGAAATGAAGGGAAATGAAGAGGTTAGGGGGCTCCTAAATTCTTGGGAAACTTTAGGGGGTAGGGATATATGTTAGGGAGTGTATGGAAGTTAAATTTTAGGTAATTGGTGAAGGGAAAGGGTGCAAAAGTGGAAACATAGTCCTAGCCTAGGAAAGTGTCAGAAGTGTAGCAATAGGCTAGGGTTTTTGTGGGAAAGTAAAGGAAATGAGGGGAATGGGCATGGGAAAATCTTAGGGGAGAATATAGGAGGTATTTATATGTGTTTTGAGGCTTACGGAAATGAAAAATCACACAGGGAGTGATGGGAAAGGCATCAAATAATTTTTACACAGTCCACGCTACCCTTTTTGCTGAAAACATAACGTGGGGTCTAGGATTTTCCCTAGAAGCTATGAGGATTAATGAGAAGTGTTAGAAATGATATGGGAAATGTATATCAGTGTGAGTAAGGGTATGAAATTGGAGGAAACTAGTTTAGATGTGTGCCAATTAACTCACATAAAGAAAAAATGAAAACGTAGCGTGGAAACCCTAGGGGAGGGTTCCACACCTTCAAACTGAGAATTTCACTTTGCTGAGGTGGTGTTTGCCTTTGATATACCTGTACTGAGTTGAGAATACATTAACCCATTGAAGAAAATTCTTGGAGATGCATTTCAGTCCACCCTTGCAAGAAAATGTAGCGTCCAGATGAAAACGTAGCGTGAGAGTTTGAGATGCACAATAAGAGTGAGATTCGATGATGAATGAGTCTTTTGGGCTATGGAAGATCAATTGGAGTCTTTTGTACATGTAAATGATGAAAAAAAATGTTTGGAATGTCTTTAAAAATTACAAAAATACATTTTCTTGTATATGTCAAAGGATGACAATATACCCTTCCTTTTGCAGTAATCTCTTCATAAATGTTGCTTGATACATTTTATTGACTTTATTTCCTAACATGCTATCTCCCTTGGTGTGAAGATGTAAGACACATAAAAATGATGGCTCTTTGCTTTGAATTTGGACATAGTAGTGACAACATCGATGGAAACCCTAGACCAAGACTTATATGTTGACACTTTAATTGATTCATGACCAGTAACACATGAATGATGACATGACCACGATGAATGATGATAACCGTGAATGCTAAATGGAGTAGCACTAACCTAGACTCAAAAACCAATGATCAATTTTTTTTGTTTGAATACCTACTGAAACCATAAAAAATTTGACCTAAGACCCTAACAAAAACTTTGAAAGAGGAGATTTGATCATTAGGGACTAGCAGGACTGATAGACACTAACATTAGCTCCAGCTAGGGATGGAAACTCCTTTAGGAGGTGTCAAGAACACTGTAGACCAAGTAGCCTTATCCATTGGGAATGGAGTGAAAAACAAAAAGAACAAACTGAAAACTGAAAACTAACCAACAAAACTTAAGAAAAAGGGAAACCGACTTGACTTAACTCAAAAACTTGACTACTAACTGAACTTACACATGGTAGCATACCATCGGGATTACAGGGCCTTCATCTAGGACTTGAAATTCTGATGATAACCGCTCACTTGCTGAAGATATATGTACATTCATGTGAAATGATCCCTCTAGTGTGTTAGGTTCCTATACCAATAGGTGTCATTTTTCATGATTGACTATGGAAATAACAAATATGATCATCCTTTCCATGCTGTAAAGGTTCCATATTATCAATAAATCAAAATTCAAGATAAAGAGAAAGGAAAGGAATCCTAAAGAAAGATCAGGGAAGTGGCTTGTTAAAATGCTACTACTGTACTACATGTTATATAGCAAGTTCAAAAAGTGCAATCACTGACTTTCTCACAATTGATGAATAGCTAGACAGTTTAACCCTAGCTAGATCATGTTTAAATTTCTTGTTTTAGAATAGAGAACAAGATCTGCTCAAACAGTTCAAGCTTGGCAGATCACTAGATGAGATAGAGAAATAAAGGGCCCAACTGCTCAATCTGAGCCCTTGGTAGAGATAAGGATAGATTTAGATAGGAGGGCAACCAAAAGAAAAGAGGAAAAGTAAGTTTTTCTAGTTCAAATGCACCCAATCAAAGGAAGAAAAAATGTTAGGCGTTTTAGGTTGGGTAGGCAGATAATTCTGATGTTGCAGAAGCACGGTGATCTGCAGTATTAATGACTATCACAAACATCATGGGGAAGTGGTTATAGTTTAGTAAAGCATGATTGATTTCCCCTCTCATTTCCCCAAGAACCTTCACTAACATCCCCTAGGGATATTAAGATTTTCTCAATGGTCCTAATCCATTTCATTTTTTAGAATTACTAAGTGAAACGTTGTGTTTACTTGGTCAAGACAAGCCACATTTCTTTTGTAAACATAATCATCCCATTTCCCTTTCATTTCCTAAAAAATCTAAGTTTTGCCTTATAAACTTAGCATTTCCCTATCATTTGTCATATTAACACCCTAACTTTATTATATAACTCCTATATTAAGTTTCCCTATCCCTACTATATACAAAAAGCAAAAAACCCAAAAACATTATATATATCCCGCCCCTGCCTAATATGGCTATGTTTTAAAAATTTCTTGGGAGTCATTGGTCCACCTGGGGCCAATGACAACCCACCACGTGTCTCGCCGGGATTTGTTATACCTTTGGTCAAACAAATAACCATATCTTCCGCGCAATAAACTGGGTTTTAATTAACGTTTGGTTAATTAAAAAAAACCATATCTGCATTTCCCGATAACCCACAATTTTTAACCCTCCAAACATTATAACAATATTGAAATATCGCGCGCGCTCCTTTCATAAACCTCCGACACCTTACCTTCCTGTCAACCATTGGATCACGCTCTCCAGATCCAATGGCCCTCATCAATATCAGAGGCGCCCCAATGTCCGGTCGTTAGTACCCGATGGACAGCGGTATTCCTGCCGTACCCGGGGACACCCGTCGCATTTTCATTGCATCGGGCCTGCTCTGACATAAACCGCCCCTGTACCAAAGGCGGTCCAATGGAAACCATAAACTTTCGTTTGTCTTGCTGCCTGTGTCACCATCTCGTCAACACCACGACATCACCCATGCTACTGTTCATCCACCGTGTTCGCCATGTCATCCTCCGCGTCAGTGACCACGTCACCTTCCGTACTCCACTACCGGACAGAAGCTACGTCATGCTGATGTCATCCCCAAAAAGTGCCAAAAGCCCGAAAAGTCCAAATTTTTTTTAAAAACTCGGGAAATCAATTGTTTTTGTTCATTTCTATTTGGTTGACTTACGCACCCTGTGCATGTGAATTACGTCCAATTCAACGCCAACATTACAGTTCGCCACCCAGGTGAATTCACTCTGCAAACCCGGCCTCCTCCGCTTAGTCTGCAACTGCATTTCACACCAGACGACCATATAACAGGTACCCGAAATTCACTCGTAAACCCTGTTTTTCCAATTTTTTCTATAAAAATCATCTGAATGACTAGAATTCCACCCAAAATCATTGTCCTACCCCTGTACCTCTACACTATAGTGACCACTATACCCATTGGTTCGAAAGTAACCCTATCAACTGTCGTTCCCTCTGCAAACTCGCCCGTCGAGTTGAAATTCAAGCTCATTTGCTCTGAATTCCACTCACAAATCCAACAAAGTAAGTCTATAACCCTAGGTAAAAGCACAGTGAACTGATAAAAACAAGAATTTGCCAAAATTTCTTTCCAAACCACCTATCTGCAACCTTCCTCTGCAAAAAGAATCTAAGAAATACCCAAATATTGAATTAAATTTGTCAAATCACCTGCAAAAGGAGCACCATTTCCATTGTTTTATCCAGCTTCCCCCTACACTCTGCAAAATTTTCCTTTTCTACCATGAATGTTACCCAGTGAGGTGACTACAAGATAAAGCTCAGTCTACAATATCCTGACAAAATCCTTAGAGCCAGAGTTCTATTTCTTGTTGTTGCATAAACCTACATTCCAATCAAAACACAAACAGTTGAAGCATGGAGGCTCCAGTGGCTCTCAACATTGCACCCTTGAATGCACCACATAAGGACTTCGAATGGTTACCTTTGGCAGACAGGGACTTCCAGATTAAAGATATGTTGGGTCTCAAGTCTCACCTGCAAACATTTTTTCAATTTAGAAATAGCCACAGAAACAACACTGATGTCCTGAGAATCTGGGAATCCAATATACCTATCTATTACCTCCCTTCAGTCAATGTGTTGCCTGATTTCATTCATATGCTGTGCAAACTATGATCCCACACAAAGAGAAATCCTCACTCCATTTGGATCTGTACTATTCTATATTACTCCTTAGTCCATAAATGAGATGTTGAACTTTGAGCCAACTCAGCCTCTGGTTCCTCTCACCATGAAACTCCTGCTTGATCAAGGTGCAACGCTGCCTAGCTCAGAAATAACATGACTAGGTCAGTTGTTTATGCTACCACAGTGCTAGCCTGATCATCCTCCACCTTATCATCAAGTCTCATTCAATGAGACAGGGAAACTCCTAATAGACATGATATCCTACATTCTAGGATGCAAAACCAGTGAGTTTTTTGATGAAACTGTGTTTGTATTGATGTCCATTTTCACTCCAGGACAGTCCCCTGTTGTCATGTATGACTATGCCACCTTCATAGACAATAAAATCCATGAGAAATTTATGATTTTAGAGATAGAAAGAGTGTTCAAGTATACATCCTACATATATCATCTGCTACTGTACTATCATCTTGATAGTTTCCAAGTTCCTCTTAAGAAACTAGACTCCAAAGGAGAGAGGAGATCTGTCATTTTCTGGACCTCAGTTTTCCATGAAGTTCACCTCTCACCTTATACATATTGTGAGTTCATTGACATGTTCATCTACCCAGCCACTTGCCTGTTGATGATGACTCTTACTGGGAGGTTCAATGCTGAAATGCAGAGAATTTTACATCTTTCAAGGGGCTACAACATTGGTGACTGGTATTTCTACCAAAACCATACAGTGATCAGGATTTATGGTTGTGAATTATCCCCCTACAAGCTGCCAAAATATGTCCCCACGAGACTCTTTGCCTTGGAATATTTCAGGCAATTTAGTAGTGCAGATTTGACTCATTTCGATGGAAAAAAAAAGGCACAGCTCAAGATAAGACATCAATTGGGACCTTTTGTCTTCAATAAGAGGGAAGAATCCTAGAATGGTGCAGACGAGATGCTAAGAGATGAACTTATGCTGAAACAAAGTTTTTACTGGGCACCATATGACCCTGAACATTTCATAAGCTTTAGAAGAGTCAAAAACAAACTTTCAGGATATGTGCACCAACCAATCCCTCAAATTGAACAATATGCTAATCGACAAGGAATGGGTAGAGGGCACACTAGTGGAAGATCTTACTGAAGAAGAAAGATTAGAAAAATAAATGAAAGACTTTGAGAAGAGAATTGACCTGGATTATGTTGCACAGGTCCCTTTCACACGGCCTCAACATATTGGAACGAGCATATCAGCTGCTACACCTTCACAACAGCCTGCTCAAGAAACCACTCCACCTGCAGGAAAAGGCAAAGAAGTACAACATTCAGAGCAACAAAATACAATGGCAGATCAGCCATTTACAGCCCCGGAAAAGGGTCAAGATCAAGGCCCTTCAACACAAGCAAAGGTATCAGAGATCCTGTTAGTGCTCAAATCTACCTTAGGTTGAAATAAGGTAAGACTCAAGGCTACATCAAACCACGCTCAGCCTCGTAGCTAGCCCTACGAGGACAGGAGAGGGCTCTCTCCGGGTCAATCTCGGCAAAAGATGATTGATGAGACTCGAGATGACTGAAATAGAAGCTAATTTTAGGCTAGGTATGAAGTACAAAGGTTTGATTTGAGTTTTTAGGGGTTTTTTGTTGAAACAGGGAAAAGCAAATTTAAGCTTGGGGATTGAGGCACATTTTTTGTAGAGGTCTAAATGGGGCAAGGAAGGCGATCGTCTTGATGATTTTAAAGGGAATGAATGGGTAAATTAGACTGGTGAGGAGCTAAGGAGAGCAAGAAACTTTCAAGGATTCTCCATAAACATATGAAAACATGGAAAATCAAACAAACTTAAAGGTAGAGCATAACAAATTATGGATTCTACCTTAACACTTCATTTGTTCAATTGCAGAAGATGAGAGAAGGAAAATTATACACATAAACAACTTAAAAATACTGAAAGAAGCACACCATCAACACATAAAGCCACATGGATCCCAAACAATGCTGCAAAACCCTGGTCTTTCCTTTGCCAAAAAATGCAGAAGTGAATGTACAATAGAATGTCCTTCTTTTCCCAAGAGTCCAACCTCTCCAACCCCTGAAAATGATTGAGAAATTACATCATATAGACCATCCTAACCTCTTCCCATGCCTCTAGGGGTCGAGATCCTCCTTCTAGGAGCAGTTTGAACTAATTCCAAACATAGAGCTGAAAACTAGGCATCCAAACAACCTGTCTCTAAAAGAAGGGAAACTGATTCATTACATTAAATTTTTGCTATTTTGTGAATGAATCATCTAGAACAGGTACATAAGTGCCCAAGTTACATCATGTACATCAAATTACATCAATCTGGGTCAAAAATCACATCAAGAGGTGAAACTGGTCATAACTGGCCGAAATTCTAAGCTGGAAGGTGATAATTTAACCAAAAATCTCTATGCATCATGCACCTGAGCTCTATGCGTTGTGCTCCTTTCGGCCTACTTTTGAGGCACTTTCAGGATTCCAAATTGAGCTTAGGTTGGCTTGTTGGAAAGCCCTACCCGTCTACTTTCCAGCCCAAGTGGAATTTTCCAATTTGGTGTCCATTTTCCCCTCTAAAAGTGCATTCTCCCAAGACTGCTTCCTGTGTGTCCAAAAAGGGGCGGTGAGGTCATTGTTTGCATGTTTTTTGACCTTTTGGGGACCCAAAACTTGCCCAAATTTCTTGTCCAAGTACCAAAATTCATGATTTCTCATGAAAAATCCAAAACTGCAAGCCATTTTTCATTTGGACCTCCCAATCCTATGCGTCGCGCGAGGCGTACAGGGAGGCGCGCGACGCATAGAGCCTGTGCATAGCGCCTTTTTGCAGGAGACTTTTGGAGGCCTTCCTAGTGTCGCAATCAGGTGCAGGATAGCTCGTTGGAAAGTTCCTTGAGTCGACTTTCCAACTCAACTAGATTTTTTCAATTTTAAGTTCATTTTCTTTGTAAAAAATCAAATCTCCCAAGACTGGTCAAAATGTGCCAAATGAGGCTGCCTCAAGGCAGAGTGCTATTGCAGTCAACTTTTGAATGCTTTCCTCAACTACAAATTGAGCTCATGATAGCTCATTGGAAATATAATTTTGTCTATTTATCCTTTGACTCATCAAAAAAGTTATTTTGTCAACCAAGCTAAGAGAAAACTTGATTTTCCCAAGGTCACTTTATAGGTGCATCAATTCTCCCGAGGTGATTGTATTGTTGAAATTTCTCTAAAACCATGACACCTGTGTAAAAAGTGACAGATTTGTTTCTGTATTGGCCTGTTGTGGACAAAGACCTCTCTCATTTTTCCAAAATTCATCTTTTATTGCTCAGAAACATCATTTTAGTGAAACCTATCCCGATGTGTGAAACAAGGAATTTTTTCGAAATGAAGCGAAATGAAGGGGATAAGGGGCTTCTAAATTCTTGGAAGTGGGGAGGGATGTTAAGAAGTAGGGGAAAGTGGAATCTTAGAGATTGAGTGAGGGGAAGGGGTCCAAAAGGGAAAAACACAGGCCCAACCTAGAAAATTGCCAGGTTGTAGCAAGAAACTAGGGTTTGTGCAAAAATGAGGAATTTGGGGGATGTCAATGATGGGAAGTGTTTAATAAGGTACATTAAGGATAGGGGAAGGTGTGTGAACATTTGGATACATGTTTTGCTAATTATTTGACCATTCAAGAGAAATTTCCTTCAAAACCCTAGGAGAGGGAAATGACCTTACCTAGGCGCAACTAAAGCATGAACAAGGTGTGAAATGACCCAATGGAACCTGACATGATGATAAAAACCTTCTGAATGATAATAGACTTAGCTGAATAGTGACATAAACTGACATTTGGGCAACTTTGAAAAGAGTGAAAACAAACCCTAGACCTAATGCCTAGTGACCAAATTTTGCTTGAAGACTTATTGAAATGACAAAATTTGATTGCGACACCTTAAAATCACTTGTAAGAGCATGTTTGATCACTGGAGGAAGGCTGCAAAGACTGACACTAACATTGGCTCCAATGGGGATGGTATCTCTTTGGAGGTGCCAAGAATGACAGATCTTTGGGAGAGCAGACCAGTGCCTTATCCATTGGGCAATGGAGTCAAAAACTCAAACTGAAATGCATGACTGAAAACTGATGACTTGATGACACAAATTGACTCTCACTCAAC
>APFE030466190.1:172194-211695 GCA_000404065.3 Pinus taeda
ACAGCAATCATACAAGTAGTTAAGCAAAATGCAGATAGAACATATAAGCAGATCTTACAGAAGACAAATCAGAAACAGGAAAAAATGTGTGTGTTCGTTTCGGCGGTCAACAGGATGCTTCAACCAGCAAAGTCTCCTTTGGTCAGCCAGCCCAGATGTGTCACAACAACCCTCCAACCAGTAGATGAGTCAACCCAAGTCAATTCTGCAAAAGTCAACGCTGTCCTGAAAAGTCAACACAGGGGCAGCAAGCTAAAAGTCAACGCAGCAGCAAAACGGTCAACTCTTTGACCTCGATTTTTGTGCCAGGTAGTACGGCCTTCAAAAATCGAACTTCCCACAAATTTTCAGCTTGATTGGACCAAGGGTTGACCAAAGTCAACGCTGGTCAAACTTTCTGCAAAACCCTAGCAGCAGAAACCCTAGCAGCAGAAAAATCCGTACAGTCTGTCCTCTTCGTCCTTCCCACGTGTGGCTGAATTCGTCCTCCAGGTAGCTCGTATTCTCTAAGATGAGAGAGGAAGATGTGAGTTGAATTGTGATAAAATTCTCTCCAACTTTTCCTGTATTTATATCCATCAATGAGGGTGTGTGACACCTCTGTTGGGCATGTGAGCCTACATTACAAAATTCGCTGACCTTGCACATATAATTTATTAAGAATAATAAATTCAAAATATAAGTTCTGCTCATCGGATTAAGACTATTTTTATATGGATTTTACACCTCTCTGAAAGAGGAATCCAACAAAAATATTAGCCTCTTAATCTGATCATCAGAACATGGAGTTTGGACCTAGTTGTCCAAATTTAACACAATGAAACCAAGTAAGTATTCCATCTGCTGCTCAAATTTTCCGCAAGTGCTCACTTATGAACAACAAGAGAGAGCTACTGAAAGGAAACTCCCATGACAACTTGGAAACAAATCCGTTGAATGGTATAGATCCTCTATCCGCCTCCAAAAACACTGCATAAAGATCTTGAAATTCAAGCACACTGGAACTTAGCTCATCTAATGGATTACTTCTCGTTTCCTCATACCATGAATGCAAACTTTGATCTGAGCCTTGTGACGAGATCTCTGCTAGAAATGACAAAGTAACCGGCTGCCGGATAAAATTCATATCAGCACAGGTTTCAAGCTCACATGTAGTCAAAGGAGAAAGACGTTGACTGCAAACCTCATCCAAAACATCAGCTATTGGATCATGAAAAACTTGAAAAGACTATTGTAATGTATCCATTGAAAATGTATGACATCGTTCTAGCTGTTCATCTTTTTCTTGAGAGATTTCACAAAGATTCTGCCTTATAAACTGAAATGCTTCGAAACAAAATGGTATAGAATCTTCCTGCATCATCAAATCATGTATTTCGTCTTCCACAACTTCATCTGTAATCTGCCCTTCAATTTCATTTGGTGGCTGCAAATCTGATGCTACAGGTTGCTCAAGAATTTTGTTATCTGTCTCATCCTCAACATTAACATTGAGAGATTGTTGATTTGTTATAGGCTGTTCATTTGAAGATTTACTATGCAATCTACCCT
Organism: Pinus taeda; assembly: GCA_000404065.3. Classification (NCBI taxonomy): domain Eukaryota; kingdom Viridiplantae; phylum Streptophyta; class Pinopsida; order Pinales; family Pinaceae; genus Pinus; species Pinus taeda. Next base: position 173,746 of record APFE030466190.1, read on the forward strand.
TCAAAAACTGAAATGATTCAAAACAGAATGGTACGGAGTCACCTTGAATCATTAAATCATGTATGTCCACTTCCAAGTCTTCAGCTGCAACTTGACAATCAATGGCTTTCAGGGGTTGCAAATCTGAATATGAGAAGTCTTGAACAAAATTTTCATTGCTCTCAAGATGATTCAAATCAAGACTTGTTGACCTTCGATTTCTGATTGCATGGTAGTTATCTCTGATGAACTGAAACGAATCAAAACAAAAAGGTAAAGATCCTTTAATTACTTCAAACTTTGATGCACTTTCCTCATCATTGTCATAGCTGATATGTATCGGTTGATCACTGTATTCAAGCTGCTGAAAGTGAACTTCCTCCTCGCACAAACTAGCTGTTGATTCGTCTGCAAGATTAGCTTCTTTTTGGAGAACATAATCATCATCATACTGATCAAACTGAGGAAATTCAACATCAAACATACACATCATATCAACAGCTCTCTCTTCTTCACAATGATCTATAAAACAATCACTATGACAACTGGGATCATAAACAATATGTTTTGGGTCAGCCGCTTGTTCTTGAATGTCACTTTCATTTTTTACAGTCATTTTCCGCACCATCTCTTCTACTGCATTTATGAAAAGATCAATATTTTCCTCTGAAAGTGTCAGCTTCTCTGAAACATTCTTCTTTTCTTCTTCCTTCAACCTTGCCCTCAAGATCAGCAAATGAGCCTCTACATTCATTGCCTTGTTCTGCATCTTGTGAAGTGTTGCAATATCCTTTTCTCTCAGCTGAAACTCCATTTCCGGATCAAAGGAACTCGGGTAGTGCAAGAGAGCAGATCTAGGAGAAGGTATTATATCGACTGCATCGAATAATAAACTTGGTTAAATCTGGCAGAAAATTGTTGTACTGTCTCCCCTGGCATTCTTTTCAGTTGATTATACTCTTCTATAATAAGGAAAAGGTTATGCCTGATCATCCACTTGTCGAGAAAAACTTTGACAAACTGCTGGAAATGTGAAATGCTTGCGTCAGGCAAGGTTTTGAACCAACTCTTGACTTTGGCTTGCAAAGAAAGAGCAAAAAGCCTTATACTAACATCTTCGCTATCAACTTCAAAAAGGTCTAGAAGAGACTCAAAATTCTGCACATGTTGCTCAGCGTTGACATTCTTACATTCACCATCAAACCTCGGCAAGTATAGATCATAGTTTTTGGGAAAAGCTGAAGAACAGAAGTAAACAAGAGTTTATACAATCTGGAATTTACAAGGTGTAAGGGGTATGTACAACAGGTATAAATCGTCTTGGTCTTTTGAGGTTCATCAATCTGAAGATGGTCATCAAAAAAATTTAGAAGAAAGTCTTGATCAGCTCAAAGGTATGCAAATCTTTGGTATTCACAATCTTCAAAGGGAAAGAATCAACTGCAGGCCGAGGATCTCTTCTCAAATACAATATACTTTGCAAAGCCTTCTTGACATTCTTGGGAAAAGAGAAGAACTAATTTATGACAAAGAACAAAATGTCTTGGATGAAATTCCAACTTGAATACCTTATTTGTCCATGTTGTCCTTTCATGTTTTTGCTGGTCGGGATCATCCTCCAGTGGAGTCTTTGGATCTGATCTCGAAAATGATTTAGAGTCACCAGGTGAATGATTTCAGCCTTGCTAGTGTCTGATCGTTGTCCACCATCAGCAATCAGATCTGAACTTGATACATGTACTGGGGTAATTTATAAGTTAAGTGTTACGATTACAAGCTAGACCGGAGATCGATTGAAGCAACGTTTATCTACTATGCACTCGCAGAGCAATGTGCAGTTCGAAGGCTACCTGGCGTGACTTCAGACTCCGTCTGTAGCTATAAATCACATAACACTAACAAGCAAACCAGTTCTTCCCCAGTCAAGTCGCCACTATGTTAGCGCTCAAATCTACCTTAGGCTGAAATAAGGTAAGACTCAAGGCTACATCAAACCACGCTCAGCATCATAGCTAGCCCTACGAGGATAAGAGAGGGCTCTCTCCGAGTCAATCTCGGCAAAAGATGATCAAGGAGATTCGAGATGACTGAAATAGAAGCTAATTTTAGGCTAGGTATGAAGTAAAAAGGTTTGATTTGAGTTTTTAGGGGTTTTTGTGTTGAAACAGGGAAAAGCAAATTTGGGCTTGGGGATTGAGGCACAGTTTTTGCAGAGGTCTGAATGGGGCAAGGAAGGCGATCGTCTTAATGCTTTTAAAGGGAATGAATGGGTAAATCAGACTGGTGAGGAGCTAAGTAGAGCAAGAAACTTTCAAGGATTCTCCATAAATAGATGAAAACATGGAAAATCAAACAAACTTAAAGGTAGAGCATAACAAATTATGGATTCTACCTTAACACTTCATTTGTTCAATTGCAGAAGATGAGAGAAGGAAAATGATACACATAAAAAACTTACAAATACTGAAAAAAGCACACCATCAACACATAAAGCCACATGGATCCCAAACAGTGCTGTAAAACCCTGGTCTTTCCTTTGCCAAAAAATGCAAAAGTGAATGTACAATAGAATGTCCTGCTTTTCCCAAGAGTCTAACCTCTCCAACCCCTGAAAATGATTGAGAAATTACATCATATAGGCCATCCTAACCCCTTCCCATGCCTCTAGGGGTCGAGCTCCTCCTTCTAGGAGCAGTTTGAACTAATTCCAAACATAGAGCTGAAAACTAGGCATCCAAACAACCTGTCTCTAAAAGAAGGGAAACTGATTCATTACATTAAATTTTTGCTATTTTGTGAATGAATCATCTAGAATAGGTAAATAAGTGCCCAAGTTACATCATGTACATAAAATTACATCAAGCTGGGTCAAAAATCACATCAAGAGGTGAAACTGGTCATAACTGGTCAAAATTTTGAGCTGGAAGATGAAAATTTAACCAAAAATCTCTATGCGTCGCGCACTTGAGCTCTATGCATCGCGCACCTTTCAGCCTACTTTTGGGGCACTTACAGGAGTCAAAATTGAGCTCAGGTTGGCTTGTCGGAAAGCCTGCCTGTCTACTTTCCAACCCAAGTAGAATTTTCCAATCTGGTTTCCATTTTCCCTTCCAAAAGTGCATTCTCCCAAGACTGCTTCCTGTGTGTCCAAAAAGGGGCAGTGAGGTCATTGTTTGCATGTTTTTTGACCTTTTGGGGACCCAAAACTTGCCCAAATTTCTTGTCCAAGTACCAAAATTCATGATTTCTCATGAAAAATCCAAAAATGCAAGCCATTTTTCATTTGGACCTCCCAATCCTATGCGTTGCGCGAGGCGCGCGTTGCACAGGGAGGCGCGCGGCGCACTGGGCTTGAGGCGCGTGACGCATAGAGCCTCTGCATAGCGCCTTTTTGCAGGAGACTTTTGGAGGTCTTCCCGGTGTCAAAATCAGGTGCAGGATAGCTTGTTGGAAAGGTCTTTAAGTCTAATTTCCAACACAACTATAAGTTTTCAATTTGGAGTTCATTTTCCTTGTCAAAAATTAAATCTCTCAATACTGGTCAAAATGTGCCAAATGAGGCTGCCTCAAGGCAGAGTGATGTTGCAGTCAACTTTTGAATGCCTTCCTCAACTCCCAATTGAGATCATGATAGCTCATTGGAAAGATATTTTTGTCTAGTTATCCTTTGACTCATCATGAAAGTTATTTGGCCAACCAAGCTAAGAGAAAACTCGATTTTCCCAAGGTCACTTTAGAGGTGCATCAATTCTCCCAAGGTGATTGTATTGTTGACATTTCTCTAAAACCATGACACCTGTGTAAAAATTGACAGAGGTTTTTCTTTCTTGGCCTATTGTGGACAAAAACCTCTCTCAGGTTTCCAAAATTTGTCTTTTATTTCTTAGAAACATCATTTTAGTGAAACCTATCCCGATGTGTGAAACAAGGAATTTTGTCGAAATGAAGCGAAATGAAGGGGATAAGGGGCTTCTAAATTCTTGGGGAAATTTTTGGAAGTAGGGAGGGATGTTAGGAAGTAGGCGAAAGTGGAATCTTAGAGATTGAGTGAGGGGAAGGGGTCCAAAAGGGCAAAACACAGGCCCAACCTAGAAAATTCCCAAGTTGTAGCAAGAAACTAGGGTTTGTGCAAAAATGAGGAATTTGGGGGATCTCAGTGATGGGAAGTGTTTAAAAAGGTATATTAAGGATAAGGGAGGGTGTGTGAACATCTGGATACAAGTTTTGCTAATGATTTGACCATTCAAGAGAAATTGCCTTCAAAAACCTAGGAGAGGGAAATGACCTTACCTAGGCGCAACTGAAGCATGAACAAGGTGTGAAATGACCAAATGGAACCTGACATGATGATAACAACCTTCTTAATGATGATAGACTCAACTGAATAGTGACATAGACTGACATTTGGGCAACTTTGAAAAGAGTGAAAACAAACCCTAGACCTAATGCCTAGTGACCAAATTTTGCTTGAAGACTTATTGAAATGACAAAATTTGATTGCGACACCTTAAAATCACTTGTAAGAGCATGTTTGATCACTAGAGGAAGGCTGAAAAGACTGACACTAATAGATCCCTATGCTACAAACCCCTCATAATGAGGAAAGAGCCAAAAAAAGGGACAGACCAGAAGAGACACCCACAGGGGCATCTACAGGTCAGGAAGGTGAGAAGAGACAAAGGCTAAACCCCTACTCCGAGGAAGAGTTCACAGAAGAAACAACAGGCAACCTTAGGGGTGAGGGAACTTCTGAACCGCAGATCCCTCCATTTTTGGAAACATCGACTAGCTCATTTCAGCAGGAGCAAGAGAGACAACTTAGTGTGGAGGTTACATCCACCAAGCAGCAGAGCAAGCAAGGCTTTGATATCAAGAGAGAATTCACAGAAATCAAGGCTAGAAATGAACCACTGAGGTTTCAGCTATATAACCAATTGTTAAGAATAGCTCCCACCAATCAACAAAGGCTAATGGCAGCCTATGATATTCAAGCAGGGAAGATGACCCTTAGTCACTTTAGGCCCACCATACATCAACCATAGTCAGCTTCTGATTACATCAGGACCAATCTGGAAGTTCTTGCTAAAGACATCCACCCAATAGTCTAGATTGAGTTACACAAACAGGATGGAGAAATGGTATACTCCACCTTGGCAGACAAAGCATTAATGGCTCATAAACTGCAGAACTCATTGTATAACACTTCTGCCCAATAGAGCTGGAAAAGGCCTCCTCATTAGCCAAGGATAGTAGAATAAAATCCTTGGAAGAGATTATCATAGAATTGGGACATGATCCCAAGGATTCCAAAGGTGCACAGGCCTTAATAAGAAAGAAGGAGGAAGACATAGCAGCTTTGAGAAGACAAGTTAAGCTGCCAGCTACAATACACCCTCAGACCACAGAGGTGGCACAACAAAAAGAAGAGGAGGATGTGATCAGTTTATTAATGAGGATGAACCAAAGATTGTTGGATACAGAGAAAGCCTTGGAAGCAGCTCTATAAGGAAAACAGGAGGAGTTGGCCTCTCAGCTAGCTCAAACAGCTCCAACTCTTACAGTTCATCCTCCAACAGTCACCATAACAACCCCTCCCATGGATCCAACATCAATAGCAGGTACCTCGACTTCAGCAGCAATTACAGCATTAGCAATACAAGATGCCAGCTTGAGCATGGAAGAGATGATGAAAGAAATAAAGGCTTTGGAGATCCAAATGGTAGAATTAAAGGAAACCAAGGAAAAACTAGCCAAAATTGAGGTTAGTTATGACAAATCAAAAATGACTGTAGCTCAGAAGACAAGGGAAGTGAAGGCCTTAGAGAATAAAATAAAAGCCTTGGAGAAGGACCTCACTCTTCATAGAACTCTAACAAAAATCAAGACCATTTTGTGGGATAAGATTGGCCAATCTATTGCTAATCAATGGAAAACAATACAAATTATTTTTGACCAGATGGAATTGATAGGGGTAGCTCAATATGAAACTCAAAAGGCCAGAGTATTATTGGTAAACAAGCCTGAGAAAGCCAATCAAATGATTCATTTTTTTGAACACTCATACCAGTGAACAATTAGCATCTCTAGACATTCATAACAGGACAAAGACTATTTTGAGAGTCAAGAAGGTGCTGACTATGAGGAATTTTGTTCAAACTGTAGAAATAAAATGTCAGGAAATGAAAACAGAGATAGATGCCTTCAGACAGAAATTTGCAATATTACAGAGCAAAGGTTTACCTAGCTTAGTCACTAGCAATGGGAGGTTGTTAAAACGGGAACAATATGCTCATAGGCTAAATACCTATGTGCAAAATCATATTACAACATCATCAAGTAGCTCAGAAGAGACAGTGCCTCCCTCTGGACAAAGTTTATATGATAAACTAGAAAGTTTGTTTTTTATTGAGCATGAGGTAGCACATATTTTTGATTTCCAGCCAAATTATTACAGGTACACTGAAGTTGATGAGACATTGATTAAATTGAGAAAGCATCAATTACCAATAGATCAATGGTGGCAGGGCATCCTGGAGGTGTTACCAAGGTAGTTTGGTTCTCCTTTTTGTAAATTGTCTGCATTACAGGTAAATGGTAATGTAAGGGTCTCCTATCAGAAAATCAAATCAACCAAGGATGGAATTTGCGCCAAAAAGGTGAAACAAACTCGGGCACAGGTGGCAAGTGACAGCACATCAGGAACGCAAAACAGGGAAGCAGCCATCAACTGACTATTAGAGCCAAAAAGTCAGCAATAATAGGACACCTAAAGCAACCAGTAGAGCAAAGTTATTTCCTCATTTATTGCTGTGCGGTTTTCCACATCAGTTATTGCCCTTGCCAAAGTAGATGGATAAATTTATTTCTTGATATTTTCCTACGGGATATTTCGTAGACTTCTTATAAATACTTTTTGAAGTGATGTATTATTTTTGGCTGATGAATATCATTCTGGACCTGCTCTGTAAATTTTGAGAACTCTTCTGAAATAAAATTGCTAGAATGCTGTGTTGGTGAATTTGTTGGTTGTGGAATCGATGGCAGAAGGACATATTGCAGAATTCTTGTGTTAATACATGGATCAATAAGTTTTCCTTACTCTAGTGTTACTGTATTTGTGTTTTATTTATCATATGAATGTCATGTCCTAAGTTACAGGAAAAAAGGATAACCCAGAATTTACTTTGCTGTACTCTGTGTTCAATTCCTGTAATTTTTCATGTTTTCCATAAGACTAACATAGGCAAGAATTCTTAACTGCTCTTGTCTCCCTAGTTCTTCCATTCTAAATATCATCAAGGAATTCTTAATTGCTCCCTGATAATATTTACATAATTTCTCTCTCTTAAACTAATGAAAGATTCTTAAGTGCCTTTCATTCCTTGACTACATTTCATCCTATTTCAGCTTGAATGTTGTTCTGTGTTTAATTATCTTGCTCTGCAATTTTCCTATTGCCAAAGAAACCATACCCAGAGGTTTGTTTCCATTAGACTCCATCAACCCAATGGTCTGAACTTCTCTCAAGTTACTGCCTTGTTCTACTGAGTGTCATCTTCCAAACACCAAATAAAACTTGTGCTTCATAACTAGCCTAACATATAATCAAACAAATCTAAATCACAAAGAGAGAGCCCTCTCTAGTTGTAGATTGGCTAGGATCTACAGCTAAAATATTGGTTATTGGTTACCTCGGTCATATTCCCTTTTGGAGCCAGGGAACAACCTGAGTGATAACATTATTGGCGACTCCACTGGGGAACTGAATCAAAGGTAATTAGTCTCCCTATTTCAAACATATTCAAAGGAAAAATACAAAAAACATATTTAGAAGCTGGCTCCAAAAAAGAAAACTCGTTACACCAGATCAAATCCAGATCCTAATCCTCCAGCTATCTTTGAAAATCATAACTTGATCCCTAAAATATTTAGGAGACAAGAAAGTCTAGAAACTACTGATTTAGACCTTGATATACTTCAGCAACACCTCACAAAATCTGAGCTTACCCCTGGGAGAGCAGCAGTCCTTTCTATCAATACTACAGCCTCTCCAAGTTCTTCGTCCACACCTCAAAGTATCCTCTCCACTCCCCCATCCACTACTCATATTCCCACTCCTTTCCCCCCTGTTCCAGACGTCTTATTCCTTCCTGTTGTCCCATTTATCCTTGTAAATATGGCCAATTGTTATGCTCCTTTGCAATTGCCTGCCAATCTAGGGGCCATGCCTCAAGACTACCAAAGAAAAGTCACTTACTTTGATGGTACTAGCTCCTATACAGCTCAACAACACACCAAGAAAATGCAAGATTATTTTGAGAACTATGAAATTGATGATGATGATGTGAGAATGAAAATCTTTGTCCAAAGTCTAACTGGTGATGTGAGGACTTGGTTTAGAGAACTTGCTGGAAATTCTATAGCCAATCCAGAGGCCCTATATCAATCCTTCTTAAACAGATGGGAAAAGAAGAAAGACCCTTTACACATTTTAACTGAATATGACAACTTAAAAAGGGGCCCACAAGAAACCGTTCAAGACTATTGTGCCAGGTTCAATAATGTCTATAGTGCCATTCCTCAGAACCTTAGACCTCCTCCTGACCTTGCCTTGATCAAATTCCCTGATGGATTTGATTCGGACATGGCATATCAGCTGAGGGAAAGAGCCCCATTAAGCTTAGCAGACATGCAGAATTTAGTTGTTAGTGTAGAGGCAAACTTAATTGCTAAACGAAATCAGGCCAAAACTGAAAGAAGAACAACTTTCAAAGAAGAGCCTTCAACATTTGAGCAAAAGCTAGATGCAATCATTAAAGGCATGGACATATTAGGAGATAGAGTGGAGACTATTGAAAGGAAATGATCCTGGGAAGGACAACCAAGTAACACAACAAGAAGCCCAAACTTTAGAAAGAATCAAAACCCTAATGTTGGAAGGACTGGCCCTGATTAGAACATCAGACCCCCATTTCAAGAGAATTATGTTGAAGCCTCAACCTCTAGTGAGCCTACAGAGGACACACAAATTAATCTAATGGGTTTAAACGGTGAGCAACAAATTTTCCTGACACAGGATGATCAAGAGGCTCATAATTTAAATCAATTTCAAACCAATTCTGGAGACTCATTTGATTTCAAAGAAGGCTATGATGCAGTAGTCTATGAGGTTCATAAGAAATAAAAATTGAGAAGTAGAACAATAAATGTACCTGAACCTACCAAATTGAAAGATACCAAACATCCCAAGAGAGCTAAGGATACTTCTCCCCTCACAAAACTCCCTGCTGAGACAGACCTCAACCCAAAAGAGCCCATCATAGAGGACATTTCAGACCTAGAACCATCAAACAATCAGCCATCTTTTTCCTCCTTTCCAAAAGAAATTTTAAATAGATCTGCTGTATTAAATTCCAAAGCAGATGCAGTTCCTTACAACAGTCCTGATAAAGAAAAGAACATGGAAAACACAACATAAAAGGAAAAGTCTGTTGTCCACAATACAAGAGTTCAAGTGGAAAAAACTTTCAACCTAGAAATAGAAATAGGTAAGATAAAAATAGCCATGCCACTGTCAGAATTGGCTAAACATGAGGTCTACAGGGAATAGATTAATAGGTCACTTCAAATATCAGAGACTAGGGATGCAGTCAATGTCCTAGATGACTAACCAGAGCTGTTTTTTGGTCCTGAAGTCAATGGTAAGACAGTAGAGGGAGGAGTTCCTCCATTCGATGTAAGCTTGAACATTCATGACAAAGTGTTACATAATGCAATGTTTGATTCTGGTGCTTCCCATAATCTAATGGCCAAGTCAATGATGGAAAAGCTAGATCTAGACATCACAAGGCCATATAAGAACTTGTTCTCATTTGATTCCAGCCAGGTTAGGTGTCTAGGCCTAATTAAAGACCTTTGTGTATCTTTAGTGAAATATCCAGCCAAGAAAATCTTGATGGATGTGGTGGTGGCTGATATCCCACCTAAATATGGCATGCTATTATCCAGATCTTGGGGTGCAAAACTCCAAGGATCTTTGCAACTAGATATGTCATATGCCACCATTTCAGTCTTTAGCCACCCAAAGAGATTGTACCGGGAAACATTGATGAAATATGTGGTTAGCAGTCAAGAGAAACCCCAAAAATTCCCCATCTATTCTATACATTATGATATGGATTCATTCATCTTATACAATGCTGAGATGTGTCCCAAAACCAAGACCAAACTCCTAGAAACAGCACAGACAACAAGCATAGATGAACAATCCAGAACCCAGGATCAAAAAATTGTTGATGTGATTGATGTAACAAGCGAACAAGACATATCATATCAGCTACAAAATTCAAATCTATTGCCCACTAAACAAGTCTCCAAAAATCCTGAGACTAGTGGTATCAAGAAATTTTATGGTACTTAGAGTTTGATGGATCAGTGAACAAATTGGGAGCAGGGGCAAGGATTTGGATACACAACATGAAAAATGACCATGCTTAGGGTCATGCATATAGGCTAAATTTCAAATGCACAAATAATATGGCTGAATATGAAGTCCTTTTGCTGGGACTTAAACTGATTAGAAGTCTAGGGGTGACCAAGATTTCAATTCTAGGGGACTCAGATTTGATAATACAACAGATGAAGGGAAAGTTTGTTACAAATGATCCTAGGCTAAGATCTTATAAGGGTGCAGCCATGGAAATACTGAACACCTTCTTGGAATCACAGCTCACCAAAATTCCAAGAAAACACAACCTACATGCACATAGTCTGGAAACCTTTGCCAGCACTTGCAAACAAGCATTTGAGCCCAATCATCACTTCACTGCTGAGATCAAACACAGAGCTGCTATCCCGGATAATGTGAAAAATTGGCAAGTGTTTGAGAATGATACCCAAATCAATAATTTCCTCACTTTAAAAGAAGAATTCTCAAGTACAAACATAGACACAAGCACTATTGATGATCAACAACGAATAGACAAAATGGAGCAAAATATATCAGCTGAAGCAGCAAATTTGATTTTGCATCCAACAACTTTTAATGACAAAAATCTGCAAGAGCTAAAACAAATGGATTTTGATGAAATAACTGAGGGAGAATCCGAAGTAATTGAACTGAAGGATAATGTCCTGCCCACAGGCCTGACTTTTTTGGAGGATATATTTGATTTAAATGACATTCCAAGAAAGCCAAAAATGCAACCATTAAATGCAGAAATTGAAGACTGCAATATTGGAACCACAGAAAATCCCAAAATGGTAAAACTCTCCAAAACATTGCCTCCTGAACAAAAACTCAAATACATTAAGTTGTTTACAGAGTTCCAAGATATCTTTGCATGGAGCTATGAGGACCTCAAATCCTATGACACTTCTGTTATCCAACATACAATACCCTTGAAAGAAAATCAAAAACCTTTTAAACAAAAGCTAAGAAGGATTAATCTAGTTCTCCTTCCCCTTATTGAAAAGGAAGTCAAAATAATGTATCAAGCTGGAATAATTGCACCTATTAGGTTTTCTGAATGGATTTCAAATCTAGTGCCCATTAGGAAGAAAATTGGAGAGATAAGGCTCTGTGTTGACCTGAGAAATTTGAATAAAGTCTCTCTTAAATACCACTACCCCTTACCCAAGATGGATCACATTTTACAAAGGGTAGTGGGTGCTTCAAGGATCTCATTGTTAGATGGATTCTCAGGATTCAATCATATCTTAGTTCACCCAGATGACCAAGATAAAACTGCCTTTACAACACCCCGGGGAACATTCAAATATGTGAAGATGCCTTCTGGACTCAAAAATGCAGGGGCCACATTTCAAAGAGCAATGGACATAGCCTTTGCTAAAGAGATCCATGATTTTTTAGTCATATACCTTGATGATCTCACTGCTTTTTCAAAATCAGACCAAGAACACCTAGATCATTTGAGGCAAGTGTTCCTAATTTGTAGAAAATATGGCATATCATTGAACCCAAAGAAATCATTGTTTGGCCTGGAAGAAGGCAAACTCCTAGGTCGCATAATCTCTAAAGATGGAATAAGAATTGATCCAGATAGAATACAAGCTATTCTCCAAGTCCCTCACCCAAGAAACATCAAGGAATTACAAGCCTTTCTAGGGAAGATCAATTTCCTAAGAAGATTCATTCCCAATTTGGCCGAGCTAATTAGACTGTTGAATAATATGCTGAAGAAAGATTGTAAAGTTAAATGGACAATAGAAGCTAAACAAGCCTTTGAGGAAATCAAAATAGCTTTAACAAGAACACCAGTTCTCACAAGCCCCAAGTTTGATAGAGATTTCTTAATCTTTTCCTTTTCATCTCAGCATACTATTGTTGTTGTCTTATTACAAAAACATGACCTAGGATGTGAGAAGCCCATTTCTTTCTTCAGCAAAGCACTTAGAGATGCTCCATTCAAATACTAAATCATGGAAAAGTAAGCCTATGCTCTTGTAAAGGCCATCAAGGATTTCAGAATTTATATCTTGTACTCTCATGTGTTTTCCTAGTAGTGGTCAAAGATATTCTAACTCAAGAAGGAATTTAAGGTAGAAGAGGAAAATGGATAGCCAACATTTCAGAGTATGACAATGAAATCAAGCCAACAAAACTCATAAAGGGACAAGGGTTAGCTAATTAATGATTGAAACCAACTTTCAAGCCCTTGACATTAATGAACTGGATAACAAAGAGGAGATGGTGACTACACAGATCAATCAATCCTTTTTACAATCACCTTGGTACACTGATATATGTTTTGTATTGTTAAACCTGCAAGCTCCTCCAGGGTTATCCAAGACTAAAAAGAGATTCTTAAAAATGAAAGCTTCAAAGTTTGTATTATAGACAATGTTTTATTTTGGAAAAATCATGAAGGTATTTTGCTCAATTGCCTAATTCAGGATGAAACTGACAAAATACTCCAGGAATTTCATGCAGGGGACTGTGGAGGACACTTATATTGGAAATCTACAGCTGATAAAATACTAAGAGCTGGATTTTACTGGCCCTCCCTATTTGTTGATGTGAGAAAATTTGTAGTTTCTTGCCATAAATGCTAAATATTTGAAGGCAAAAGGAAGCTGTTACCTTTACCTCTCAAACCCATTTCAACTGAAAGGCCTTTTCAACAATGGGGTTTAGATTTCATTGGAGAAATTCATCCTTCCTCTTCTGGACAACACAAGTGTATTTTGACTGCCATAGACTACTTTACCAAATGGATAGAAGCTATCCCTTGTAGGCAAGCCAATGACTCAATCATCATGCAATTCTTAGAAACCAATCTCCTGTCTAGATTTGGCTGTCCAGAGAAGATTATTACAGATAATGTTGCTGCCTTTAAGTCCAAAAGAATGATCAATTTTTTCCACAAATACCATATCACCTTAGGTCGTTCCATAGCCTATTAACCTCAAGGTAATGGTCTATCAGAATCATCCAATAAAAGCCTAATCAACATCATCAAAAAAGTCTTTGAGGAGAACAAAAAGAACTGGCATAAACAGTTAGTAAATGCATTGTGGGCAGACAAGTTGACCACCAAAAGATCTATTGGAACCAGCCCATATGAATTAGTTTATGGCATGGAGGCTGTGTTCCCCTCATCCTTGGGAATCCCTGTGATCAAATTGTTGCAAGAGTTACAAGCAGAACCTAATGAAATCCAAAGGAGGATCAACCAAACTATTCACTGGTAACAAACTAGAGAGGAAGTATATCAGAGAACTCAGATTCTGCAAGATAGACTCAAGAAGATTTTTGACAAAAGAACAAAAGCTGAGGATTTATTCACAGGAGACAAAGTGCTGAAGTGGGATTCTAGAAGGGAAGACAAAGGAAAACATGGAAAATTTGATTTCCTGTGGAAAGGCCCTTTTGTCATTCAGGATGTACAAGGAAACAACACCTATTTTTTGAAGAGTTTGGATGGCACAGAAGCTCAGGAAGGGCCAGTCAATGGGCAAATTCTCAAGCACTATTTTTATCCTCCTTGTTAATAGAACATGAATGTATTCTGTACATAAAAAGTGTTTATTTTAGCAGTTTATTTCAGCAATAGGATAGGAAATAAGATGCAGCAAATTTTGAGGAAAAAGCAAACAGCTATACCACCCTTGGTATGTATTTTGAGTTTACCACAAAAAATCAAGAGAGAACTTGGGAAAAGTAGAGATGATGGCAAAAATTCTAAACAACCGTCAAAGACAGAGCTGCAGTTAGGTTTAGATCAGCTTATGAGAAATGCATCCATGCCACAAAGGTTCAGTTGGTTAGCTTGCAGCAAAAGGAAGCTTTAAGTCATAGCAAGAATTGAGAATAAGGCCATCTGACCTGCTGTTCTTGCCTTTTATCTTGGAAAATTCATCCCCAAGTGGAGCCACTGTTAGGTTCCTATACCAATAGGTGTCATTTTTCATGATTGACTGTGGAAATACCGAATCTGATCATCCTTTCCATGCTGTAAAGGTTCCATATTATCAATAAATCAAAATTCAAGATAAAGAGAAAGGAAAGGAATCCTAAAGAAAGATCAGGGAAGTGGCTTGTTAAAATGCTACTACTGTACTACATGTTATATAGCAAGTTCAGAAAGTGCAATCACTGACTTTCTCACAATTGATGGATAGCCAGATAGTTTAACCCTGGCTAGATCATGTTTAAATTTCTTGTTTTAGAATAGAGAATATGATCTGCTCAAACAGTTCAAGCTTGGCAGATCACTAGATGAGATAGAGAAATAAAGGGCCCAACTGCTCAATCTGAGCCCTTGGTAGAGATAAGGATAGATTTAGATAGGAGGGTAGCCAAAAGAAAAGAGGAAAAGCAGGGTTTGCTAGTTCAAATGCACCCAATCAAAGGAAGAAAAAATGTTAGGTGTTTTAGGTTGGGTAGGTAGATAATTCTGATGTTCCAGAAGTAGGGTGATCTACAATTTTGATGACTATCACAAACATCATGGCGAAGTGGTTACAGTTCAGTAAAGCATGACTGATTTCCCCTCTCATTTCCCTAAGAACTTTCACTAACATCCCCTAAGGATATTGAGATTTTCTCAATCGTCCTAATCCATTTCATTTTTGACAATTACTAAGTGAAACGTTATGTTTACTTGGTCAAGACAAGCCACATTTCTTGTGTAAACATAATCATCCCATTTCCCTTTCATTTCCTAAAAAATCTAAGTTTCGCCTTATAAACTTAGCATTTCCCTATCATTTGTCATATTAACACCTTAATTTTATTATATAACTCCTATATTAAGTTTCCCTACCCCTACTATATATAAAAAGAAAAAAACCCAAAAACATTATACATATCCCTCCCCCACCTAATATGGCTATGTTTTAAAAATTTCTTGGGAGTCATTGGTGCACCTGGGGCCAATGAAAACCCACCACGTGTCCCGCCAGGATTTGTTAGACCTTTGGTCAAACAAATAACCATATCCCCGCGCAATAAACTGGGTTTTAATTAACATTCGATTAATTAAAAAAACCATATTCGCATTTCCCGATCACCCAAATTTTTTAACCCTCCAAACATTATAACAATATTGAAATATCGCGCACGCTCCTTTCATAAACCTCCGACACCTTACCTTCCCGTCAACCGTTGGATCACGCTCTCCAGATCCAATGGCCCTCATCAATATCAGAGGCGCCCCGATGTCTGGTCATTAGTACCCGATGGATGGTAGTATTCCTGCCGTACCCGGGGACACCCGTCACGTTTTCATTGCATTGGGCCCGCTCTGACATAAACCGCCCTCGTACCAAAGGTAGTTCGATGGAAACCATAAACTGTCGTTTGTCCTGCTGCCTGCGTCACCATCCCGTAAGCACCACGTCATCACCCACGCTACTGTTCATCTGTCGTGTCCACCATGTCATCCCTCGCATCAGCGACCACGTCACCTTCCGTACTCCACTATTGGAAAGAAGCTACGTCATGCTGACGTCATCCCCAAAAGTGCCAAAAGCCCGAAAAGTCCAATTTTTGTTAAAAACTCGGGAAACCAATTGTTTTTGTTCATTTCTATTTGGTTGACTTACGCACCCTATGCATATGAATTACATCCAATTCAACGCCAACATTACAGTCCGCCACCCAGGCAAATTCACTCTGCAAACCCAGCCTCCTCCGCTCAGTCTGCAACTACATTTCGCACTAGATGTCCATATAACAAGTATTTACCCGGAATTCACTCGTAAACCCTGTTTTTCCAAATTTTTCTGTAAAAATCATTTGGACGACCAGAATTCCACCCAAAATCACAGTCCTGCCCCTGTACCTCTGCACTGTAGTCACCACTATACCCATTGGTTCGAAAGTAACCCTATCAACTGTCATTCCCTCTGCAAACTCGCTTGTCAAGCTGAAATTCAAGCTCATTTTCTCTGAATTCCACTCACAAATCCAACAAAGTCAGTCTATAACCCTAGGTAAAAGCACAGTGAGCTGATAAAAACAAGAATTTGCCAAAATTTCTTTCCAAACCACCTATCTGTAACCTTCCTCTGCAAAAATAATCCAAGAAATACCCAAGCATTGAATTAAATTTGTCAAATCACCTGCAAAAGGAGCGCCATTTCCACTGTTTTATCCAACTTCCCCCTACACTTTGCAAAATTTTCCTTTTCTACCATTAATGTTACCCAGTGAGGTGAATACAAGATAAAGCTCAATCTGCAATATCCTCACAAAAGCCTCAGAGCCAGAGTTCTATTTCCTGTTGTTGCATAAACCTACATTCCAATCAAAACACAAATAGTTGAAGCATGGAGGCTCTAGTGGCTCTCAACATTGCACCCTTGAATGCACCACATAAGGACTTGGAATGGTTACCTCTGTCAGACAGGGACTTCCAGATTAAAGATATGATGGGTCTTAAGTCTCACTTGCAAACCTTTTGTCAATTTAGAAATAGCCACAGAAACAACACTGATGTCCTAAGAATCAGGGAATCCAATATGTTGATCTATTACCTCCCTTCAGTCAATGTGCTACCTAATTTCATTCATTTATGTTGTGCAAACTATGATCCCACACAAAGAGCAATCCTCACTCCATCTGGATCTGTACTATTCTATATCACTCCTCAGTCCATAAATGAGATGTTGAACTTTGAGCTAACTCAACCTCTGGTTCCTCTCACCATGAAACTCCTGCTTGATCAAGGTGCAAAGTTGCCTAGCTCAAAAATAACAAGACTAGGTCAGTTGTTTATGCTACCATAGTGCTAGCCTGATCATCCTCCACCTTATCATCAAGTCTCATTCAATGAGACAGGGGAAATCCTAATAGACATGATATCCTACATTCTAGGATGCAAAACCAGTGAGGTTGTTGATGAAACTTTGTTTGTATTGATGTCCATTTTCACTCCAGGACAGCCCCCTGTTGTCATGTATGACTATGCCACCTTCATAGCAAATAAAATCCATGAGCAATTTATGATTTTAGAGAGAGAAAGAGTATTCAAGTATACATCCTACATATATCATCTGCTGCTGTACTATCATCCTGATAGTTTCCAAGTTCCTCTTAAGAAACTAGACTCCAAAGGAGAGAGGAGATCTGTCATTTTCTGGACCTCAGTTTTCCATGAAGTTCACCTCTCACCTTATACATGTTGTGAGTTCATTAACATGTTAATCTACCCAGCCACTTGCCTATTGATGATGACTCCTCGTGGTAGGACCACTGCTGAAATGCAGAGAATTTTACATCTTTCAAGGGGCTATGGCATTGGTGACTGGTATTTCTACCAAAACCATACAGTGATTAGGATATATGGTTGTTAATTATCCCCCTACAAGCTGCCAAAATATGTCCCCATGAGACTCTTTGCCTTGGAATATTTCAGGCAATTTAGTAGTGCAGATTTGACTCATTTCCATGGCAAAAACAAAAAGGCACAGCTCACGATAAGACATCAATTGGGACCTTTTGTCTTCAATAAGAGGGAAGAAGCCTGGAATGATGTAGACAAGATGCTAAGAGATGAACTTATGCTGAAACAAAGTTTTTACTGGGCACCATATGACCCTGAACATTTCATAAGCTTTAGAAGAGTCAAAAACAAGATTTTAGGATATGTGCACCAGCCAATCCCTCAAATTGAACAATATGCTAATCGACAGGAATGGGTAGAGGGCACACTAGTTGAAGATCTTACTGAAGAAGAAAGATTAGAAAATGAAATGGAAGACTTTGAAAAGAGAATTGACCTGGATTATGTTGCACATGTCCCTTTCACATGGCCTAACCATATTGGAATGAGCATATCATCTGCTACACCTTCACAACAGCCTGCTCAAGAAACCATTCCACCTGTAAGAAAAGTCAAAGAAGTACAACATTCAGAGCATAAAAATACAATGGCAGATAAACCATTTACAGCCCCGGAAAAGGGTCAAGAGCAAGGCCCTTCAACACAAGCAAAGGCAGCATAGATCCCTGTGCTATGGACCCCTCATAATGAGGAAAGAGCCAAAAAAAGGGACAGACCAGAAGAGACACCCACATGGGCATCTACAGATCAGCAAGGTGAGAAGAGACAAAGGCTAAACCCCTACTCTGAGGAAGTGTTCACAGAAGAAACAACAGGCAACCTTAGGGGTGAGGGAACTTCTAAACAACAGATCCCTCCATTTTTTGAAACATCGACTAGCTCATTTCAGCAGGAGCAAGAGAGACAGCCTGGTGTGGAGGTTACATCCACCAAGTAGCAGAGCAAGCAAGGCTCTGATATCAAGAGAGAATTCATAGAAATCAAGGCTAGAAATGAACCAGTGAGGTTTCAACTATATAACCAATTATTAAGAATGGCTCCCACCAATCAACAAAGGCTAATGGTAGCCTATGATATTCAAGCAGGGAAGATGACCCTTAGTCACTTCAGGCCCACCATACAGCATCCACAGTTAGCTGCTAATTACATCAGGAGCAATATGGAAGTTCTTGCTAAGGACATCCACCCAATAGACTAGATTGAGTTACACAAACAGGCTGGAGAAATGGTATACTCCACCTTGGTAGACAAAGCATTAATGGCTCATAAACTGCAGAACTCATTTTATAACACTTCTGCCCAATTAGAGCTGGAAAAGGCCTCCACATTAGCCAATGATAATAGAATAAATTCCTTGGAAGAGATTATCATAGAATTGGGACATGATCCCAAGGATCCCAAAGGCACACAGGCCTTAATAAGAAAGAAGGAGGAAGACATAACAGCTTTGAGAAGACAACTTAAGTTGCCAGCTACAATACACCCTCATACCACATAGGTGGCACAACAAAAAGAAGAGGAGGATGTGGTCAGTTTATTAATGAGGATGAACCAAAGATTGCTGGATACAGAGAAATCCTTGGAAGCAGCTCTACAAGGAAAACAGGAGGAGTTGGTCTCTCAGCCAGCTCAAACAGATCCAACTCTTACAGTTCCTCCTCCAACAGTCACCATAACTGCCCCTCCCACTGATCCAGCATCAATAGCAGGTACCTCAACTTCAACAGCAACTACAACAACAACAATACAAGATGCCAGCTCGAGCATGGAAGAGATGATGAAAGAAATAAAGGCTTTGGAGATCCAAATGGCAGAATTAAAGGAAACCAAGGAAAAAATAGCCAAAATTGAGGTTAGTTATGACAAATAAAAAAAGACTGTAGCTGAGAAGACAAGGGAAGTGAAGGCCTTAGAGAATAAAATAAAAGCCTTGGAGAAGGACCTCACTCTTCATAGAACTCTAACAGAAATAAATACCATTTTGTGGGATAATATTGGCCAATATATTGCTGATCAATGGACAACAATACAAACTATTTTTGACCATATGGAATTGATAGGGGTAGCTCAATATGAAACTCAAAAGGCCAAAGTATTATTGGCAAACAAGCCTGAGCAAGCCAATCAAATGATTCATTTTTTGAACACTCATACCAGTGAACAATTAGCATCTCTAGACATTCATAACAGGACAGAGACTATTTTGAGAGTCAAGAAGGTGCTGACTATGAGGAATTTTTTTCAAATTGTAGAAAGAAAATGTTAGGAAATGCAGACAGAGATAGATGCCTTCAGACAGAAATTTGCAATATTACAGAGCAAAGGTTTACCTAGCCTAGTCACTAGCAATGGGAGGATGTTAAAATAGGAACAGTATGCTCATAGGCTAAATACCTATGTGCAAAATCATATTACAACATCATCAAGCAGCTCAGAAGAGACAGTGCCTCCCTTTGGACAAAGTTTATATGATAAACTGGAAAGTTTGTTTTTTATTGAGCATGAGGTTGCACATATTTTTGATTTCCAGCCAAATTATTATAGGTACATTGAAGCTGATGAGACATTGATTAAATTGAGAAAGCATCAATTACCAACAAATTAATGGTGGCAGGGCATCCTGGAGGTGTTACCAAGGTAGTTTGGTTCTCCTTTTTGTAAATTGTCTGCATTACAGGTAAATGGTAATATAAGGGTCTCCTATCAGAAAATCAAATCAACCAAGGAGGGAATTTGCGCCAAAAAGGTGAAACAAACTCGGGCATAGCTGGAAAGTGACAGCACATCAAGAACGCAAAACAGGGAAGCAACCATCAACTAACTATCAGAGCCAAAAATTCAGCAATAACATGACACCTAAAGCAGCCAGTAGAGCAAAGTTATTTCCTCATTTATTGTTGCGCGGTTTTCCACATCAGTTATTGCCCTTACGAGAGTAGATGGATAAATTTATTTCTTGATATTTTCCTATGGGATATTTTGTAGACTTCTTATAAATACTTTATGAAGTGATGTATTATTGTTGGCTGATGAATATCATTCTGGACCTGCTCTGTAAATTTTGAGAACTCTTTTGAAATAAAATTGCTAGAATGCTGTGTTGGTGAATTCGCTGGTTGTGGAATCGATGGCAGAAGGACATATTGCAGAATTCTTGTGTTAATACATGGATCAATAAGTTTTCCTTACTCTAGTGTTACTGTATTTGTGTTTATTTATCATATGAATGTCATGTCCTAAGTTACAGGAAAAAAGGATAACCCAGAATTTACTTTCCTGTACTCTGTGTTCAATTCTTGTAATTTTTCATGTTTTCCACAGGACTAACATAGGAAAGAATTCTTAACTGCTCTTGTCTCCCTGGTTCTTCCATTCTAAATATCATCAAGGAATTCTTAAGTGCTCCCTGATAATATTTACACAATTTCCCTCTCTTAAACTAGTGAAAGATTCTTAAGTGCCTTTCATTCCTTGACTACATCTCATCCTATTTCAGCTTGAATGTTGTTCTGTGTTTAATTATCTTGCTCTGCAATTTTCCTATTGCCAAAGAAACCATACCCAGAGGATTGTTTCCATTAGACTCCATCAACCCAATGGTCTGAACTTCTCTCAAGTTATTGCCTTGTTCTACTGAGTGTCGTCTTCCAAACACCAAAAAAAACTTGTGCTTCATAACTAGCCTAACATATAATCAAACAAATCTAAATCACAAAGAGAGAGCCCTCTCTGGTTGCAGATTGGCTAGGATCTGCAGCTAAAAGATTGGTCATGGTTACCTCGGCTGGATTCCCTTCTGGAGCCAGGGAACAACCTAAGTGATAACATAGTGTAACCAATCCAACAAATGACTACTTATTTGATTCTGCTCGTACTTCCTTGAGCAGGCAGAAAAAACAAAAGATTGGCCACTCCAAGTGTCCACTGAACATGTGCTCATTATCCATAAATACAAGAAAATTCATCTTCTCATATGACTTCAACAAATTGGAAATAGGGTCTATAATAATCTGGAACATTACCATATCTTGAAAGTCAGAAGAAATACAAGCAAACTCTTCATTTTCTGAATCTGGAGGAAGGTCATCATGTGAAAGAGGCTCTAAAACAGCCTCTCCTTTATCTTTGGTCTCCTCTTCATAGTCTGCTTGCGATGTTTGATGATTATTCTCTACCATAATTACATTGTCTGAAACCTTCACACATGCCAATTCAAGATTATGATTTGCACGAATCTTCCCTTGTAATAATGCTTCAAAAAATGGATGAGTTGGAGAGACATATGAGTGGTGAATGTCTAGAGATCCTTGTTCATACATTTCATTAGAAACCTCATCTTAGTCTTCACAAACTTTACCTTGAAATAGAAACTCAGAGAAAGAACAATATGAAAAAACAAGTGAATGACTATCTTCATACGTCTCATCCAAAAGACAGGGTTTTGGATTCTCATGGAAAACTTTAGATGAAACAACCAGTTCAAGTATATTTGATTCCCCATTTGCTTCAACATGAAGGATATCAATTTGGTTGTCATAAGAATCAAGGAAAATGGCTTCTTGTTCACTATTTCCTTGCAAAAGTAGATAATCATTGCCATAAGATGGTTCACTTCTTAAGTTTTATGTACATGCAATTTCAGAATTCTAACTTGGACCAATTTCTTCTTGACTATTAGGATGCATATCTATTTCATATTCAAGCAAAGAAGGAGTTGATGCGTGTTGCAAATGATCCTTTGTATCAAAGAAGCTAATCTTTGTTATTTTTTGTTGGGAAGAAAATTCATAAAGTGCCTCTATGATCTCATAATCTAGACATTATTCATCACCAAATTTTTTTTCAAGGTATTGAATGAAGTTTTCACAAGATTCACAACAATATTCGAACAACAAGAATGAATGTTGAGATTTTCCATAAAACTCAAAGAATGTTGTGTGGAATTATTTAAGAGAGAATAAGCTACCTGGCTTCAATCCTTCATACTATGATCTTGCTTTTCCTTCTAGGGCATCCATAAACATTTTCATCAAACAATCCTCATGAAACCTAATCCTGAGCTTATGTATATGCCAATGAAATTCTATTAGATGCAGAATAGCCTCATCCTCATTTCCATCTATGAGTTTGGGCAAATTAGTTTGCCAATCTATGGAAGGAATTTGATTTGGAAAACCAGGAATATGAACATGATTCATAGGAACAAACCTTTGAGTAGTTGAATCCATCTTGAAAACAATTAAGTCACCAACAAGTTCTTCAAGCTACCGGTTTTTGAACAATGGAGTCGCCATGAAAATTCTAAACCTTTGGATTCTTCGACATTGGAGTTGCCAGGTGAAAGATGCACAACCTTTCTTTGTGTGTGATCACTATTCACCATCAACAATCAAATATGATCCTTGTCATTATTTTCCAGTGAATAATATGATCTTTTGTTCCTTGGCAATGGTGCCAAAATGTTATCCTCCACAATATCCCAAGGTTGAGAAAGGAGATCAAAGGAGTTAACCTCAGACCACTTAGGGGTTAACAGCTAGCCCTGCCAAAATTTAGAGGCTATCTATATGAGCTCACAGCCAATGATGACTAGACTGGGAAAAGATGTTAGGCTATATATTTTTAGCTCTAGAGTTTTGAAGATTTTAAGGTTTTGTTGGATCAGGAGTGAAAATCAAGGAACTAGGTCAAAATATCAAAGGTTTTAGTTGCAAGAGATTTAAAGGAGTAGGGTAGGTATGCATTTGTGATACTTTGGGGTTTTTTTGATGTAGTGTGGGGTGGAAAATAAAATATCAAAATGAGCATGGCAAGCATGAATTCATTTACAGAAGATAAGTGACTTAACCATGAAGTTCTTAACAAAACAAAGCTTAAAACTAAGAATTTTGTTTAAAACCTCTTAGGAAAAACATTGAAAGCATAGACATGGAAATACTATGGAATTATAATTCATATAAGACTATAATAGAGATAAAGCATTATCACAAACTCACAACACAAGAATACCTGAATAATAGCTGCAACTGTCCTTTGATTTCCTGTAGGAAGTGTTGAAGTACAATCTCCAAGAGTTCTACTCATTAATGCCCAACCCTTTCTCTAACTGAAAACTAGATAGATATAGAATAAATAACCATTTCCTCTCTCTCAAGGTCTAATCCTTCATCTTAGGAACTGATTACATGAAGTGCTCAACAAAACTCTATTGTCTAGGGAGGTTAAAACAAATCCTAAATTGGCCTTAAACCGATTCATCTGACCATGAACAAATATACAAGCATGAATATAGTATTTTATTACCCTAGAAAGCATAATTACACTTAAATAAATCATAATTACATCAAAATTAAGTAATTACATCAAGAAAACGTGAAACTAGCTTAGCAAACTCAGAAAAATGACTTCGAGGCAAAAACATAGTGAAATTGGAAACAACGTAGTGTGGAACTTGCAAGTGACTTTTGGAGGGGTTCCCGTGCTCCAAATAAGGATATTGATTTCTCATTGGAAATCTGTGTATGTCTAGTTACCATTTGACTCATCAAACAAGTCATTTTGACACTCCATGATAGAGAAAAATACATTTTCCCAAGACTACTCCCAAAAGTGCAACAAAATGTAGCAAGAACGAAACGAAAACAAACCACCATATTCCAGGGAACTTTTGACTGCCTTGCTAAGTTCCAATTGAAGATATGAGGGTATCATTGCAAATATTAGTATTTATAGTTTCCAATAGAGTACTTAAGCATGTAACATGGCCTCTCCAAGACTAAGAAAAATGCATTCTCCCGAGGTCACTCTAGAAGTGCAACAACTCTCCTATAGCAACTGTATTTTTGGAATTTATCCCAAATAATAACACATGTGTATAAAATGAAGGAGGTTTTTGTTCCTTGGTCTATTATTAACTAAAACCTCTTTCACCTTTGTAAAATTCATGTACATTTGGTTAGAAATATACTATGAAGAAAAATTATCCGTTTGTCTCTTGGAATGATTTATTGAGAAGTGGTGGAGACATGATGCTATGTGCTGAAATGGGCTAATACTTGGAAATTTTTCCTTCTTTATACTTCCTTTGATCAGTGGGTGTGGTCTCTACATCCATTACGTAACCCTAGCTCACTAGGAAAGGGGATTACGGTTTAGTGCTTGAAAATAGGGGATTTAGGGTAGTTTTAGGACTGAAGGGAGATGAAGAGGTTAGAGGGCTCTGAAATTATTGGGAAACTTTAGGGGTGTAGGTATAGAATTTAGGGAGTGTAGGGAAGTTAATTTTTAGGAAATGGGTGAGGGAAAAGGGTGCAAAAGTGGAAAAAATAGTCCTAGCCTAGGAAAGTGTCAAAAGTGTAGCAATAGGCTAGGGTTTGTTGGAAAGCAAAGTAAATGAGGGGAATGGGCATGGGAAAATATTAGGGGAGGATTTAGGAGGTATTTACATGTGTTTTGAGGCTTAGTGAAATTAAAAATCACATAGGGAGTGGTGGGAAAGGCATCAAGTAAGTCTTACACAATCCACGCTACCGTTTCTGCTAAAAATGTAGCGTGGGGTCTAGGATTTGCCCTAGAAGCTATGAGGGTGAATGATAAGGGTTAGAAATGATACGGGAAATGTATATGAATGTGAGGAAGGGTAGGAAATGTGGGGAAACTATTTTAGCTTTGTTCCAATTAACTCATAGAGTGAAAAAATGAAAATGTAGCGTGGAAACCCTGAGAGAGGGTTCCACACCTTCAAACTGAGAATTTCACTTTGCTGAGGTGGTGTTTGCCTTTGACATACTTGTATTGAGATGAGATGACATTCACTCGTTGAAGAAAATTCTTGGAGATTCTTTTCAATCTACCCTTGCAAGAAAATGTAGCATCCAAATGAAAACGTAGCATGAGAGTTTGAGATGCATAATAAGAGTGAGATTTGATAATGAATGAGTCTTTTTGGATATGGATGATCAATTGGATTCTTGTGTACATGTAAATGATGAAAAAGATGTTTGGAATGTCCTTAAAACTTACAAAAACACCTTTACTTGTATATGTCAAAGGATGAAAACATAACTTACCTTTTGCAGTAATATCTTCATAAATGTTGTTTGATACCTTTTATTACCTTTATTTTGTAACATGCTATCTCCCTTGGTGTGAAGACTTAAGACACATAACAATGATGACTCTTTTCTTTGAATTTGGACATAGTAATTACAACACCGATGGAAGCTCTAGACCAAGACTTATATGCTGACACTTTAACTGATTCATGACCTCTAACACCTAAATGATGACATGACCAAGATGAATGATGATAACCATGAATGCTAAAGGGAGTAGCACTAACCTAGACTCAACAACCAATGATAATTTTTTTTTATTTGAACACCTACTAAAACCGTAAAAAAAGTTGACTTAAGAACCTACTTTGAAAGAGCACATTTGATCACTGGTGATTGGAAGGATTGACAGACACTAATAGAAAGAATAAAGAAAAATATTGTCCCATACATCTCTAATATAGATCGTTCTCAAGAAATGTAAGAAGCATTGTCAAAGTTATTCACTATCAAAAATACTGGTCAAGTAGCAAGTTTGAAGAATGAGTTAAGGATCACTAAGATGACAAAGGATGATAATGTGGCTACTTTCTTTGTGATCCATGGATGAATTTAAAGCCATGGATGAAATTGTACTAGAGAATGAACTAGTAATCACTACACTATTGGGATTACCACCTACTTGGAGTTCTTTTGCTTCAAGTCTCAGTAGTTGGAAAGAAGCTCCTACATTTGAAGAATTTTGGAACGCACACGACCAAGAAGAAATGAGAATTTCATTAGTATTCAACAACAAAGAAGAAAAGGTGTCAAACACATACTCCACTTCTCACAAGAAAGGACACTCCAAGAAGTCAAGACAGCTAAGAAGGAAAGTTGATATGTCCAAGATAGAATGCTACCAATGCCACAACATGGGTCAGTATAGAAGTGATTGTGATCCAGGTGGATATTGCTGGTCACCTACCTATTCCACTTGGACCCCCAACACTGTCTCTTTTAGTTTTTCGGTTTCCTTAATTATAGCATAGTTTACTATTTTTGGTAGTTTTTTGGCTTTGGAAGTTCTGAAGCCATTGTGAGGCCCTAAATGACATTTTTAGGGAAAAGGGAGAGACTAGAAATATCCCAAATTGGCTTGCCTATTTTCTTTTGACATTCTCTTTGAAATCTTCAAAGCAAGGTATTATGATAGCCAAACGGAGATTGTATGCCAAAGTTACGACCCCAGGAAGTTGATGTACCAATTTACCCAAACGGGGCCCACAGTTTTGGCGCTTCGTCTCCTAGGGTTAGGTTTGTGGATGTTTATGGTTTTCCATTGTTTCTCAATAATAAATAGGCTTTTGGGCCTCATTGTAACATAGTTCGGACGCATGTAGCCGCCACATCTCTTCTCAGAGATAAGTTACCATCGCCCGAGCTAGCCTTGTTTCCATTCTGTTTCTAAACATATTTCAGCATTTGATATTAATGGAATGAAGTGTTATTTCTACCACATTTTTGTATTTATGGTTATATATGTAATTTGTTGCATTCATGTTTAAATCCAGATCAGTACTAATCCAGATTTAAACAGAAACGCAACAAATTACAGATGTAACCATAAATACAAAGATGCAGTAGAAACAACACTTCATTTCATTAATATCAAATACTGAAATATGCTTACAAACAAAATGGAAATAAGACTAGCTCGGGCAATGGTAGATTATCTCTGAGAAGATATTTGGTGGCTACATGCCTTTGAATTGTGTTACAATGAAGTGCAAAGGCCTATTTATTATTGAGAAATAATGGAAAACCATAAACATCCAAAAACCTAACCCTAGGAGATGAAGTGCCAAAACTGTGGGCCCCGTTTGGGTAAATTGGTACATCAACTTCTCGGGGTCGTGCCTTTGGCATATGATCTCTGTTTGGCTATCATAATACCTTGTTTCAAATATTTCAAAGAGAAGGCCAAAAATAGATAGGTAAGCCAGTTTGGGACATTTCTTGTCTCTCTATTTTCCCTAAAACCGTTGTTTAGGGCCTCAAAACGACTCTAAAAGTTCAAGACCCAAAAAACTGCCAAAAATAGTAAACTATGCTATAATTAAGGAAACCAAAAAACTGAAGGAGATAGGGTTGGGGGTACAAGTGGAATAGGCAGGTGGCCAGCAATATCCAACTAGATCATTCGGAGGCATGTGGCTGCCATATCTCTTTGGTTATTCAAAACAATGCAGTAAGCTTATTTCCAAAACTGAGATTTTTTTTTTTCCTAATGATACACCCTCAATGAAAGAAGAAGACGGTGGCCATGACCTCCAAATAGGGCCCCTCCGCATGACAACAATAGATGGACAAGCTCGTGGAGGAGTACGAGGACATCTTCACCTCCCTCGTAGGGGTGCCTTTGCACTGTCAAGTCAAGCACTCCATCGATCTGACCCCAGGTGCATCGATACCCAATAGACCAATCTACGACACTCCATTATGGAGAATTATGAAATCAAGAGGTAGATTCAGGAGCTGCTGCAAAAATACCACATTTGACTAAGTTCATCACCTTGTGGGAGCTCGATCATGTTGGTACAGAAGAAGGATGGGACTTGGAGACTCTGTATTGGCTATAGGGCCAACTGAAGGGGGGAAAATATTTTAGCAAGATCTACTTGAAGTTAGGATATCATCAGGTACCAATTGAACTCTTCGATGTGTGGAAGACTTCCTTCAAAGCCAAGGAGGGCATTTTCGAATGGTTGGTTATGCATTTCGGGTTGACAAATTCTTCTTGTTAAAATTGGCAAATAGGGCCAAATTTCATGTGGGTCATGTTATTCATGGCTGATAATATTTTTATTAGATTCCCTTCATCGAGAGGTGTAGGATTGATATAAATATCATCTAATTCCGATAATTATTCATGGAGATATGAATTTATTTTTATTATGGAATTATTATCAAGCCGACCTACAACTCATGTAGGCTTAGAAGCCCAACACTACATCTATTCAAACACCAACGTTGTGTATAAATACAGTAGGAATTTTCCTCATTTGGACTCACTCATCTCATCACATCTCTCTCTCTCTCTACTGCGCAGAAAAGAGTCTCTTCACTATTGTGTAGAAAAGGGTCTCTCCCTCACACATGTGAAGCCAGAAGCTGCAAAAACTAAAGCTGCAACTGCAGAAGTAAAGTTTGACCTATGTGGAATAGAAGATATCCTCATCTGAACTTCACTGTAGGTTCATCTAAACTTCCTCTGAAATCCGCAACTTTTGGTGGAGGAATCAAGTCAATCCGACGGACGGTTTGCAAGATATCGACTGCCCTAGTTTGAAGGAAGCTACTGAAACTGAAGTTGCAACTATAGAAGTGAAATTTGACCTATGTAGACTAGAAGATCTCCTCATCTGAACTACATTATAGGTTCATATGAACCTCCTCTGGAAGATGCAACTTTTGGTGGTGGAATCAAGCCGATCCGACGGTCAGTTTGTGAGATATCGTCTGCCCTAGTTTGATGATGAAGCTGCTAATGTTGATGTTGTTGATCTAGGGTTTGCTACTGCTAATGTAAATCATATTTATTGTACTATTTCTCTCTACTGAATTGATGAAGATAAAAAAATATTTGATCAAAGAGTTTCCCCACACATTGTGGGGTTTGTCCCTGGCTAGCCACCACATCTTGTTTCTCTTGTCTTGGCTTGTTTTCTGTCGACCGTTTAATGTCTATCTACACTTTACTTTATGTACATGTGATTTCTAATATGTGGAATATAATAAGAAAAAGAAGTAAATTGTTATAGTCATAGAACATACCATAACTTAACATGGTATCATAGCTGAGGTGAAGAGAAAGCCTGAGCAAGAGCAAGAGAAATCACCAAAGAGAAGATTGGCAAGAAAGAACTATGGGGTCCTTAACACTCTTTCCTACCAAGGACAAGCTCCATGAGAAAGATGAATATCATGAATGGAAGATGTCTATCAATCTAACCCTAGAAGATCAAGGAGTGTTGGACCATGTAAGAGGCAATATTATTGAGCCTCCATCAAATGCATCCACTGCTACTTGGAACAAATGGAAAAATAGAGAAGTCAAAACAAAGAAGATCATCTGAGACTCTATCAACAAGCACTTGGTGGCCTACATCTCTGAATTGGACACCTCCAGTGAAATTTACGATAGACTGGTGAGTTTATTTAAAGTTAATAATGAAAATCAAGTTTTGTTTATTAGAAATAAGCTAACGGAAATCAAGAAGGGTAAAGATGAGAGTATGCAAGCATACTTCTTAAGAATTACCAAGATCAAGAACGATATCCTATCTATTGGGGAGACTATTACTGACAGAGAAATGGCACTCACAACTCTTGGAGGATTACCATCTGAATGGTACGTGTTCAGGACTACTCTTATGAACAATAATGTAGTTCCTGGTTTCGAGGAATTAATGGCTAGATGCATTCAAGAAGAAACAAGGATAGAAGAGCAAGAAATGCCCTTGTGTAAAGGCCCTCCTGCTGCTTTTTCTTCTCATGCTAAGAAAAGATATAATTCCGGGTCTAAATCGAAAAGAAAGGCTGGACCTAAGGGTGGAAGAAAAGGAAAATGTTACATTCGCAAGAAAGCAGGTCACTATGCAAGGGAATCCCCTGATAGAAAGGACTCTTACCACGACGATGATCAAAATCCCTCTCATGGTAATCGAAGGGATGGAAAATTCAATAGAAAAGGTAAAAAGAATGCTGGAAATCAAGGAAGAGGACAACCATTCAAGAATGCTATAAATTCTAGGTATGAATCTAACACTGTTGACAATAAGCAGGCTGAATATTATCTACAAGTTTCTCTATCTACCTCTGATCCTTTAGACTCAATGGGAATTTGGCTCATTGATAGTGGTGCCTCAAGACACTTCATAGGTTACAAAAAAGTACTCCATAATCTGGTAGAGAAAGAAACTAACCTAGAAATTGTCCTTGGAGATGACATGAAATACCCTGTGAAAGGTGTAGGCAATGTTTCTCCCGATTGAATCAAGGTAATACGATCCACTTACAATATGTATTGTATGTACCTGATCTCAAAAAGAACCTAGTATCCATCTCAGTAATGGAAGACAAAGGCTACAAGGTAACCTTTAGCGATGGCAAGGTACGTATATGGAAAAATAATGTTAAAGATGCTTTCACTCTTGGGTTTCGAGTTGATTCTTTATATCAGGTTGGTGGAAGTCCGCTAGGTGTCATGTCTTGTGACACAACTCTTCAGTCTGAACTTTGGCATTAGAGGTTTTCCCACCTTCATTATAAAGCTCTACCCGATGTAAGACAGATGGTAACAGAGATGCCTAATTTCCAAGTAGAGAAAGAAGGTGTATGTCTAGGATGTGCCATAGGAAAGCTCAAAAAAGGGACCATTCCCCTCAAGTCAAAGCAAGACCTCTGATATGTTACAACTAGTTCACTCAGACATATATGGTATGATGCTTGTGAACTCCTTGGGAGGATATTCATATTATCTTACTTTTACAAACGACTATTCTCAAAAGACCTAGATATACTTCTTGAAAAAGAAGGATGAAGTGTTCTCTTGGTTTCAACACTTCAAAGCCCTGATCAAAAATCAAACCCAAAAGAAGATCAAGATCCTAAGAATTGATAATGGGACTGAATATGAATCTAATGAGTTCCATGATTTTTGTAAAGAGGCTGGCACCAAGAGGGAGACTACTACACCATATACTTCTGAAAAGAATGGTGTGGTAGAAAGGAAGAACCGCACGATTATGGAAGTTATCCAGGCCATGCTACATTATCAAAGACTTCAGAAGGCTCTATATGTGCTAAAGCAAGCACCGCAAGCATGGTATGAGAGGATCGACAGCTACTTGATGAAGCTGGGATTCACTAGGAGTGAAGTCGATCCTAACCTTTACTTTAACGTTGAATATGACAAACCTCTCATACTGGTGCTGTATGTGGATGACCTCCTTTTAATAGGTGCAGACCCTCTCATTCTCAAATGTAAGAGGGATTTGGATTCTGAATTTGAAATGAAGGACCTAGGACTCATGCACTATTTCCTAGGACTTGAAGTGTGGCAGAAGCCAGGGGAAAATTTCCTATCTCAAGGAAAATATGTGGTGAAGATACTAGAAAGATTTAGTATGGTGGATTGCAAGCCTGTAACTACCCTGATAGATCTTGACTTCAAGAAGTTATGCGGTAGTGTTGCTAGACCAGTTTTACAAAATGCTACCGAGTATCGACAACTCGTCAGAGAATTAATGTTCTTAGTGAACTCCCGTCTAGATATATGCTTCGCATTCAACACGTTGAGTCAACATATGTTTGAACCCCATCGCATACAATGGATTGGTGCCAAGACTCTGTTGAGATATCTTCGTGACACAATCACTTATGGGTTAAGATACACTGCCGGAGATGTGAGAGTATTTGGACACCCAAATGTTGATTGGGCAAGCAATGTGGAGAACTGTAAGAGCACTTATGGGTGTTGTTTCTCCTTGGGATCTGCTTTGATATCCTAGATGAGTAGGAAGCAGAAGTTGGTGGCCTTGAGCATTGTCGAAGCAGAGTATATTGCTGCTAGCATGGCCTCCTATGAGGCAGTTTGGTTGTGAAATCTCTTCAGTGAGCTGTTTGGATTTACATTGGATACCACCATGATCCTTTGTGACAACCAGAGTGGGATTTGCTTGTCAGTGAATCCCGTATTTCATGATCGATCCAAGCATATCGACATTAGATACCATTATATTTGATATATGGTGCAGTGGGGATCTATAAGGCTCTAACATATCAGTACAGATGAACATGCCGCTGACATTCTGACAAAACCCCTTGGGAAAGTAAAATTTATGACTTTCCGAGAACAACTTGGAGTTGTTCAAAGACCCTCCAATGAGGGTCATGCATGATGCATTGAGCTATGGGAGCTCCAAGGGGGTGTGGGGTACATCTTGGAGCGACATATGATCACAGGATGATTCACTATCCCCTGGTGGTATACATGTACACCCTGTGGCGATTGTAGTAAGATTGATGTGTTCTCCATGGTAGTCTAGATTGATGTTTTCTCCATGGCGATTATAGCAGGATTGATGTGTTCTCCTATGAAGACGGGATTTATTAAGTTCTCCTATCGAGACATCCTACCCATGCAGTCTGGGACTCATGGGAAGTACCTCTCATCTGATCAATGAGCAGGGAAATGAAGTTAGGGAACATAGTAGTACCGATGGATGCATCGTTGTATCTACCATACTCCCTACCATAGGATGACCTCTATTGATCTGGGATCAATAATACTGGTCTAGGACCAGTGGTAGGAGTGGTACATTCTATGACACTGACTTCGAGTTAGTTGTTACTAGTCTGGGACCAATGATACACACTCTGAGACTGACTTTGAGTCAGTGGAGGATGTTACTAGTCTGGGACCATGGTGAGCTCTAGTATTGTAGCAATAATGTTGCAACTCCTAGGGCTCCCTTCTTTACTTTTATCAACTC
Organism: Pinus taeda; assembly: GCA_000404065.3. Classification (NCBI taxonomy): domain Eukaryota; kingdom Viridiplantae; phylum Streptophyta; class Pinopsida; order Pinales; family Pinaceae; genus Pinus; species Pinus taeda. The sequence goes on from APFE030466190.1 coordinate 207,127, forward strand.
GGTAGTTCATAACAAACTTGGAAGCGACATTGTTGTATGCACAAGTACTAGTTCTTATTGCAGGCTGTCACTTGATCAGCTGGTACAAGTTTGGTAGGAGCTCAAGACAACTTCTATGAGTTCTCAGAAGAAGATTTTAATGGTGATGGAAGAAAGCTAACTCAAAAGAGGCTATTCTACTTACAGAAAGAGGATGAAAGTTGAAAGGAAATGCAAACCCTAGCAAACCCTAGTTTTACCCACTAACCCTACTTTTGCTAGAAAAGAGTTGAAACTACTGAAATGGATGCCATGGACTAATGTCAAGGTAAAATGCATGTACTTAAGCTAATTCTAAAGGAAAATGTGGAAGAACCATCTTTTTGTACTTTTGAGCAATTTTATGCAGAATTATTATGTTTGTGTTTTAACTATTTGTGACTGTGAAGAGGTTTGGTGATGAAGGGAGATGGAGTTGGCTTTTGTAGATGATGAGGAAGGTTTGGAGGGGTCATAAGAAGTCCTTAGCACCATTCTGGAGATTTCCATTGCGATTAGATTTCGAAAGATCGCTCGTATGAACTTCTACAGGAAGGCTACAAGGGATCTACAGGAAGTTCTACAGGAAGAGGCTGAAAGTGATTTTTGAAGGTTTGAAGACGGAAAAATGGTGGGAAAAAAGAAATGAAGGTTGGATGATGGTTTTAGAGGGTTTAGGACTCTGTCAATGAAGATCAAACATGAAGGAAGTGGTTGGATTGGTTCAAAGGATAAAAAAGTGATTTTGCACAAGAATTTAGAAATCAGGGTAGTTTTGGAAAGTATGGCGAATGAGTGGAGGAAATATTGAGAGATGGACTGGAGAAGGTTGGGTGATGAAAGCATGATAAGCTGGAAGGTTTAACAAGATTTTCACACTTACTTTTTAAAACTGTCCTAAGCAAGAACTAAAAAAACAGAGTTTTACCTATTTTAACCTAATTCTGACCTAAAAACCAGAAAAGTGTTGAACATAAATTTATGGATAGGAAGTTATGCAAGGAAGCTATGAAAACTGAACAATGAAAAATATAATCATGTAAATACAACTGATATCAACTTCTCCAACTCGAAATCACACACTAGCAATTACATTAGAAAGCAAAAACAGTGTTTCGGTGGCAACAAGAGTGCCTTGGTCTCAATTCATGGTCCCAAGAAGAGAGAAAGGAGATCAAGGTCTACTTGGTAGCATTTTTGTGGATCTTTTTTTATTATTGCAGCAAACTAAATAATCAACGTGAAGCAAGAACAACTATTCTGATCATCAAAACCAACCTAAATAACAAAGCAAGATTTAACCTAAACAATAGAAATTATTTTATGAATGCAAGAAAAGAAAATATAAATACACAAAGGAGTTATTGGACACTTGGGTTGGGCCCAACCCTAAGAGCTACATCCCCCTAAGAAATATCATAACTGGTTCAAGGCTGGATTCATTTTCATTGATCAAAAAATAATAATTACATCACAAAAATGTTTGCAAAAGGAGCTCGAAAATGAGTTGAATACAATTGTTGCACTAAAGTGCGAAAATATTCTATCCAATGGATAAAATCTAACTAACAAAACTGAGGCCCTAAGCCTTCTTATTTATACAAATGGTGAACTCCAACAGTCCTCCTAAAATCAAGGAACTCGACTTCCTGGAACTGAAGATAACAACCGTCCTACTTGACTTGTTCGGCTGCCCCTTGGAATCATCAATGTGGCTGCTTGTGCTCTGAGTTTATGATGGAGAATTCAAGGTAAGGATTCATAAATGAAGGGGACACCCTCCTACAAATCCTCTCCCTTGTTCTTCCTCGAACTTGACTACCAAATGCCCATTAAACCTTTGATTTTGTCTCAAAATTGACCAAAAATATGCATAAAGCACACATTAGACTCTTTGGCATAATGACTAACCCAATTCACTCTATTAGCATAAATATAATCAAAAACATGTAATAAAACAATGATAATGTTGGATTAAGTCAGAGACAAAATGATCCCATATAATTACCCATTTCTAGGGCTCATCATCACCCCCCTACTGAAGGTGTTGCTCATCCTCTGAGCAACTAATCTATCTCTTCATCCTTTATGGCTCTAATGAATTCCCACACATCCCATGCTTCTGATGTGATATCCTCCTCTTTATCATGGAGTTCTACCTTTCTATCCACCTCCTCCCATTGGTGTCTTTCTTTTTCTTCTTTTCCCTCTTCTTTTGTCTTCTCTGCCTCTGTTGGCTTTGCTTCCTCAACCTCTGTTTTGGTTTTCTTCTCATCTTTTTTAGTTTCTGCCTTCTCTGCTTTAGTTTTTTTCTATTATAGGTTCTTCCTTCTCATCTTCTATTTTTATTTCCTCCTCTGTTTCAATTTCTTCTTTCTCTATTTTAGTCTTTTCCTCTTTTTCTGTTTCCTCCTCATCATATCCATGAATTCTCTCAAAGAAAGATATCCAGTTTTCCCTGGTGAAAAGGGCCACCACTTCTGAGTGCTCATGCAATTTGTTGGAGTTCAAAGGATCCTTTCTCATAAATGCTCCTGGCATGGTGTTTAATGACCTCTGAAAATGCCCAAGTGAGGAAGAAGGCAACAACTTTCAAAACTGGAAACAAAGGAATAGATGATGTTTGTCTTTCTGAAACTAGAGAGGGAATTTCTCATATTCTTTTTTCACCACATCAATTTTGCAATTTCTCCCCTTTTTCAAACTATTTTTAACTTGAATTTGATTCTCGGTTTTGGAAAAAATCATTTTTTTATTTTTATTTTTATTTTTTTTATGGAATAGAGAATGAATAACACAGGGTTTTTTTCTTCAGAGAGTAGACAGAATTGAAAATTCGGTTTTTTCACAGGTTGGTTTCTATGGTTGCATCCTATTTTCTTTACAGTAGAATGTGAGGAAGAAGGAAATAGACTTTGAAGGCAGAGAAGAAAATGGGGAGACTGTGTAGTACTCAGAAAAATACAAGCAGACTTTTAAGCTTCACTTTCCTTTTTTCAACCCAATATTGTGTTTTTTAATCCACCACCTTAAATATATTATATGCAGAGCGGTTTCCCGAGCCTACATATTTTCAAGATCGAAATTGACATAAAATCCCGAATTTTCCTCTGCGGAGCTGCTTACTAGCCTTCCTATAGAACTATTACAACTTCCTGTAGAATGTCGATAGTAGAAAATGACAGAGAACGATGGTTTCGAGGCTATGGAGGTGGTATAGAGCTTGTTGCAGCTGTAGGGACGATGATAAAATGAAAACAAAGGTGGTGAATGAGTTCGAGGCAGAGTACTTATGTTTTCTGTGAAATATTTCCGCTGATGGTGAGCTGGCAAAAATGTGCGTTGGCATTATTTGGACAGTTGGTACCTACTGTAGTGCTATCATGAGACTTTACGCTTTCTGCTTGTAAGCACTTCCCATTATCTGCACTGGAGTTCAAAACATCTACCACTATCTATTTCTTAAGATTTCTCGTGAGTTGACTAGACATGTGTGCTATATGATTTCTGGCTGAGCGCTGTAGAACTGGACGAGGTGCTGTCTGTCAACACCTTTGCACTCTGCTGCCCAAATTGTGCTTCGGGGCACACTCGAGCTTTCACTTGACCAACCCTCTCCCCAAAAGGTCTACTACCTGTCAGGATAGGAACCGCCCCTCTCCGCGACAATTCAGTAATGAAATACACATCGGAGACCTCAAGCTCCAAGGTCTGATTCCGCAGACAAAACACTTGGTCGTCTACGTCCCAAGCATCAATGATAAACTGTAGCAACTCAGGTTGTGCCCGCATGGATGATGTAAGGAAAAATTTCTTAAGGCCGCAGTCCCTCAGGGCGTTCATGCACCCTTGGTCCTCAATGGCTCAGGCATCAATAATGTCATGTTCTCCCTCTTTCCATACTACCACCATTTTGACTGGTTTCTTGCACCCACAAGGACAAAATTGCCTTCATTATGTAACAGCCCATAATACGAATATCTAATTAACTTATTAACATTAAATTTAAATGCTTACCTGAGCTTACTTGTGGATGAAATAGGCTTACCGCAACAGGGTTTTGGGGACGACTCACCTCCCAAACGTAGGCTCAATTGCGCAGGATTCTACTACAACTGGCCACCCCCGAGCCCTCAATCAACGACTACTGCCAGTATTCCTAAGTCTTGGTATACCATTCTCCCCAAGAGAATGCAAGATAGAACCTTCGAATGATCGAACTTCCCCCAACCTCCTCACCATTCATTAAATATAACAAAGCCTTGGAAGGGAAACCACATGCACACTCTCCATGTGTCCCACATGCACACCCTCCATGTGTCTGCATGCTTCTTTTTCTCTACTTTCCTTTGATTTTATTTCTTAAATATGGTTATTAATATCATTTATCATTTATTATTCTTTATTATTTATTATCAAGTGATTTATTTATTATTCTTTATTGTTTATTATTTATTATTATTCATTCTTTTTATTATTAATTATTATTTTTGTATTTATTTTTATTAGTTATTATTATTTATTATTTATTATTAAGGGAGGGATATTACA
>APFE030466196.1:4959-54591 GCA_000404065.3 Pinus taeda
CTTTTCCATATTCGAGTTATTTCCAAAAATCAAAAGATTTATACTTTGTTTGATAGTGGCTCACAAGTAAATCTAATTTCTAAAGCAATTTTAAAGAAATTGGGATTAACAACTACACCTCATAAGAAACCACACCCATTAGGATGGTTGAATGATAAAGCACAACTACAAGTGACTAGAGAGTGCAAACTCAAGTTTTCTTTTGGGTCAGCATTTATAGATGAGGTTGAGTTAGATGTAATTCCTTTGGATATATGTGGAATTGTTTTAGGAAGTCCTTACTTGTATGATAGAAAGACTATTTTCTATAGATCTGAGAACAAGTATCTAGTTGTTAAAGGTGGAATCAAGTACATTGTAAGAGCTCACAAGCTCAAGAATAATTATACTCTCATAGACTTAGGAAAGATGAAAAGAATGATAAATTCATACAAACAGTTCCTACTGATGGTTGTAAAGGAAAATAAACCTGATAAAAGCAATGCATTTGAGGGCTATAATGCTAATCAACAAGTTGATATAGAAAATTGTTTTAGAATATGATGTCTTGTTCCAAGAACCTAAAGGTCTACCACCCAAAAATGGAATAGTACATGATATTATTTTGCAGCAAGATGTTCCATTGCCTAACATTGGGATGTACAGGTAATCTGATTTAGAGAATGTTGAAATCAAGAAGCAGGTGCAGGAGTTACTTGAGAAAGGGTTCATCAGGCCTAGGACATCACCATGTGGGTCACCAATCGTTTTGGTGAGAAGGAAAGATGGCTCGTGGAGAATCTGCATTGACTATTGCGCACTGAATAATATAACAATCAAAAATCATTATCCCCTTCGTCGCATAGATGATATTTTAGATCAATTGAAGGAAGTTGTTTATTTCACCAAGCCGGATTTGCACAGTGGATACCATCATGTCAGAGTTACAGAGCAAGATGCATGGAAGACTTCTTTCAAAACAAAGTAGGGATTGTGAATGGCTAGTTATGCCTTTTAGCCTAACTAATGCTCCTGCTACATTCATGAGATTAATGAATGATGTACTCAAACCTTTTCTTGATGATTTTGTTATTGTGTATCTGGATGACATTATGATTTTTAGTAAAATGTGGGAATAACATTTAAGGCATGTTAAGTAGACATTGGATGTTTTGAAAAGAGAAAAACTTTATGTTAAACTCTCTAAATGTGAATTTGGCAAAACCCCTCTAAATTATTTGGGTCACATAGTTGGGGGAGGTGAATTGAAAATAGATCCCTCTAAAGTAGCAGTCATTGTAAGCTAGCCTAAACCCAAGTCTACTAAAGAAGTGAGAAGCTTCTTAGGAGCAACACAATATTAGAGGAAGTTCATTCCAAATTTTTCCTCAATTGTAGCTCCCTTACATGCCTTGACAAGATTGAACAAGGTGTTTTAGTGGGGAGGAAAACAACAGAAAGCCTTCGACACCTTGAAAGAAAATATTAGTATAGCACCGGTACTAGCACTACCAGATCTACAAAGACCATTTGAGATCCAAACTAATGCTAGTGACTATGCCATGGGAGCAGTGTTGACACAACATGGTAAACCCATATGTTATCATTCTGAGACTTTTAATCATGCAGTAGTTAACTATCCTACATATGATAAAGAATTGTATGCATTAGTTCAGAGTATGAAAAAGTGGAAACATTACTTAATGGGAAAAGAAACAGTAATACATACCGATCATCAGCCACTTCAATAACTACACTCCCAAACTAATTTCCAGCAATCAAGACATTACATATGTATGGGTTCTCTACAAAAGTTTCATTTAGTCATCAGATATAAAAATAGCATACATAACAAGGTTGCAGACATGTTATCTAGACCCATTATAAATACATCTACCATACTTAAGCATAATTCTGTGCTGCATGAAAGCTACATAGAATAGTATGCTCAGGACATGGACTTTAAAGATGTATATGCAACTTTGAGTCAAGGCAAAAGAATAGAAGAAGTGGACTATCACATGAAGGACCAACTCTTATATCGTTGTGGGAAACTCTGCATTCCACAAACTCAGAGAGTAAAGATAATTAGGGAAGCACACACTTCTCTGATATCATGTCACTTTGGGGAAAGTAAAATAGTTGCATAGCTGCAAAGGTTCTGCTATTAGCCGATAATGAATGAGACAATTTCTAGCTATGTAAAAGGATGTGCCATGTGTGCTAAAAGCAAGCCCAACAATAGAAAACTAGGCTTGTACACTCCATTGTCAGTTCCTTCTCACCCTTGGGAAAGCATTTCCATGGATTTTGTTGGAGGATTGCCTAAATCTAGGAAAGGTCATGATTATCTATATGTTGTTGTGGATAGGTTCACGAAAATGTGTATTTTGATACCTTGTAGTAAACAAATTACCGCTAAACAAACTGTAAAATTGTTCTTTGAACATGTATGGGTTCATTTTGGATTACCCACTTCTATTGTATCTGATCGAGACACCCGATTTGAGGGGAATTTTTGGTCATGTCTATGGGAACTAATGGACACCAAATTAAATAAAAGCACAACTTTTCATCGACAAACAGACGGCCAGACATAAGTAGTTAACAGGACGGTGATCTAGCTACTGAGAGGATATTGTAGCGAGCACCCTAGACTTTGGGATGAACACTTGTGTTATGTGCAACATGCTTACAATAGAGCCAAACACTCTTCTACACAAAGATCTCCTTTTGAGACCTGTTTTGGTTTCTTACCAAGGTCTCCTTTGGATTTTGTCTTTGGTAAAGATACCATGGTTGATAGACACAGTGATGTGGACAAGGCAACTAGGTTCCTTTAATAGATGCAGGATATCCACCAGGCAGTACAGGAACAGCTGGAAAAGAGCTAGGCCAAGTACAAGGTTAGGCACGATAAGCATCAAATGGAGCATAGTTTTCAAGTTGGAGACCAAGTCTCATTGTATATCAGTAAGGACATGATGCAAGGTGAAGGTAAAAAGCTAAATCCTATCAGGTATGGACCCTTCAAGATACTTGAGAAGATTGGTGAAAATTCTTTTTGCCTTGACCTACTAGCTTACATGCACATCTACTCAGTCATACATGCAAATTGCTTGAGGTTGCTTGAACCTTCAATGATTAAGGACCCTGAAGAGCAGAGTCAATTACCTTCTTTTGATGACCTGCTACCTGAATATCTTAATGAGCAATGAGAATACATAGTGTTGGAAAGGAAGGTAAGGACAACGTGTAGTGGACAAGTGGAATACCTCAGGATTGGGCTCAAAGGTTTGAAGCCAAGCAGTGCGAAGTGGATTGAGATTGGACAAGTGAGAAAGAAATACCCTCACCTAATCGATTATTGAAAAAGAAATTTTGGTTGTCCAAAAGCTCCTTCAGTGGGAAGGCTGTGATTCGAATTGGATCTATCAAATTCTAGCAAAGGACCATGACTGTATCAGGTCGGGACGAATCTCTAAAAATTCCTAAACATCGATCAAAAACACCCTGAACCAGTGGCAATGGTAGCTAGCATGGAAAAATGAGGACCTCGGTCAAAGTGCACTGACCGAGGCCCATGGAGACTGCGCAGGGGGTCAAAGTAGCCCTTGGGAGCCCCAGATCAGGAAAAGGAGGTGATTTTTGATGCACGATCACTGGGCTAATAGGGCCGAAATGGGGGAATCTCGAGCACTTGGACACATGCCGAACCAGAGAACCATGGGAGGAAATGGAAAAGTGCTAAAAGGACAAAGGTGGGACCCGCACTCTAGAAACAGGCAGCATTGATCGGGGTGCCCTGAAACAGTAAATGGTTTTGGAGAAAGCGGAGTGATCCCAGTCAACGATTGATGCGTGGCTGTGGAGGTGAGAGAAAATCACCGTTGATTGCGTGTTATCAGTCGAGCAGGTCAACAATGCGGGATGTCTGAATGGCATTGGATCTGGAGGTCCCAGATCGGATTGTTGAGATTGCACCTGTTGGAGGAAGTGGAATCGACGAAGGATTAAGCCACGTTTGTAAAGATTTCAAGGTCCGTTTGACCGCCACAATGGAGGAAGAACGCATCCATGACGTAACTAAAGAAACAAACCCACGAGCAGGCTGGCAATGTTCAAATTGGGTCACGTGGCCACACCCTGAGCGTTCATGCTGACGCCGAACTGCAGAAGGTTAATTGACAAAGGCAGAAGAGGTACCGAACGAGCATGGGTTTGAATGACTAAAAGCCATGAAGAGTGAAACAGAATAAACAGTTGAGCACTAAGAGACAGAAACCAAAGAAGAGGTAGTTAAGTGAAAGCAAAGATAAACAGAGGGTCGAGCTAACCAGCAAAAACATCGAGCATTAGCGAGCTTGAGATATTCAAGCCATCCCACAAAGGAATCTATTCGGATCGAGCATCCCACTTAGCTCCTTCCACTATAGACTAGAAGGTCAAAGAGCTGGTAGGAAGAAGAAGAGTATATGTACCCAGTGGCTTCGGGAATCCAAGTACCACCCTGTCAAGCAAACACGCTTAAGGAGAACTCACATTGAGTCTGTGCATTGTAATTCTCTGCTCAAAGACCTAATAATATAAGGCCACCACTAAAAGATGGACCGAAGACTTAGCCCTGGAGAATAGGGTGAAATCCTTATTAAAATTGCTTGTGTCTTTGTGGTTGCTTACTATATTTCTCTGTTGTCTTTCCATTTAAATGTCTATGTATTGGAAATCTAATCGATTCGTTGCTTAATAACACAGAACACACACCGGAACATGAGTCTGTAATACCTTTTGTTAAATAAATCTTTAACTTATGTCACTCATAGGGTGAATATCAAATCATGACCTCACTAGCCAAACTACTATTTTTAGACATGCAATTTTTAGCAGGTCTATTTTGCACATTCTAAATTTAACATTTCTTGTTGCACATTTTCCACCACTCCCTCTCAACAAGAAAGTCTTTCTATCGAACCCGATCGGGTAACTTTGGAATGTTTTGCATGAAACACATCTACCTGGTCCACTTCCTCCAACAGCACTTGGAACAAAAACACTCCCAACTGACCACTCTGTTGGGCTAGGAACATACTTTGATGTTGAAGCTCTACCTGTTGCTGACAAGTGCTCCCTGTCTGACATTTGTGCTATTGCAGCATCTACATGCATCTCACACCATTGCACACCTCTCTGTGCCACCTAGCACTGTGCAAAACACTTGTGCCTCTTGCATTGTTGCAGCCTTCTAGCTATACGTTATCCTAGGATTTCTTGCACTGTCGTTCTCTCTACCGCTCCATCCGCATATGTCTCTACCCAATCAGTCAGTTCCTACTACTCAACATCGGGGCTCCTATAGCAAGGTCTCATCCAAGAGTTTGGTGTACTTAAGGATCCTACCCCTCCTCCTTGGGATGGTCACTCTATATCACCCCACCTCCTACCTGGAGATATGGCTGGATGTGATCCCTCAACCCACCTGGCTCGAAGTTTCCCCCTACTGGAGGTCTCTGCACGAGTGGATGCCTCCACTATGTCTCCTCTTGACTTCTGCAATTGTGGCTGCTCCAAAACCTCGTGAAGCTACTTCACCAATCGTGGCTCATCCACAATAATCTTAGACTTCTCTTGGTGCTGCATGTTGAGAGGTAATATACCCTCCCTCTCAACCACCAAGTCTCTAACCTTTGCCTTGCTCCTCAAGGTTTTGCATGCATCTTGTACCTCAAGTGCATATAGGTTCTTGGCTAGCACACCAATCTTTTTCCACTTTCCCACTGTCACAAAATTTTCTAGAAAAGGAGCTGATTTTAATTCAACAATATCTCCCTCATCTTAACTCTGATTCAGTTGATTTTTTTTAATCTATTTTGGACATTTTTCCACAAGGAATCCAAATCTACTATTTATTTCTGAAAATTTTGTACAAAATTTTTCAGACTACTCTGCAAACTCTTGGCCCAAAACTCAAAACTTTGAAATATCCTGTCAGTATATTGTTCTTGCTTGATCACCTATGCTCTGATACCATGTAGAAATTTTGTAGAATTTTTCTACAAGTCAACTAGCTCTGATACCTTGTAGATTTGTAGAAAAATTCTATAAAACTCTACAGCCAAGCGATTACCTCCATGCCCAAAGGTGACATATTCTATGTAAAGATAAAAGCATGAATGAATCTTAAGATTGAAAAGGGGAGCTTGAGATCATCAACTTACCAATAAGTGACTAAGGAATGATCGATCCCAATATCCATAGTAGGCACTGAAATTCATGTGTAGGCCAAAATTTTGAAGGGTGTTGTGGCCTCTACAACAGAGGCTTCACCTTCTTGCTAGCTTCTTTTTCAACTAGTGTCTTGAATTCTATGAACTCAAAGAATGTCTCATCTTTATTACACATGAATAGGATCCAACACTTCCGTGAGAAGTCATCAATAAAAGTGACAAAATATTTGTGTCTGACAGTGTTGGTTGTCGAGAAAGGTCCAAAAACATCATAGTGGATGCTTTCTAGGACTGCATGTGCTTTGTTTTCCTGATCATGGAATGTGGATTTTATGTACTTCTGCAATGTAGATTATTTGCATATATCCTACTACTTAAGTGCTCCTTTAGAGAGGCAGGTGATTATTTGTTCTATCATATTCGAGGTACCATGATATAAATGACCAAGTATTTGTGTCAAAGTTCATCAACATCACGACCTTCACTTTCTCCGCCTTAGTGATTAATGTAGCATAGCCTTCCACATCTAGCTTATACAGTTTCTTCACACGAACGCCGATCTGCTTCACCTACCCCGTGGCTATGTGTCTCAAGAATACTTTTCCTTTGTTGAATATCACTTCACAACCATGGTAAAGCAACCACTTAGTGAATGCTAGTGGATAGACCCATAATCCTTTACCTTTACCTTTTTTTACAATCGCCTCATATTGAAATTTTGAAGACAAAATATTTCTTTTCTCTTAAAAAATTGTCTTAAAGTTCCCCTCCGTGTAGTAGTGCCGAATTTAATAATAGACAAGTTGCCTCAAATCGTATCAGCATATATGAAAGGGATAGAAGAGGAATTGATGTCTGAGAAATCTTGTCAATAAAAGTTGTCGCGTTCTTCTTAGTCGACTACCCCCACAAAACAAAGAGCCCAACAAATCGTTGTCTTTATGTAAGAAAATGTGAATGGTAACTAATATAACAACCTCGGTATAGGCACAAGTCAATAGTTGTCTACAAGTTGACCGACTTAGGGCACACTGTCAAAGTCAATTTTGCAGTTATTAGATAATATCATCTTAAATTGATATGTTTGTGTCTTAATTGTTAATTGTATTAAATAGGTTTGATCTAAAGTGGCGATTGTCTTAAATATAATGTTTTGTATTAAAATATTTTTGTCTTAAATATAAAGTCTTGTCTTTAAATTTTCATCTGAAACTACTTTTTTCTTAAATATAAGGTTTTGTCTCAAAATATTTTTGTCTTAAATATAAAGTTTTGTCTTAAAATATTTTTGTCTCAAACTGCCTTTGTCTTAAATATAAAGTTTTGTCTTAAAATATTTTTGTTTCAAACCATTTTTGTCTTAAATTTTATATTTAAGACAATTCAATTGATATTAAATGTTAATGTAAAATAACTAAAATAAAAAGTGATTTTTTAAGACAAACGAGTTCTTTTGTCTTAAAAAAATTTCTTAAAAGTGCCCTTGGTGTAGTAGTGATGGGAAATTTCTTCAAGATTGCATAGCCATCATTACGATGCATATCTTGATATCCTCTTGGATAGCTTCTTGCACTAAGTCGAAGAGAAGGAGGTCCATAACCATTGCATGCTTGCATATAATGAGCATCACTTTTGTTTCCATGTCCAACATCACTACTTGCATATCCATAGCGAGGATCAAATTCAACAATCCATCTTGAAGGAGCTAGAGAACCCCAAGGACTTGCTCATACTACTACATATCCTAATGATCGATAAATAATTCCATCGTCACTTATGGAAATAAGAGCATTTCAATATGGAGTAGGTATAGGAGTAGTAACATAACAAATAATTCCAATACCATACGTAGTTATACGAGTGGGTGATAACCCATCAAGAAAAATAGTATTTGTCTTAGGTCCTATGATATAATGACTTTTAAACATTTTTTTGTTCATCGCTTGGTACAAACCTTTTAGATTCAATATACATACAAATATATTACTTAAGAAAGGTAAAAATTAACCATACAAACTTATTGTAATAAAAGAGGCAACAAAAAGTAGGCATTGAAAGAGGGAGCCACCATGCAACCATTCAACAATTCAAAAAACTAATGGGAAGATGTATATAACACATGATTCTAAAAAAATTAAAATGAAAGGATAATGTACAAAGTGATATAGACAAAATAGCTATAATTAAAGAGCCAACAAGAAGCATGAATTCACATAGGAAGCACCCACTCCACTCTCGATTAATTGAACCATAAATTGATGGAAGTTGTATAATACACATGATTAGAGAAACCCAACAACATTTTTGAGCATCAACATGCATAGTGGGGTATAGTCTAGAAACTAAAATCACAAATATTTTGAAACACTAAATGTCATAGGTTGCACATTTTCGCGTTGCTTCTACCTAAAATGGTATAATGAGAGTTCAAGATTGTTCTTACTATTGATGTGTTCTCAAAACTCAGTAGAGATAACAATATTGGAGATATGAAGCACATGAAGCCAGAAATAATGTAAATATATTAATTATATTATGAGGATAACAATATTTTTGCAAATTTAAAATCTTTGGCATCCCATTATATTTACAAAACCCATCACATCCTAGAGATTCAATAATTCAAGGAAAGAAAATCCTAGGAAACTTCTTCCATAATGAAATGTAAACATCGACATTTAAGGATATTGAATAAAATTATATCTTTGAAGATATTAGTATACAAAAAAATTATATTCAAAACATTAGTGTGTCTACAAGGGCTAGTTCCCCTTACCTCCCCCCACTTTCATAATTTCTTGGGACAAGCTTCTTGAGAAGACACCATGTTACAATGGGTAGTGGAATGTAGAATTTGCGAGAGTAAACAATCTACATTGAAATAAATAGGAACCCAGTTAAAAGTTCTCAATGTTGAATAACCAAAGAGAAAGTGCTAACAAAATCATACATTTCCTAACATGAATTTTTTGATAGCAAGTAATAAAGCTCAACATTATAATAACTATCCACCTATTTACAATTGTTTTGTTTGGCCTTTGATTAATGCTATATACATGAGTTTGTACAACTTGTTTTTTTAATTTCAATGGAAATATGTTTCAAGTGTACAATAATTTAATGTGGCATTTATATATATAGTGATAGGAGTCGTATATAGACAATTGTTTAAATTGATGCTGAAAACGATATTTTCAATTAATCCTATAATTACTATGAAATATGAATTACATTTATTTTTGGATATCTATTTAAAATAAAGGTGACATGAAGACAAGGAGAACTCATGTGTAGTTATTTTGCATGTACTTTCATATATGATTTTCTAGTGACCAGAAATCTTACAAAATATTTGAATGGATTCTCTCATAACTGTATGATAAATAATTTTTGTGACTACCACTGCAGCTAATTGTTCAAAAAAATTGTAAAGAAATAAAGTCATTTACCTATGAACCAAGAGCATTATGCAGACAATTATTTTCCTATTACCAATACATTGAACATTATTCTTATTGTTAATAGATATATTGTATCTAGGATATAGTGTGCCTATGTTCAATAGTAATGAGACCAATATTGATGGAACATCTATTTCTCACTAGTTGTTGTAATAATAACTATTCTTTGGGAATTTTTTCTTTTAATTGACTAGAAGTAAGAACTAATATTAGATTGATGCAAACGCATCAATGTCTAAGATGAATATTTCCAAATATGATAACAATTATCATTATTGAACATTTGGATAGAGGGACATTGAAATCGACATACTCGCTCAAGTGAATAACAATGTTATGATAGGGAAAAAATTATGATGGTATGTTTGATAGGCATTGAAGACATGGAAGGAAATACTAATAATAGGGAGGCTTTTACAAAAGTGGTCATGCATGAAGACATAATCAGTTGTTGGTGTTGTTGTATGGAAATTGAAGACATTATTCTTTATATATTGAAATAACCTTTTTGTTAATGGCTATTTTGTAACATGTCCGAGTTGAAGTCACCAACAATTACAATTGGCTATTTTCTTGGTACCTCATCTAAAAAATATTCAATGAAATAAATGTTTTATTTAATTGTTACATTTGGATTACAATAGACATTTGTGAGTCTCATGGAATTTTCTTGAAAATGAAAAGTGGAAATTGTTCTTTAGTATGGTTTTTTGTATAGGTAAGTTGATTGTCAATTGAAATATTTTCTATGCAATACGTGAGAATTCCATTTAAGTGCAATAGACGCATCTTGTCATATTATTTTACAAGCATTGGATTTGATGGATGTTAAATTAATTTTTTTCTTGGAAATAAAGGATGTTTGCATTCATTAGATCATGGTAAGCAATAATATACTCAAAATGGAATGAGAAGTTATGTGTGTTCTAGAAGCATATTGTCAAACAATATTTTGTTTGTGTTGAATATAAACTATATTCAAGTTTATAAGAAGCATTTTTCTTAGGTATTTGAAGCTCAGAAACAAGTTTGTTAGTGACCTATATCTTTTAACTACAAGGATGCATACATAATTTCATATAAAGGATCATATTAACCAAATAAATTAACAAACGAAAAAGAAAATCATAAAGAATCCATGAGATCAAAGGCACACAAACAATTTATTATGGAGTTAACCCAATGTGGGTTAGGTCTCGGAGTCTTGCTCAAAGTTGCATCAATGAAATGAATTAGAATCAAATTTACAAAAATCACTATGATACGTCCACTTCAGATGGTGGCTGGAAAAGGGAGACCTCATCTCCAGAAATGGACTACATGGTTTGATTCCTCATGGTAAAACATGACAAAAAGAATATAAAATTGTCAAATTCTAAGATTGGAACCTATCAGCCTCTAAGGGATCCTTTCATCATCTAAATAGATCCCTCACTCATGGTTACACTACCTCTAGGTGATAGTAGTTCCACACTCGAAACATGCCTGCTCCTCCGTTGGTTTGCAGTCAAATGGAAAAATCAATTTTAAATACAAGTGATGGGCTAAGTCACCAAAGGACTAGCAATGGATTGTTGTTGGCAGAGTCATTTCGGCCAAGGGAGGAAAACGTTGAAGCCCTTGCTACTCCTTGTGTGACATATTATTGCTTTGATACATATTTTATAAGGTTGGCACCATGTAATATTTGGTGGTGGGGTTCCATAAAATATGACAATGTTTTATTTTTGTTGGTATTTTATTATTTTGGGCCACTTGTTGGGGGTCGAGCCTCATGGGCCAGGAAATTTTTAACCCCGTCATCCTCGTGCCATGTGGTTGCATTTTATTACATATGGGTCTTGCGGGTTCATCGATGGTCGGTCGCCCACCGTTTAATTCAAATTTCCATTTACTGTAAGCATATAAATGTTGTAGGGTCATTGGTGGGTGGTGGGGTTGGCTACCTTCCAGCTCAAAAATATTATTATTTTTTATTTTTTTGCACCATATAGTTGAAATTGTTGGGTAGGAAATTAAGGGTTACTACATGAATTAAGGAGGTGAAAAATTCACCTCTTCCGACCACTATTTTCCATGCATGGGGACTATTCCAAATTGTTTGCTATTTACTCACTCCCACTTGGCCATGTTTGACCAAAAATTTGACCAACTAAAACTATAGAATACAAACTCATATTTAAGTTTCATTTTATCCCTTCGAATCAAGGTGAAGAGCACTATGATATGGTCCTCATTTAACTTCCAACCAGTGACTTTTATTTTTGATGTATTTTCAAGGCCATTTTTATTTCATGATCCACCTAGATCATTCCTTCCCACTAATGAGATTTTATCTACCAAAAAAATTATGAGTCAAATGGAAAGTGAGGAAATTTCTCCTTCTACATCCATCAAGCCTTACTTCGATGCATTTCTTTGAAACTAATACAAAGGTACACCAAATATCCCCGTCGTGAATTCACATTCTTCCTATCAAGAATGATTCCCTTTGGAATATTTTCCAAGTATCCAGGCGCAAAATAGTCCATTGTATGAACGTGTACAACCTCTTTGGTGTCCATTATCAATGAAGGCTCATAGATCTTCAAGTTATCAACATTCACAACTTAGTACATCTCCATGTATGCTTACAAATTGAGATGAAAAGTATTATCTCATTTCTTCTCTAATATGGTGAATGGGCCATATCAGATTGGTCTGAACTTCTTTCCTTCCCATTTCATCTTGTCTTTGTGGATGTTAAAGCACACTTTGTCTCCAACCTAGAATTGGTGATCGACTTGGTGTGCGTCATGTGAGGCATTGTATTGAGCTTAACTTTTCTCCAACCACTCGAGCACCATGTGGTGAATCATTTCATTTTGTTGAATGAACTTTCATGCTTTGTCCCTTTCATCTTTCCCACTGGAATCTTTGTCTCTCCCAAAGACCATGTCTAAGGAATCCTTTCGGAAATATCCAACACATGTCTCGAACGATGAGTTCTCAATGGATGAATTCACTTTCGAGTTGTATGCATGACGTACATAAGCAATCTTCTCATGCCACAACTTGGGATGCTTGCCACAATAGCCTTGTAGTATGTGTATCATTGTATGGTTGAAAACCTACTTTTTCATGTCAGCTTGCAGTTGAAATTTCAGGTTCCTCTTCAACTTGGTGTCCATCATTCTACACAAATTTGTCCCAAACTCTCAAGGGAAGCGAGAGCCTCAATTAGACATAATCGATGTGGGTAGCCCAAAGTGGGTGCATAAAAATTGGAAGAATGGATGAGGAGTCTGCTCTGAAATGACCTACTTTTTAGAAGGCATTAATACAAACATGTTTTTAAATTGATCCACCATGACATACAGATAGTCATGACCTCTCATAGGAAATATCAAATTGCCTACAAAATCCATTGACACACTTTCCCATGGATGAATAATAAGATGGATTGGCACATTGAGTGCCAATTTTCTATTATTGGACTTGCTAAATGAGCACAACGCACATCCCTTTACATATTGAGTCACAACATTTTTCATGCAAAGCCAATAAGACAACCTCTCCAAATGACACAGTTTTCCCTACACCAAAATGAACTGACACAAGAGAGGTATGTGCCTCAGTGATTTCCTGTATTCATTCATTGGAGGGGATACAAATTTTTACATGTGATACAACAACTTTCCCTGCAAATGGTAACTATCCACCTACAATCCACAAGCTATCTTTGCATAAATATCCTTAAAATCATCATCATCAACATATTATTCAACATAAATTTCAAAATATAAAGAGGAATTTGGCAAACATATAGATGCATAAATAGAAGGGCAAGAAACATATATGCAACTTTGTTGTTGGTGCATTTCTTGTATTTTATTACCATGTGAAATTTTTAAACGAATCCCATCCATCTAAAATGACGTGTTTGTTGAAGCTTGGTCTAAAACTAGAGATACTACAAGGGTTAGTGATCTGTGTGAATGATGGTCTCCTTGTCGATCAAATAGTGCTTCAAATTCTTCACATGTTGAACCAAGGCATACAACGCCTTGTTCTATGTGTGATATTTCACAATAGTTTGGGCAAATCTAACTAGGTTTCCTTTGTCGCATCAATACTACTCTCATGTTGTATCCACTTGCACATGTCTCGATCTTAAACTATTGTTGGCAGTAAGGAAAGGCCAGAAGGGATGCCATGTTTATCTTTTCTTTTCGTGTATGAAAGGATTTCTACTACCTTCTTCCCTAGTGTAAGGTTCTCTTTGCACTTGCCAACGCACATAAGGTGATGCAATGACATAGAAGCTGGAAATGAACATTCTCCATTATTGTAATGCACCAAAAAAGATACAAACTAGTGTAAAATTGGTGGGTTTAGGCCACTTTACAATCACATCAATTTTAGAAGGATCTATTTTGAGTTGTCCACCTACAACAATGTCACCTACGTAAACTTAAGAAGTCTTACCAAATTCACACTTCGACATTTTGACATACAATTTTTCTTTTTTTAAAACATCAAGAATTTTTTTAACATGACACACATGATCATCCAATGTCCTATTGTAAACAATAACGTCATCAAGGTACACAAGTACACAATCATCAAGAAAAGGCCTAAAATATCATTCATCACCCTCATGAATGTGGTCGAGCATTGCATAGTATGAATGGAATCACAACCCATTCAAACAACCTCTATTTCATCTTGAATGTAGCCTTCATTTAATCATGTTCTACAATATTCAACTCATGGTAAGCACTACATAAATCTAGTTTTTTGAATTATATAGGATTTTTCAATTGATATAACAAGTCATCAATGTTAGGAAGAGGGTACTAATTCTTCACCATTATTTTTTTGAGTGCCATTTAGTCTATGCACATCATCCATGTGGCATCCTTCTTCAACACCAGTAGGTGACCGACATGGAGAAGCACTTGATTGTATCACCCCTTTCTTCAAAAATCCCATTACCTTCTTATTTATCTCCTTCATATCAATACATGAAAATATGTACATGACAATGTAGGGTAAAGGAGAATCTTGTTACAAGTGAATCTCAAGTTGAATGCTACACTTTGGATGAAACCTAATTGGTTCCTAAAAAAGGACTATCATAGTTAGAAACAATTTCATACGATTAATTTTTCTGAGTGGGATCATAGCCTTCGAAATGTTGAGAAGTATCAACATATTTTTTTTTCAAAGCCATTAGCATGCACCCTCTCCTAGAGTTAATCAATCTCTACATCTAACATGTACTTACAAAAACTGTTATAGACATTTTTGGGCACTTCAACCGCAATCATAAATGTCCATAGCCTGAGGGCTCCTAACTCCCTAAAAGTGTTGCTTCACTGCCTAAAGGAACAAGGTCAATTGATTACATCATCTCCCAGAAGTTCTCCACTGCAAACTGCTCATAAATGGTCAAAACTAGACCATACTGAAAGCTCAACGCAGAGGGTGCGATGCATATCACCTTCCCAGTGTATAAGGTGTGATGCATACTGATTTTCTCCTTTGTAGGGTGTGATGGTCGGGAATAGACAAATGGCAGGGACAAAAATGCTAGGTGGAAGATCATGGAATCTTCCAGAAGCTTCCCCTCTGATACTTGCCTCTCTATTTTCGACCAGGGATGAGTAAGAGATCATCATTCTCCAAGTGGAAGTAGGAAATATCAGAGAGAAGACACCAATCAAGATCCCAGAAGATGACTCACCTATTTGTAATCATCTATATATGGATCCCTCATCACAAAGATCTAGGGGGCTGGAATTTTATATCTTATGGAGAAGTGTTGTTGGTTTTCTGGTGTACATTCACAGTGTTGGGTTGCTTGAGGTGAAGAAGGGCTTCTTAGCTGGAGGATGATGTTGGGTCAGAGTATATGGTTGTAATCCTCTTGCTACTTTTCATCTTAATAAAGCTATTCTTGTTTCCTTCCATATTCTTGTGTACTTGTTTATATATGCATTTATATGGTTAATACACATCTAATCCTGTATTATTTATGAAATTAGATCATTGTTTCTTGGATAATTGTATGTTGTTGTGATTCCACAGGTTCTTTTGAAGTTGGGCAGACAAAGCAGAAGCGGCGAAGCTCTATCAAGAAGGAAAGGAAATCAAGTGCAAGACTCAAGTTGGTCATCTTGGCTCTGCTCTCGTCTATTTTCATAAAAGGAAACAATAGTAGACTTTGATTGTTTGTTTCTAAGATAGCCACCCAT
This sequence comes from Pinus taeda, assembly GCA_000404065.3. Classification (NCBI taxonomy): domain Eukaryota; kingdom Viridiplantae; phylum Streptophyta; class Pinopsida; order Pinales; family Pinaceae; genus Pinus; species Pinus taeda. The sequence continues at coordinate 20,863 of APFE030466196.1, forward strand.
CTTAGTGGGAATAGAAGCATCCTAGTGGACACTATTCCCGGATAACAAAATGGCGACTCCACTAGGGAACGACTATATTACTTGTTAGCCTATCTATCCTTGTTTCTTTTATAAACTTACAGACGGAGCCTGAAGTCAAGCTAGCTAGCCTTCGAACTACATTTATCATCCAAACGCAAAGTAGATCAATGCTGCTTCAGTCTATCTCCATGTTTTGTTTATGAATTAAACAATAGATCTGCAAGCAATCTAATTGCCCTAAGTGGTGGCTCTAGTAACCTCTTAGATCACCCCTGTGTTTTACATACAATGGTCTTTACTTATTCGGCCTAAACGCATGAACTAGATTTCAAACTGTGAGTCAAATCCCATTCAAAGTCTCGCATTTCTACCATCGCACCCTACCTTCAAGGCAATCTGTATACATCGCCCTTCCCGAGTGCAGTAGGTGTGCTGCATACTGAGTTCACTGTGTAACAAGTGCAATGGTCAGGGAGGGTTAACTTTATCCTCCGACTGTAGATTTTTCTCACTTCTTTTAGTCTTATTCAAGAATTTTGTTGTCTGTAATCAGTGTACTTCTGTGAAAACCCCCTTCTCTTGCATTATTCTGCCTCCTTAGTGAAAAGAACTGTAAATGTTTTTATGTATTGTGTGTCATTTTTAGTTCTCTTTTGCAAAAAGTACCATAGTCAAACTGTCGTCTCTAGATCTGAAAGTGTAGTAGCTGTCGTTTTTAGTTTTATAAAGCAATCCCATTGTTTTGGATAGTCGATTATACAGTTACTATTGCATAGGATTTAAATTAGTGGTTTTAAAGTGTCGAAAAGCAATTTTCATTTCAAAATCGCAAAGTGTCTCTCTTGCTTTCACCTCGTTTTGAAAAGATATTTTGTTCAGTGCTGTCACTTTAAAAGTAATTCAGTTTTGTACATAGATTTCTTAACATCATTCACACATTAAGAGAGCTGAAAACAAATACATGCATGTGCATTTACATTTTGATTTCTTGGCTTGATTTAGGACTATGCATTTAGCATGTGCTCTGTGCTCTGTGAAGAAAAGATTCTTGACTTTGTTCCCTTTAGTAGCTAGGATTTTCATTGCTGAAAGAAGATCAAATGTTTGTTTATCATATTAGACTGCATTTTAGGAATTATATATACATCACGTGGTGAACCTGAAACGAAAATTGTTAAGCAGGATCAACTTAAAATAAATTCAATGAATCTAACAATGCTTTGGAACTTAACGCACAACATCTAGAGATCTAGGCTACAGATGTATTCTAGTGTCATAAAACCTGGTAACTGTTGCTTTCAGTGTTGGTTAGGTGATTCCTCCACTCTGAGACGGCAAGTTCCACTACGTACTTATGCTCCCACGTACCGTCGATTATATATTGGGAGACCATAATAGGCTGCATCCTTTATCCTTAGCAAGCCGTGTCTACCAGCCTATCAATTGCAATGCACCAAACACATCATTCGGGAAGATCGATTTTCGTACCGTAAAAAGTATTCTGCAGTTTTGCAATTGGTTTGGTAATCCTCTATGCCTAGATCTCTAGAGAAGTCCATTTTTCTCCTTTCCAGACTCCTCCAAGGAAAAGTTCCTCTGAGCACTTGTCACTTCAGGCTCAATAAAAATCGAAGGCAACTATAATCATCTTTTGTTTTTTCTCGACTCTTTTAAATTGAAAAAACAAGTTGTGTCAAAGTGTCTAAAAATTTATTTTAATCGGAATAACGTCACAAATTTCCCCGTTGATCTTCAAGTTGAGAAAGTGGAGTCTACTAAGCAAGGATTTCCCCATGAAGGAAATCCTAGTCCTTTCTCCTCTTGGGGAGATGTTGGTCCACCCCATATGGCCACTTTGTCACTTCCAGGATTGACAATTGGTTTGCCTATGTGGCTCTCCTCCACCTCTGTCGTTAAGAATCCCGTAATTCCTGAACAGTCTAATAAGCAACTAGACGACATTAGAGTTGCCTCCCAACCTTCTACTTCATCTGATTCTCCCTCTCCTCCTTCCTCTTCGCTTGATAAAGCCGATAAATCTAAAAATCAAGTCACTGAGAAGAAGAAGAAGCAGAAAGAGAAAAAGGAAAAGAAGAAAAACGAACCAAAATCGAAAGGGAGCAACCAAGTATCATCTAGCGAAAATTCTCACACCGCACAGTCAAAACCTAAATCTCCTTGTGTCATTTGTAATGGAGACCACTATCACAAAAATTGTCCCTGCATCCGTTGAATCTTAAGGGACTGGTCTCCTCGTTTGCACAATCCGGTAGCATCAACCTCTAGCGATGATGTTGAATGCTCACCATCAACCAGTGAAAGTGAAGCACATGGAAAAAGAAGGAATCCCGAATTTCCTTGTAAGTTGTGTGAAGGCAGTCATGCCATCCACCGTTGTCCCTTCCTTGACGAAGCTAAAAGAGTTTTGGATGATCGCCTGGCTTCACCACTACGACTTCGTCCTGGATATAAAAAACTCTTGCTGAGTCCTCCACAGGTTGAAAATTCGGCTGGCCCGTCCTTGTCGTCAGCTGAAGTTTCTATCATTGAAAATGAACCCTTTGAATCCATACCAGATGAAAGTCAAAGGGTAGATACGGTAGTTGACCTGTTCTTGCCTTCAGAGTGTTCATCGTCGAATGATACCGTCACTGAAGAGAAAGAGAACGACACCGTTGAAATTTTTTTCATCAACACAGACTCGGATGAACTTGGGGGCAATCCTCCCATTCCTTTGTCATAGGAAGGAAGTTCATCAGAGTCATATCCGGCCGTCTATTCGGTCCCACCACCAAGCAACCTAGTCATTTCCTTCGACTGGAATCTACTAGGCAGACCCCGTTTACCACCCAGTGTACCATTCAGAATCATTGTACAAGCTTACATAATGGTCATGGTTGGCACCATCATTGATGAAGGGGCTTCTATGAGTATCCTTTGCTCAACTACTTGGAAAGTGCTTGGTTCACCATCGCTTTTTCCTGAAATGAGAAATCTGACAGGCTTTGACAAGGGAACCAGTCGACCTTTAGGGATCCTTCCAAATGTGACCATTACTTTGAGAAGGAAAAATGTTCACATGAACGTTATGGTAGTTCAAGGACCTTTATATTATAATCTACTCCTTGGACGCGACTATATTTATTGCATGGGAGCCATCATCTCCTCACTCTCTAGAGTAATGTGTTTTCTGCATGAAGGAAGGATGGTCAAGCTCATAGACCAAATGTCATTCCCCAGTTGACACATCGCAAATAGTCAAATGCCATCCCTAAATGGTATTTTCAAGCAAGAAATGTCTCATCGGTCTCCAGTCCGTCCACCTGATGAGCACGAGTGATTCAGGAAGGTGGGATTGAAACCCATGGGGCATGCACCCTGATCTACTTCAGCAGAAAAAATCTGGGTATAGGTTAGGTTTCGGTGAAGGATATATGACTAGTCCGATACCCTTCCATATAGGAAACTGGGATTAGACCGCATAAGATACCTCCCTTAGAAGGTAGGCCTTTCCTGATAGAACAAATGTTTTGTCTGCAAATTGAAGGGTAACCTGGAAACTCTACTTCGCTATACCTCGGGGCATGCAAACCTTTCCTCATCCAAGAGAAGAGCGGCTATTTATTTTTTAAATTTGGAGGACCTCTAACCCTTTAAACCCATAAGGCTAGTCATTTCCTAACTTGCATAAAGGAAGGATCTGTGGAAAAGCTTGAGAGATGTAAGCCACTTCAAAATAGCATCTCGAATGTGACATTCTTATCATACGACTGGCGAGCAATGTTGTCACAGAGTTCAAGCTCGTTAAAAAATAAACCCTCCACGAGTAGTTTTAGCGCATAGTTCAAGCTCGTTAAAAAATAAACATAAGTCATGAGCAAATGTTTCCCCTAGCATTTAAGCTCATTAAAAAGTGAAACGGTAAATAGCCATTGTGAATGCCTTATCGCTAGCTTTTGAGCCTTGGTCGTGTTCTCGCCATCACCTCCACTCTGTTTTTAGCCGATCATTTACCCCCATATGATTGTTTACCCTTTCGAGGAACATTTGCAAAGAGTGATTCTGGTAGCCATCCTTGTGACACTACTGTGATTGGAAAGTTCCAAATCTTACCTGGAATCGTCTGCTACACAAAATCATCACTCGTTCCTCGAAAATGAGTCTTCTTTAAGCTCTTTTCACCTGACTCATAAAATATGAAAAGATTGCTGAGTGATTGGCCTCTCCGGCTCGTTAAAGGCATCGGAAGTGCTATCCCTCCTCTAGATTTTAATCTTTTTGGACCTGAGGGATTATTACACAAAACGATCGAGCGCTTGTCTTGTTTGACTCGTTAAAACTATCGAAAATTCATCCCTTTTGTATTATTTTACGCTTTTTCGGACTTAAGGGATTATACAACGAAAAAGAATCTTCGGAGTCTCCTCTCCGTTTCTTTCAGACTCTCTAAAATTGGAAGAGACCGGATTATCTTTGTCATTAAACTCGTTAAAAACTAATAGAGACAAACTCGTTCAAATGGACAAGAATGAGTTTCACTGTTACTAGGCTCAATAAAATATAGCAACAAGTTTTCCCGAAGGGCGGATTATAGAACAAGCATATGTTATCCTCCTCAAGCTTGACAAAAGTAAAGAGGTACTCGTCAACAATGACTAGGGAAAATTGGGAAGAAAACTTGAAGAAACTTTATTGGTAGAAAGTCACTCTTGAACATGACACTTTTCTTCTGCATCCATGCCGCGTTGGGTTGTTCCATTCAAAGGTCATCACCATTGGTCTGTCACTCCATCCATCTTTGGGGTTAACGCTACCAATCCATCTTTAGTGTCACCGATATGTTCAAGAGAAGTCATTCAGACAATTCACCTATGTCTCACCCACTGCAATACATTCATGCTTCATTCCTTCATGATCGCCACCCTGAACCCTGTATCGTCAGTTTGTTTTCACCTCCAAAATCTTTTTCTTCATTCCATGTCGTTGATGTGGGATTCATTAAGGCCCTCCTGCAACAGGTCGCTTCTTGTCGACATCAGCTCATTATCCAAGAAGTTGCTTAGGAACAACCCTTTCACTACTTTGAAGCATGCATGCCTCAATGGCAAGTTTCTCACTTTTGGCGACAGGTTTACATCAATGGCCTCCGACCGAGAGATTTTGTATGGTGTTCGACGCCAAGTTCCTTTTCACACCACGTAAATTGTACTGTAGTACCTTGAGGGTCATCGTCATTATTGGTGATTCCTCTTGCGCCTGTTAGCAACTTACATCATTGGTTGGTAATCACGCGATGTCTTTCCATATTCGACTCCAGAACATTTTTTCGCATGAATCAACTTGTACTCCGAGTGAAGATTGGATGTGTTTTGAAGACCCCAGATCTAGTTTCATCCATCCGAGCTACGATATATTCATGAATATAAAGACATCAAGTGTACATCATTGCCAAACAGATGATCATCCTAATCAAAGGATGATGTGTCCATATCATCAGTCTGTCACACAAACGGTTGTTTGTCCTATGTACATGAAAATGAATTTATAAAGCTGAGCATGGGAATGCCCACCTCAGCTAGATCATGAAAAAATGTTGTCAAAATAACGTATTTATTGTATCTTATTACAGGTCACCTCCCAGCTCGAATAAACTTCAGATCCTCATAGTAAAGCATTTCAGTAGACATCAGAAAGATTAACGACCTCATGCTTTAGGGGTAACTGTTATAGACATTTTTGGGCGCTTCAAACCCAATCATAAATTTCCATAAATTGAGGGCTCCTAAGTCCCTAAAAGTGTTGCTTCACTACCTAAGGGAACAAGGTCAACTTATTACATCATCTCCTTAAAGTTCTGCACTGAAAAATGCTCATAAATGGTCAAAACTGGACCATACTCAAAGCTCAATGCAGAGGGTGCGATGCATATCACCTTCCCGGTGTATAAGGTGTGATGCATACTAATTTTCTCCTCTGTAGGGTGCGATGGTCAGGAATGGACAAATGGCAGGGACAAAAATGCGAGGTGGAAGATCATGGAATCTTCCAGAAGCTTCCCCTTTGACACTTGCCTCTCTATTTTCGACCAGGGATGAGTAAGAGATCATCATTCTCCAAGTTGAAGAAGGAACTATGAGAGAGAAGACACTAATCAAGATCCTAGAAGATGACTCACCTCTCTGTAATCATCTATATATGGATCCGTCATCACAGAGATCCAGGAGGCTGTAATTTTGTATCTTATAGAGAAGTGTTGTTGATTTTCTGGTGTACATTCATAGTGTTGGGTGATCTAGCTTTGCTTGAGGTGAAGAAGGGCTTCTGAGCTGGAGGATGATGCTGGGTCAGAGCACATGGTTGTAATCCTCTTGCTACTTTTCATCTTAATAAAGTTATTCTTGTTTCCTTCCATATTCTTGTGTACTTGTTTATATATGCATGTATATGGTTAATACACATCTGATCCTGTGTTATTTATGAATTTAGATCCTTGTTTCTTGGATAGTAGTATGTTGGTGTGATTCCAAAAGTTCTTTTGAAGCTGGGCAGACAAAGAAGAAGCAGCGAAGCTCTATATAGAAGGAGAGGAAATCAACGTAAGACTCACGTTGGTCTTCTTGGTCCTCCTTTCATCTATTTTCATAAAAGGAAACAAAAATAGACTTTTATTGTTTTTTTCTAAGATGGCCACCCATCTTAGTGGGAATAACAGCATCCGAGTGGACACTATTCTTGGATAACAAATACTAGCACTAATTTTGGCCCAATGATCTCTGACAATGTATTCCACCTCATCTTTCATGAGATGATACTTGTTTTCATGGTAAACAAAATTTATTTCCTTTTATACAAATAAGGACTCCATAATATAATACCATAGATATCCATGGGCACAACATCAAGATCAACCTCTTCTACTAGTTTGGATGCAATAACAAATCTAGCTCTACACTACTTGGTTACATGTAATTTTTCTTTATTGCACAACCAACCAAGCGGGATTTGGTAGAAAAATATGGAGTCAATTATGGCAAGTTGAAGGTCTACCAAGTCAAATTTCAAAAAATTCTAAAACACCCTCAACAAATCTCACTTGGAAAAAATGAGAAAAATGAGTCTCAAAGTAACACTTCTAATTCTCAAATTGTAACATTTGTGTAAAAGCCAAGAGATTGTTTTGTATATTATCTTTTTATTGAGAGAAACCACTCTCATCTTTTCTATAATTTCTCTCCATCTCACAATCCCAAAACAATAATCATAACTAAAACAAGAAATTATCAAATCTAAAAAATAGGTTGCAAAGATTCATTTGTAGCTTCCAATATATGACACCTATTACAAATTTGAAAGAGGTTTTTGTTAGCTATCTTGTTTTTGATAAAAATCACTTTTTTGTTTTCAATATTCATCTCCATTTGATCAAAAACTCGTTTTGAAGTTAACTTCTTATAAAAAAAAAAAATACAATGAATCTTCTACACTAAAAACACAACAAGTTCATCCTTTCAATAATTATCACCATCTCTTGGATTTTGAATGTTTCAAACAGGTAGAATACAACCCATGAATCATCAAATACCTATTAGAAAAGTGCAACAAGAAGCATGGATTTGACCAAGTGTTGAAATGTGTGATTGAGAAAAATAGTTGGTAGATGATGTTGAAAACCTCATGAACCCTCTTTGAAACTCCACATATGAAAATAACTAAAAGTCATTGGTTCTCTTCATATCTTATATTATTTGACGGGAGTAGAAAAGAGTAGTGGTGAAGGAATAGATGTGAAGCTCATTAGATGAGCACCCCCTTGAACATTTTGAGATGAAGTTTGAGGTATTAAACTGAAAATGAACAAGAAAAAAAAAACTTCTATAACCTCGAGGTGGTCAAGGTGAAAGAAACCATAGCATTCTCAACCCAAAGAAGAAACACGATAATTTTTTACACCTTTATATTTGAAAATGATTTCACAAGGTTTGGCATAGATATAAATTATCCAAATTAAATTACCAAGCTTGAAATTGACTACTATAACATAGGACTCTAATAGTATAAATCTCTACTAAGCTAACTACTCTCCTAAAATCTAATCTAATATTTCATACAACATGAATGGTTGCAACAAAAGAGCCACATAAAATGTCTTAGCTAATTCTTCTAAAATATTCTCTTGAAGGTATCACCTATAAAACTATTAGTTAGAGCTACAAAAACATTTTTAATGAAGATACAAGAGTATAATAGTAATTCCAAATATTTCATTTTCATAGTATTTTGGTGAAAATGAATATACTCCAATTACACATAACTAGGTCCATGAATACACACAACCTTGCAATTGTACCAATCTTCCCTCTCCATGCCCTTGCTTTAGATCCCATGGTGCTACAAAACCATTCAAATATGGGAAATTTCTATGAGATTGCATAACCATCATTAGGATGTGTATCTTGATATCCTCTTGGATAGCTTCTTGCAGTAACTCTAAAAGTAGGAGGTCCATAACCATTGCTTGCTTGGATATAATGGATGCCACTTTTGTTTCAATATCCAACATCACTAATTGCATATCCATAGCTAGGAGAACCTTCAACAAGCTATCTTTAAGGAGCTAGAGAACCCCAAGATCTTGCTCCTACTACTACATATCCTAAGGATCCAGAAAAAATTCCCTAGTCACTTATGGAAATAAGAGCATTTCAATATGGAGTAGGTCTATGAGTAGCAACAAAAAAAAAAAATCTAATACCGTATGTAGTGCTACGAGTGGGTGTTATCCCACCAAAAAAATATTCTTTATCTTAGGTCCTCTCATATAGCTACTCTTTGAACATTTTGTTATTAGTCCCTTGGTACAACCCTTTTAGCTTCAATCTAGATACAACTATATTAGTTAAGCAAGGTAAAAGCTAACCATGAAAACCTATTGCCATTGAAAGAGGGAGCACCCATGCAACCCTTCAACAATTCAAAAAACTAATGGGGAGATGTATATAACACATGATTGTAAAAAATAAAATTAAAATTAAAAGATAATGTACAAAGTGATATATACACAATAGTTATAATTAAAGAGCCAACCATAAGCAATAATTCACATAGGAAGCACCCACCTCGCTCTTCATTAATTGAACCATAGGTTGATGGAACTTGTTTATTACACATGATTAGAGAAACCAATCAACATTTTCGAGCATCAACATGCATAGTGGCTTACAATCTAGAAACTATAAGTACAAACATTTTGAACCACTAAATGGCATAGGTTGCACACTTTTGCATTGCTTCTACCTAATAGGGTAGAGACTTCAACATTGTTCTTACTATCAATGTGTTTTTAAACTCACTACAGATAACAATCTTGGAGATATGAAGAAATTGAAACAAGAAATCATGTAAATATAGTAATAATATTACGAGGATAATAATATTTTTGCAAATTTCAAAGCTTTGGCATCCCATGATATTTATAATACCCATCACATATGAGAAATTCAATAATTCAAAAATAAAATCATAGGAAACTTCTTCCATAATGAAATGCAAATATCTATATCTAATGTATATTCAATAAACTTATATGTTTGAAGAATTTGGCATACACAAAATTGATAGCGAAAACGGTAGTGTGTATACAAGGACTAGTTCCCCTTACCTTACCTCACTTCCTCTTTCATAATTCCTAGGGACAATGTTCTCGAGAATACACCGTTATATGAAGGTTTTAATGGAAAGTAATAAAGCTCAAAATTATAATATCTACCCACCTATTTACAATGGCTTTGTTTGGCCTTTGCATAATGTTATATACATTAGTTTGTTAAAGTTGTTTTTGTAATTTCAATGGAAATATGGTTAGTACGATAATTTAATGTGACATTGCGACATTAAATATATAGTGAGAGGAGTGATATCTACACAATTGATTAAATTTATGCTGAAAATGATATTTTCAATTAAGTCTATAACCACTAAGAAATATGCATTACATTTATCTTCGGACAACTATTTAAAATGAGGTGACACGATGCATGTATTTCTATATATGATTTTCTAGTGACAATAAATCTCACAAAATATTTAAATGGGTTCTCATGATTTTGTAGTGACCAGAAATCACCAAATACTTAAATGGATTCTCTCGTAACTGTCTGATAAATCTTTTTTGTGATTAGAAGTGCAGCTAATTGTTCAAATATTTGTAAAGAAATAAAGGCATATACCTATGAAGCAAGAACATTTTGAAAACAATTATTTTCATGTTACGAATACAATGAACATTATTATTATTGATGATAGGTATATTGCATATGGGAAATAGTTTACCTATGTTCAATAATAATGAGATCAATATTGATGGAACATATGTTTCGTACTAGTTGTTGTAATAATAACTATTCATTGGGTAATGATTTCTTTAATTTAGTAGAAATAGGAGGTAATATTAAATTGATGCAAATGCATCAATGTCTAGATGAATATTTGAAAATATGGTAAGAGTTGTGGTTATTGAACATTGGATCGAGGCATATTGAAATTGGCATACTGGCTTGAGCTAATAATAATGTTATGATAAGGCAAAAGTTAGGATGGTATGTCTTATAGACATAGAAGATACACGGAAGGAAACACTAATAATCGGGATATTTTTCCTAAAGTGGTTAGGCATGGAGCCATAATCGGAAGTTGGTATTGTTATATGGAAATTGAAGTCATTATTTTTTATAAATAATATTAACTTTTTTTTTGGTTGAAGGCTATTCTATAACATGTCATGGTTGAAACATGTCCTAGTTGAAGACATAGATAATTACAATTGTATGTTTTCTTTGTAAGTAATCTAAAATGTAGTCAATGAATTGAATATTTTCTTTAATTGTTACATTTGGCTTACAATAGACATTTGTGAATTTGATGGCATTTTCTTAAAAATGAAAGTGAAAATTGCTGATTTAATATAGTTTTATGTATAGGTAAATTGATTATCAAATCTAATTTAATCATGTAGGAATCAAAATCCTTAAAATGAGGGTTGTAATGTGCTCTCACAAACTCATGTCAACTACTGTATATTGTTGTCTGAATACTATTTATACTACTTCAACTGTGTCAAACATTTTTGAATATTGTTATCACTATCAAAGAGCCCAATACATATTTTTGCAGTACAAACTAACAAATCATATCTACATATCTACATATCTATATAAAATTATAAAGGAACCCACATATACTTGAATTCTACTAAAGCCAAGATGTTAAAACCATAAATCTGAACAGGGTAGCCCTCATGAACATTGTTTGTGAGTGACTAAAACCTCTTGGTCCTTCTCACTATACAGTGTGTTAGTAGTTCCTAAGAGGTCTTTATGCTTGCAAATCTAGAATTGAACTACGCAAGACCCAAACTTTCTCCCTATTCGACCTCTACAAGTGAACTAAAAACCAAAGTTATAACCTTTCTAAGTTGCGCTGGCAACCTAGATGACAAGGTAGCTTTGAGTGCTACCTAATGCAAGCCACTTCGGAGGGGAACCTTCTGATCTACCTCTAAAACCTGAGTCACACCCATAAGCCTCTATGCTAGCATCCAAGGGTATACAATGGAGAAGACCCTAACCTAGAGCTAACCTTTCCCCTATGATTTCAAACCCTTGAGGGGACTCCTTCCATCTAATGTGTGTGAACCAACATAAACTTGAGGAGAATATGTGTCCAAATGATCTTGAGGTCTTTTCTTTTTATAGGCACTCTTGAGGGGTCACATGGGGAAAAGAGCAATATAATGAAATCATTACCTTGGTCATTTCAATTGTCCAAGGTGGAAGTTTATCTCAGTTGAAAAATTAACATCCCAATTTCTACTAAAAGATTCCTGGTGTTATATACATGATTTCTACTCAGAGCACACTTTGTATGGAACAACCGTGCTTATACCACTTTCCTCTAAATTGTTAACCTAATTAAATTTCTTATACTACTCTCTTATTTTGTATATTTTCATTTAATCTATAGTCCATGATTATATATATATAGATATATAACATTTTATGTACTCCCTTATTTTGTATCTTTTTATTTAATTACCCACAATGATGGTTTAGACTTATTACATTGTATGAAATAGATCATTAAGAGTTCTTTGTTCCTTTCTTCGAAATATTCCTATAAAAATATATTGGAGTAGCATTTAATCAGCGCTAGTATATGCCTTAAATATATTGAATGTGGGATCGTTGCAAAAACATAGCCTTCTTGCATGCTTTGAAATCGTAACAAATGCCGCAACAAACACACCCATCTATATTGACATGGTACCTTGGAAGTGCACTATCAACAGTCTCGATTTCACATGGTCATCCAATGGTACAGGAGGTTTAGGTTTGTAACAAGACTAACCCTACTTTTTTTCTCATTCGGCTAAAAAAAAATTCTCTATGAGTCCAACACAACGACAGCTTTTATCAGAGCGGGCTTTCTTCAAATCGATTTCTCTATATAATTCCACTACAAATACATTGCAACGTCTATTCTAGTGTTATGGTGTTTCATGTTACTCGTTTCTTCGAGAATTTTAATGTATTTCCGTGTACCAAATAATTCTTCTTCGTTATTTCTTTTTCTCGGGTGTATAACTTCTTATATTTCTCTTTTGTCATAGTTCAGCAGACGTGATGGAAAATGTTTTGAAGGGTTATCCTCCCATCTTCCAAGAGAAATTTTAGAGATGCATTCTATATTTCCTGCTTCTCTCGGGTCATACTTTCCTAGTTCCTTATGAATTTAATAGTTGTTACTTCCAAGTTCCAACGTCGCTATTATAATATGATTTTTCTCTAATTTTCTCTCCGCCCTTTTTACTGTAGAAGAGAAATCAAATTATTTTAGAAATGGTTCACTGTTGAGTCATTTTTACCTGATACACAAGGTATAATTTTCCTTTCTGTATCTAGAGCCTCTCGGCAGGGTTTTTATTTAATTCTTAAGAGATGTATATAGATTTGAAGATTTTCCTGAACCCTGAAGTATCTCAAAGGTTAAACCTTATGAACACAAGTATATTTCTAATTATATTTGGATGTAAATTGCTTCTCTCTCCTATTCCTTGTGATACCTTGTCTAGTCATTTAAATTTCTATGTAAAACCCAGCACGGTATTAATATGAATGCTTAATGTATTCTGATTCTGTTGATTTCCTTTCTAGATTTTTTTTTTTCGAGATACCCTACCATCTAATGTCTTACTCATAAGGTTTTAAAGGAGGCTCAACGGGAATCCCCTTAAGGTAGCACCTTATTATACTTTATTATTTTTATTTCGATTTCTTGGTTTCCTTATAACTCCTCCGTTTAATTGCGTATGATTTCTTTGACTGCCATGACAGGTACGATTTTTGAAGTTTATAATTCCTTATGCCAATCGGTTCTTACCTTATCCCTTTCACTTAAATGGAAACTAACAAGGTCTTCTCTCCAGGTTGGAAATTCCTATTTTCCTCAGTTAGCTTGTCTAAGACCAAATGCATTTCTGGGTTTGATGCCTAGGGTTCCGTTGGCTTTGACATTGTTGGGGCTTGATTCATTTATATGGAAAACAATCATGAATGCTGAAATTACTTCTTAGTTTAAATTTTAGAAACATTTGTATTGACTTGTGTCTTTAAGCGGTATCATTGGTTCCCAAACCTCTTTATCTAACATGTAGCATGGCAATTAAAATATGTCTATTTTTTATTTTCAGCAAATGAATTGGAAACTATTAATCTTTCTTAATTATTTTACTCCATTGCGTGCATAGAGACTATATAGATTTCTTACTATTGGACCACCTCTAGTTGTGTTATAAATATATATGGTTACGATTTTTTTCTTTAAAGAATGTATTCTTCTTGTGCAATTCTTTCTTCCACCCTACTTACTATTTCTCTCCAACTAATTGATTATCATAATCTCTCTCTCATTATGTTATTTTATTTTTTTTCTAAGGACTTTTAGGAGACTTTTTGAAAGGTCCATGTTTGGACTTGACCACCAACAATCTTTTTAAGATGGAAATAAGTCTTATACAATTTAGTGCTATGTCATCAATATTTCCAAACAATTTATTTATTAGTTCAATAACAATAAAAATATCTACATCATCACAAAGTTCTTGTACTAGTTTCCATAGGCATTAAACCCAATAATAGTTTAAAGTCTAGAAATAAGCAACCTCTAAAAAGGAAAGACATAGGGTTGTTACACAATTAGATGCATTAGGGCTTATGGGTTGTGTATAACCAATCCCCTAATCCCCTTATGACAATTATTGGGGGTTCCCTTATCAATTGCAATTGCATGATACAAAGAAGAAATTGAGAGAAAGAGACAAGGAACTTAGACAAATGAGAGGAAGTGTTGAATAATGAATGGAAGAGACATCTATCATGGAGGTAGAAATAAAATGGTGGAGTTTATCCAAAACCAACCAACAATGTAGGAATTACATGTGTATACCATCTAAAAAATTTATGTATGTTTGACCTATGTTTGATAATAATGTTAAGTTTGACATATGTTTTATGTTCTTGATATATCTTCTAGCATTGTATATGTGAAGAGTATTAGTAAAATTGTATTTAAAAGAAAACCCTTCCTAAATAATACGGTGGTATTCTCAAATGATGCAAAAAGGAGACCTATTTGTATGATGGCCATGGTTACATTTCTATTGAAAGCAAAAAAAGCTTGTTAAAAGGGGATGAACCTAGATATGGATAACTTGAACATTGCATGTATTGTCCATGTAGTTGAGGACTCCTTGTTCAATTTCAAATAGGTTTGGAAGAGACTAAGGGAATTAAAATAATGTTTTGATCATGAACCTTTGAGAAATATTGTAGAGCTTTAAACTATTTTTATCCATATATTTCATAAGAGAGGGGTCCAATGTTAAAGTATGATAATAGTTAAAGGGACAACCTTAAATCCTATTTTCCTTTTAAGTGGACATGATTCACATTTAGTCCATACATGGATATGAACATTACTTGATTCCTATGAACGTACATGCATTTGCGGACATTAAAAAACCATATTAGTACCATTTCAAAGAAAATATGCAAAGGATATTTGGGGGAAACATGACTATCGGGAAAATGTAGATTGTATTTGGGGACCATGTGGATTTTTTTCTTACAGGTCCTTAGTAGTGCTTGGAGGATATACGTGGAGGGATTAGCGAACAAAAACCTAATCTCACCAAGAGGATTAGGTTTGGAGAACTCATGGTCGGGAGAAAGGCTTATGAGTTTTAGGAGTTAAGAGATCTAAGGGTTTAGGGGTCAACGATTAAGGAAGAACGGTAAAGGATTAGGGTGATCCATGATCCACCCACCTATTCCACTTAGAACCCAACCAATTTTTCTTTCATTTTCCTTAATTGTAGCATAATTTACTATTTTTGGCATTTTTCGGGCCTCGAACTTTGAGAGCCATTTTGAGGCCCTAAATGATGTTTTTTTATAAAACAAGCAATCCATCAAAATATAAAGGGGTTTGTAATAAAAAATTATAGTCCTTGTATATATATTTCTAAGGAGGTAGCAATCATGTCAAACAAATATCATACGTTGAACATACGACCTTGGGAAGATGATGTATAGATTTATAGCAATGTAGCACGCAAAATTTTGGTGCTTCCTCTCCTAAGGTTCAGTTTTCGAATGTTTAAGGTTTTTCATTGTTCCTCAGTAATAAAGAGGAATTTGAGCCTCAGTATAACATATTTCGAAAGGCATGTCACCACCACATCTCTTCTTAGGGATAAACTACCATCACGTAAGATAGTTTATTTCCATTATGCATGTATACACTTTTAAGTACTTTGTTAGTAATGAATTGGAGTTTTATCTTCATTCTATCTCTCTGTTTCCATTTATATATATATTTCACTTCGTTCTTTCGTAAATCTTGAGCATTAGTATTAGTGAAATCTTCCATGGCAAAAGAAAAGAAATGCAAGGGAGTAGGATATCATTTAAAAACATTCCTTGAAGAATCCCTTGATCGAAAAAGGAATGTGATGATGGACAACTTTTCCCAGATCCTTTAGTGAATACCCATAGGAGACACATCTTCATCGAGCAGCCACCCTCGAGCGACCAATCCCTTTAAGGTACAAGTCAACTTTGACATTCCCATATTTTAAGGCTAGATAGATGCAAATGCAATAGATAAATGGTTAAATTTGTTGGAAGGATATTTTTTGATTCATGATTTTTCCAACTAGAAGAAGATTATTTTATCACTCCTCAAAGTTGCCCCCCACATCAAATACTAGTGGGAAATATATTGTGAGCATAAGGATGAGAAGGAAGCCTCTCTATATTTAGTCACACCCACCTGAAATTATTTTTGAGACACCATAAAGGAACATTATTACCCTACCAAAAGCTATGGATATAAGTACATAAATTGGACCACACTACAGGAGGGAGGGGACCAAGACGTGGCAAAGTTCATAAATATTATTCATACCCTTCGCACGAAGTTTGGTATCAAGGATTTTGAGTGGAATATGGTATTCAAGTACTCTAACTAGCTACACAAATAAATATAGGAAAATATGGAGTTATTGGACATGTCCTTTCTTGGTCCCACCTATCAATACCAACTTAAGAATGAGCCAAAATTTAAAAAGAAGAAGCGAGACTTTGGATCTGTGAATCTCAAGCAAGGGAAAGGTGCCCCCAAATCATAGAACAAAGGAAAATGGAAAGACAGGGTGACGAAGTACAACCAGTCAAAGTCACAAGAAATGAAAAACACCACAAAGCCAAAAAGGGACATAGGAAAGTGGTGTGAGTTCCATAATATCCACACTGACAACACAATTGAGTGTCAAGCCAAGTAGTCACTTGTGGCAAAGCTCAAGGCTTCAGAGTGAGATTCATGTTCTGACTCTAAGTCAAAACTTAACAAGGGGAATGAAAAAGGGAAGTATATTATAAATGCGGAGCCCAATGCCATCATTTCCACCAGCAAGATCCAAAATATTGAGTCCAAATATCGAGAGGAAGAGGAGGATCCATTCCACTCACATATGTGCATGGAAGGTTTACAATTTATTGTCAACAGCAGGAGCTTGAAGAACCTCATCTCAGCAGATGTCATTAAGTGGTAGAGCCTACCAACAACACACTCACAACCATACACCATGGGGAGGGTTCCACCAAATATGAGATCTTCACGTCAGCAAACAATGTCGTCTTCCCTACTGCATCAAACACTTCATGGATGAGGTATTGTGTGATGTTTTCCCTGTTGAAGTTTTTGATGTATTATTAGGCCAACCATACTTGTGGAAGAATCATGATGTGTATGACTCAAGAGTTCACATTATTATTATTTCCTTTGGTAACAACTTGTACAAAATAATGGAGGTAGCCCTTCCTACTACCATCTCTTTGGTCTCTCTTAAGCAATTTAGTAATATCATCTCCTAGACTGAGATTTTTTTTTCGTTTTTGATTAGCTCTCAAAGCAAGGGGAAGAGAATAACCACATCAATGGCCCCTACGAAGGGTTCCTCCATGTAGCAAAAGTAGGTGGATAAGGTCATGGAAGAATATATTGACATCTTCGCCTCACCCATAGGGGTACCCTTGCACAGTGAGGTCAACAATTCGATCGATCTAACCCCTTGAGCACCTCTACCCAATGGGTCAATATATTGTCACTCCATTCTATAAAATGGGGAGATCAAGCAACAAATCTAGAAGTCGTTGCAAAAAGGGCACATCTGACCAAGTTCCTATCCTTAAGGAAGCCCATTCATACTTGTACAAAAGAAGGATGGGAGATGGAGGATTCACATTGATTATCGAGTACTAAAAAAAATCACTGTGATGAATAGGTATCCATTCCCATGGATTGGTGAATTTTTGGAGTAGCTCAATGGGGCCGCATATTTTAGGAAGATTGATATGGAGTCTGGTCATCACCAGGTTCTAGTAGACCGCACAAATGCCGAAAAATTACCTTCAAATCAAAGGTATCCCTTTTTGAATGGTTTGTCATTCTCTTTGGGTTGAAAAAATCTCCCACTAGTTTTATGAGGTTGATGGATGACGTCTTGCGACCTTTCACCAACACATTTACGATTTGTTATCTTGACAAAATCCTCATATTCAACAAGAGTTGGGAAGAGAACTTGCAGCACATTTGGGATGTCCTTCAAACCCTGCAATAAAACAACGTATATGCCGACCTTGACAAATGCACATTTGGCATGGGCCATGTCAAATATCTGAGCTACATGATAAATGAACATGGTGTGCATGTTGATTTGGTTAAGATCCAAGTCATTTAAGATTTCCCATCCACAAACACCCTAATGGTTCTTTGAAACTTTTTAGGTCTTACCAATTTTAATTGGAGGTTCATGCTAGGATTCTCTCTTATCACTTTGCCTTTTAGTCAAGTTACCAAGGGCGTTGCGAAAGAAAAGTTTTTATCATCTAAGTCCTTATAAAAGGCATTCGTTGAGCTGAAGCAACAAATTTTTTATACAGTAGTACTCACATTTCCATACGTACCACAACCAATTGAAATTGAGATATAAACCTCTTACTATGCTATTGTTTCATTTCAAATCCAACAAAGGCATCTCAACGCCTATCATAGTGAGACACCTTCCAAAACCATTAAAATATACCCCAACTATGATAAGGATGTGTACTCCATCATGTTGTTTTGCTGAAAATCCAAACATTACATTCTAGTGAAGGAGATGGTCATCCACATAGATCACGGACCCTTATACTTTATACAGACCCAAGGGAAGTTGCAGACCAATCTCATTCAGAACTAGTCAACATATCTACAACAAATCCATTTGAATATGAAATACAAGAATTGAAACATGAATCTTGTTGCAAATGGCGTCATTCAGCCAACATTTGCAACATTGGCCATTGTTCTCAACTCTTGTGGCCATGAGACCTTAGGATGGCCACAACTATATAAAAATGATCCCGATTTCACCACAACATACTAGATATTAGTGTATGGAAAGAAATTCCCGTAATTAAACCTTTAGGATGCATTATTATGCTACCTAGGCCAACTTTTTATTCCTTCAACCAAATGTGCCAAGCTGATTGGGAAGGCACACTATAGCTTGGTCAAAAGGAACTTTAGTGTCGAGAATACCATGACCATAGTACAAAAGTATTTTCATTAGGAAAATCCCCAATATTATTTTGGAAAATATAGCAAATCCTGCACCTCATATGCAATTTCCAAGCCAACTATTAAGAAAAAAGGATTTCATACTCCCCTTCCTACTCCTAGCCAACCCTAGGAATCCATCTCCATGGAATATATGTCTTGTATTACCTCTAGCAAACATGGAAACGAGTATGTATTTTTGGTTGTCGATAGATTTTCTAACATGGCCATATCGGCTACCTGCAAGAATTGTATCACAATAGAGGCTATCGTTAGACTTGTCTTTAAACGAGTGTGGGTACATTTTGGGATATCACATACCATTATATGAGATCAAGATAGTAGGTTTATAAATTCTTTGTGGTTAATACTTTGGTAATTATTGGATGCTAAGCTCACCAAGTCCATTGCATCCCAACCCCCAACTGATGGCTATGAAGAGATCGTGAACCGAATGATTGTGCACATACTGTGCATATAGAATTCAAAACATCCATCGACATCATATGAGAGTCTTCCCTATGTACAACAAAGCCACAAAAAATCTCTCCACAGATGGACTGGCCACAACCCCTTGGAAGTGGTCCTAGGATTTCAACCATTATGTTGCCTTGATATTGCACTGCCTTTTGCAACTAGATAGGAATAATCTTCCCATGTTGAGTCTGAAGCTAATAAAGCCACTAGGCGTATTAAGCACATTCAACACATCTCCCACCATGCTCACAACATCTTGGAGAAATGAAATGCTAAACACAAAAAACATCATGATTATCATTGAGTGCCCCATAAGTTTCAGGTGGAAGGAAATTTTTGGTTACATCTATAACAAAGTGCCTTTTTGGAGCATATTGTAAAATTTTACGACTCCAATACGGACCTTATACCATCACCAAGTCTATGGGAGAAAATTATTTCGATCTCAGTAGTCCCTCATTTTTTAGTTGACACCATGTATTCAATGTGAACCACCTTCGACCATACTTTCCTCCATTGTTGGACACACCAGACATTGTTGAGTAGTTGACACTAACAGAGATCAACCTAGACTACATTGAATAGGCCACAACTAATTTGATCATGGAAACATAGATTAATATCACTTGAAAATAGAGGATCCAACTATATAGAGTTGTCAAAGCTTTCCAACTCTTGCACCAGGGCAAGTAGCTCATGAGGGACCAATTTCAACACATGTTCTGCCACCTTATGGAGGTACTGAATGAAATGGGCACCATTTCTTCCTAAGAGGATAAGACTGATCAAGGTGGATATTGGTGGCTACCTTCCTATCCCACTTGGACCCCCACCATTGTTTCTTTCAGTTCCCTTTATTGTAGCACACTTTACTATTTTAAAAAAATTTCAAGGTAATGGATTGTATATTTCTGTTGCTTGGTTTTTTAGAATCTAAACTTGGATATTCCACAATTTTCATCTTTACCTTGTTGACGTTTTGAGTCTAGACCAAGACTTATCATCAGGAGTTGATTTACAAAGAAGAGAGACAATAGTGATAAATATGGTTATGGTTGTGTGAGATGTCAATTATATATATATATATATATAAATATATATTAGAATATTAAAAATCTAGTTAATTCAAATCATTGGGATCGTCAGCTCACATACTTGACATCTCACAAAACCATAACCATATTTATCACTAATTCCTCTCTTCTTTGTAAATCAAGTTCTGATGATGAGTCTTGGTCTAGACTCAAAATCTCAACAAAGTAAAGATGAAAACTGTGGAATATCCGATATTAGATTCTAAAAAAATTTCAAGGTCTTAAACTTCTAGAGCCATTTGTGGCCCTAAATGATATTGTTTTGTAAAACAGGAAAACACTACGTTGTGGTAGGGGTATGGACTTAAAATTTGTATTCCTCAAATAGATATTTATAATAAGGTATCATACACATAAAAAAAGGATCATATGCTAAAAGTACAACCCCTAGAAGTTGATGTACCAATCTACCCCAATGGGGCCCATAGACTTTTGTCATTTCATCTCGTAGGGTCAGATTTTTGGATGTTTATGTTTTTTTATTGTTTTTGAATGATAAAAAGGCCTTTGAGCCTCATTGTAACATGGTTCAAAATGTGTGTATCCGCCACATCACCTTTTAGAGATAAAATACCATCATATGAGCTAGTTTATGTTGATTCTACATGTAAATAGTTTTTAGTAAAATATTATTAATGAATTAAAGTTTTATTTTTTCTATATCTCTGTGTTTATTTTTATATCTAAATTTAATTTTGTTTCCTTCATAAATCTTGATCATAGCACTTGGAGGGTTCATGGCTTAGGGGGTTGCATTTTAGGGGGTTGAGGTCTACGTGGTTTAGGTGTTAGTGTTTAACAAATTAGTGGTTAAGGGAATTAGGATTAAGTTTTAAGTTTGAAGGGCTTAAAGTTCAAGGAATTTTAGGGTTAACAGATTTAGTTTTATATGATATAGTTCTTGAGTTGGTTACGGGTTTAGGGGTTAGGCGCTAAGCTGTTCACAGGTTACTGGTTAAGGGTTAATGATTAGGGTTCAAGAGGATAAGGGCTTCTGTCATGGGGGGTTTAGTGATTGTATTTTATGGGTTAGGGGTTAAGGGGTTAATGGCTTGGGGTTTAAGTAATCAAGGGGTTAGTGATTATGAGTTATGAGTGTAGGGTTCAATGGATTATACCTTAGGGGTTAAGGCAACTAGAAATTTAGTGGTTTCAAGTTAAGGGATTATGAGTTGTGATAACAAGGGCCATAATCCCATTACCACAACTATTGGGGATTCACTTATCAATTTCTCTCATTTCCTTCCCTATAGGCCCCTTAGGCATTATGCCATTAGGCCCTAGGTCCCTTTCTCATTATTTAATATTGGGACTATATATCTTAGTAACCATAATTATGCCTCCCACGTTTACCCATCCCTTCTACCATTATGTCCCCTTTCACTATTAAATCTTCACAAAAGGATCCATCTCCCCCCAAAGACATAAGATTTGAGCATTCGTAGCGGGTATTTTAGCAATCGAATCTAAAAGTTCATTCTCATGACTTTTTTGGGAGTGGGGAAATCCAAAACCACCTCCAAAACTTATAGTATTATGAATTTTAACAAGGGTTGTCAAACGACCCCCCTCTAATGTCGCGAGAATTGAACCCTTGGAAGTGGTCATTTAATAGCTGCGTCCTAAAGTTCATTTCTCAGGAACTTTTTTTGGGGGTGCAGGTTGGTGTTTTCGAAAACCACCTCCAAGATTTACATTATCATGACTTTTGAGGGGTTTATCAAACAACCCCACTTAAAAGTCAGTCTAATTGAACTTTTGGAGGTGGTTTTTGAAAAACCCTTAAAAGTCATGATTATTGAACTTTGAGAGGTAGTTGCTAAACAACTACATACAAATGTTCAATTACCATGAATTTTATTAGGGTTTTAAAAAAAACCTCCAAAATTTAATTTCTCATGAATTTTTAGCAATCGAGCATAAAAAAACTGACATGAAAAATATATTTAGGGGCACTCATTTAAAAAACACCACCAAAAGTCATGAAGTTTTCTTTTTATAATGTTAGAAACACACTCACTCATCGAATAAAAGTTCAATTTTCATGACTTTTAGGGGTGAGGATGGCGGGGGGAGGGTTCAAACAACCACTAAGAGAAATATATTTTAGGGCAATCAACCATGCCCCCCCCCCCCCAAAAAAAAAAAAAAAAAACCCTAAACGTTTAAAATTTCGTGAAGTTTTTGGGGAAGGGGGTTTCAAAAATCGCCCCTAAATCCCTTAGAAAAGTTTTAAAGGTAGATTTAGGGGGATTACCACAAGCCAAAATGCCACTAAAGGCCTTTCGGGTAGTAGATTAGCAAAGCATCCCATCAAGTTAGCCAATTATTGGGCACTAAATACTCATTGTTATGCTTTGATCCAAAACAAATACCCCTTCGTTCAACTAGAAATTCACCCTTTTATTAATTTATTTGTCTTTTATCCTTTCCTTTCACAATTGAACTTTTCTTAATACTAAACTACTACTTTTCTCCTCTTCAATTGGTGAAGATTCATCAACATAAAGGAATTTTGAGGGACTTACACTAGGCATATATTACATAGGAGTTTTAGCAACAACTCTAGAAACAACAAAAATGGTGATTTCCTCAACCAAATTCCCTTTACTGGGAAATTCTAGGCATTTAAGTGATACCTATAATGCCATTGTTGTAATACTCAACAAATATATTCCTATGCTATGAGTTAACGCCTTTTGAATCTTTTCTAATAGATCCCATTCTTCTTACATTTTTCATGAGCATGATGTTGTCCACTTGGTTGGCGTTGCTGTTGGGGGATGTATTTCAGCGATCTCCTCATCATCTTCATCATGTGACAAAGAGCTTTTAACATTCATTTTTTTCTCTATGCTTCCATCCCAAGCTTCGTCCTCAATGAATTGAACATCTTTGCTCACAAAGAACTTATTGGTGGATGGGTTATACAACCTATAAGCTTTGGATTCCTCACTGTATCCAATGAGAATATATTTCTCCACTTTGTTGTCCAACTTCTTCCATAGTTGTTCTGGAATGTGTGCATAAGCCACACATCCAAAAACTTTCATGTGGGTGACTCCTTGCTTTCTCCCACTCCATGCTTCTTCCGACACTCTATTCATGACTGCTTTTGTGGGACACCTATTCAAAATGTACGCTGCATAGTGTACAACTTCAGCCCAATAATCATTTGGAAAATGCATTGCCTTTAACATAATCCTCGCCATATCCATGATTATCCCATTCTTCCTTTTGGCAACACCATTTTGCTGCTACACTATTTATGAATTCCATTTTCTCTACAGAAATGTAGAAATTATTTGGAGATATACTCACCTCCTCTATCAGTTCTAAAAAATTTGATATGCAGCCACTTTGGTTTTCTACAAGTGCTTTGAAATTGCAAAGTTTTTCAAACACTTCACTTTTGTTCTTCAAAAAATATACCCAAGTTTTTGTAGTAGAATCATCAATAAATGTTACAAAATATTGGTTGCCTGCAAGTGATGGAGTTTGCATCAGTCCACATAAATCTGAGTGGAAAATCTCTAAGGGTGCTTTTTCCCTTATGCTTTTCCCTGATGGAAAACTTTCTCTGTGTTGTTTCCCCAAGATACAACCTTCACAAAGGCTGTATGGTTTCTCTATCAATGGTAATCATCTTACCATTCCTTTTCTACTCAACAAGTTAAGACCTCCAAAGTTGAGATGTCTAAATCTCAAGTGCCACAACCAATTTTCATCCTTTGGTTCGCTTTGGAAAGCATCTTGTGTAACCGCTGCTATTTCAACTCCATATTTTAAAACTACTTTTATCCTAAGAGGGAACATCCTGTTCCTTGTCATTTTCACTTCAGCAATACATCCTTTGTTGGGTGCTATATCCATGATGGTGCATACATCATTCACAAAGAAAACATTGTAACCCTTTTGAACAAGTTGTCCAATACTAAAGAGGTTACACTTCATTCTAGGAACATAATAGACATCTGCTATGGTTTTATTTTCACCTTTCTTTGTTAGGATATTTACTTCTCCTTTTGCCATAATAAAAACTTTACTATCAGTCCCAAGTGTGACTTGTGACTTCACATTCTCATCTAGGTTAGAAAACAAAGCTATGTTTCTTGTCATATGGTTACTGCAACCAGAGTCTAGAAACCATATATCATCACTCTTTGTTTCAGCCATATTACAAGCTAACAACAAATTATCTTGGTTTTTATTTTCTCTAGTGAAATTTGCACTAGATCTATTATTCATATCATGCTACTTCTTCCTACATTCATTTGCATAATGCCCATATTTTTTAAAATAATAACATTGGACATTGGATTTATCATACCTTTGTCCTTGAGCATGATGTTGTCCACTTGGTTGGCTACTGCCTTGGCCTTGGTTCTGATTTGGATTGCTGCCTATTCCTTGAGTGTTTACTGGACTATTTCTTCCACCTCTATTTTGGCTTCTGCCTCTTCCTCTCTTGTTTCCTGTGCCTTGACCTCTTGCTCTTCCAAAATACATCTGGTTCTTAAAGGCATGCTCTAGAGATGAGTTTTCATTTCTACTCAATCTCTGCTCATGTGTTATCATTGATGCATGTAGTTCATCAACTGAGAAATTTGTGAGATCCTTTGTCTCTTCTATGGTGGTGACAATCACATCAAACTTTGAGGGTAGGACTCTCAATAGTTTCTCCACAATCCTCCTTTCTTTGAGAATCTCTCCATGAGACCTTATCTGTGTGACTAGTCCAGTCACTTGTGTGAAGAATGAGTCAATATTGTTTGACTCCTTCATGCATAGATTCTCAAAATCTCTCCTCAACAACTGTAGTTTTGCTGTCTTCACTTTCTCCATGCCTTGATAGGATATCTTGAGAGTTTTCCATGCTTCTTTGGATGTCTTGGTTGCTGTTATCCTTGGAAACACACTCTCATGCACTACTTGATATAACAAGAGGAGAGATCTAGAATCCTTCTTCTTATAGCTCTTCAACCATTCTTTCTCTACTTGAGTTAAAATATTAAACTCATTTTCATTTGCTGGTTCTTCAAAACCATCCTCAACACATTCCCATAAGTCTTGTGAGGCAAATAGGGCTTTCATGGTTATTGCCCAATAGTCATAGTTTTTCCCATTAAATAGTGGGAGCTGGGTATTACAGATACCCATGCTAGTGCTAGTGCTGATGTTGGTTCTAGCCATTCTTGCACTCTAAACAATGCTTCAAAATACTTGATTGTGTTTAAAAATCACTGACTATCTTCAACAACAACACAAAAAACTTGAGAAATACCTTTGAATCTTTCTTGACTGAGTCTTCACTTTGCTGGAGAAGCTGCTGCAACATGAAATCCTTCCTTTAGCTTCTTTGACACCTTCAAAGTTCCTAGACAAGCTCTGATGCCATGTTGGAAATTTCTGGTAAGTTCAAACAAAAGACTGAAGAGAGAAAATGCTCTATTTTCATAGGATCTTTACATAGGGAAGCAAAAAAAAATTGTTCGCTGGAGAACAGAGTTTCACACACCAAAATAAACACTTTGTATTCATTAATCAAACCACTGTAGTTACAAATTTCTTCCTCTGCCAAAGGGATTCTCCAAGACTGCTTCAAATGCAGTTAAAACAAAAAAAATTACTTTGTTTCAGCTCCAAAAATTTATTTTTACACTACTGCGTGTAAAAATAAAACTTACATTTACTGCTGTAAAAATCTCTTACATTCCCTGCCGCTGCTGGAGATTGCATTTCAACAAAAAAAATTACATTCATTCGCTGCTACAAATTTCCCTTTCGTTTTCACTCGCACGCTGCCCTGTTTACTCCTTCTTTGCACTTCTATGCGTATTACATTGCATATGTGATAAAAAAATAAAAATAAAAAAAGTTACATATTAGATGTCCCGTGAACAAAAAGACATTAAAATTAAAAACTTTACCAACTTTTACCTATCAAATTAAATTTACATTAATTACTTTTACGGAGACACTAGCGGTCAAAACATAACTTTCACTTCGCGCAAGCTCAAACGGTGCAGGCCCATTGATATAATAAGATGGCTATCATCAATTCCCTGGGAGCCACTTTTAATCGAAATTTACGTTCCGGGGAATGAGTGCTTTTGGAACAGTGATGTGGGCACGTGTCAGCAGCTCGATGTGATCGGAGCCCTCGCGAAGAATACCACTCCGTGTGAAAGGAGGTACGATAAAAAAACTCGCTGGTTTTCTAGAATTAAATGCGCGCAATTGGAATTATTAATATTTCAACAGCACTGACATTGCAAGAAAAATTAAATTGTTTAATATAGCGCTGGGTCCTACCATTTTCCATACGTCTCTCCTAAATTGCCAACATGCTACTGCAAATTCAAGAAATTAATGAAAAATCCAGGCTTCACTGTCTATAGTCTTTTACCAAGTCCTCGGAAAAACAAAAACATGGTGGGTCATATATTTGTTTAAACTTTAGTTTTGGCTTCCTCCCCAAAATATTCATTACGACGCAAGCGCGCTCATACATTTGTTTTATAACTATAAATTTTTCTTCCTCATTATAGAACCCACCCTTCAAATATTGACATTTGCTTGTTGGAATGTAGATACATTCATGGAGTCGCAAGAGTAGAGCCAAAAGCCTCATTTCGTAATATTCCCTGGGTTTGGGTCGGGCCATCACATCCCACTGCTCGAGCTTGCAAAGCGGGTGACTGTGTACCATGGTTTTTCTGTCACCTTCTTCACCACCAAATGGATGGACGACTCTCCTCACCACACCTTTCCGCCTTCGTCAAGGGACATGATCCGCTTCATAGAACTCCGTGATGTTGAGATCGAAGGGGATCATGCCGAGATGAACATTTTTGTACGCATGCCCTTACTATTGGAGAAAGCCTAAATATTAGTGCAAGATGCTTTCACATCCTTTTAGTTTCCTATATAGGCATTCATAATCGATTTTTACGGTACATCCATGTTGGATTTCACCTCCAAACTGGAAATACCTGCCTACATATTCTCCACTTCCGGGGCTTCTCTCCTCTGCATCATGCTCTACCTTCCAACACTTGTCCACAACATTCAAATTTCCTTCAAAGATGTGGATTTCCTAATCGAAGTGCCGGGCCTTCCGCCCATTCCCAGAATAGATTTGCCAGACCCTATCCTAGACAAATCTAATATTTCATTCAACATTCCCTTCGGCTTTAGGAAGCTTGTGGAATTTTGATAAATACATGCTAGGAAATGGAACCAGCATGAATAAAAGCTCTCAATGAAGGAAATGTTCTGAGCATTGTTGAAATGACCCCTTCTATTTATCCCGTTGGGCTGCTAATAGCTTTGTCTCTATCAGAATCTGAAGATAAGTTTGAGAAGGAGGGCTTCCTCAAATGGCTGGACCGCCAGCCCGCCTCGTTAGTTATGTTCATTTATTTTGGGAGCCACGACACCCAATCGGAGAATCAGATTCGAGAACTAGCTTTGGGGCTAGAAGCAAGCGTGCAGCAGTTCCTTTGGGTGTTGCATAAGGAGCCTCCTCCTCCAACTGAGTGCACGATGACTGCCGAAGCAGACATGAGGGAGGTTCTACTTGAGGGTTTCGAGACTCGAACCCAGGACCGTTGATTTCTGGTGGATTCACGGGTGCCTCAGATTGTTGTCCTCCCTCATCCATCCACAGATGATTTCCTTTCTCATTGTGGTTGGAATTCAACGATTGAAAGCATCTTACATGGAGTGTCGATGATCGCTTGGCCTCTCTTTTTTGAACAGAGAATGAATGTCTTCCTTATAGTGAAGGAGATGAAGGTGGGCATTGAAGCGCAGAAGGGAGCAGATGGATTGGTGAAGAGAGAGGAAATAGAAAGAGTGGTGAGGGAATTAATGGAAGGAGAGGGGGAATGGAAATGAAGAAGGGGATGGTAGAATTTATGGGGAAGGCCCATCATTGATTGACAACTTCCTTAAGGATGGAAAACATCATGAAAATGGTTTCTAAAAAGTGCAATATTCTCAACTGCCTACGACATTCCAATAATTTGAACCGCCTACAACATTTTTCACTGATGATCCAATGGCTGGAGTTTATTCCATCGTCTAGCAATCGATGTAAGGGCCCATAATGAGACACCGTGGCATGAAGGGGAGTTCCTTTCATATGGAACGCCTTATGGCCTAAATATTAGGGAATTAAGTAGATTTTTAATGTAGTACATGCCACAAAGACTGAAGTGAGACCTATAAATATATTATCTTAATTCGTAGAAATTACTTCAAAGAAGCCATCTGGCTCAAGAAAAATCACTTTCTTAGAGATGGAGCTTAAGAGAAACCATGTAGGTATCTTTCTCATTGATATTTGTCAGCGTAATTTTTCCCTTTTGCAAATATGAATGCTCGTTAGATTGAAAGAGTATTCCACTTCAATAATCATATGTATTAAAAAAAAGTTAAACAATAGCACTAAAAAAATTTATTATTTTCATCCTTTGTGCTTTTTCCTTAACAACTCCTTCAGTGAACATGTATGAATATCAAGTAAGAAAGAAAAAATTTCAACCATGATTGTGGCAAGAATGACCATTCGATAAAACTGCAATCCATCTACAATGAAATGATATACAAGCATGTAAGACAAACAAAACATGTAGTAACTACAAGATGAGTATTAAAAAACCACATTAATTCAATATTTGAATATTAAATAATCTACACAAATTGTTAAAAGAAACATTATATATTCTATTATAACATGATCTGAATAGATAGTTAAGATACACCTATTTACTTATTGAGAGCAAAAATAAATTATACCAAGAATAGATTTTTAAGATTGAGAAGATACTCATAAAAGGTGTCATATCCCCAAGTCATGGCATTGTTTTCATTGAAAGAAAACTATGAATATCACATAGTAGTGTCGGATTTTCACCCAGTTCTCAACAACAATCAATCGTATAAGTAGTTCACCCAAATTTCCACAAAATTAGCAACCTTAACAATTTAAAACGCATTTTGTCACATAATAACATAATTATTATAAAGGGAAAACAATATATGGTACCTTAATCAAATTAGGATATTTGGAAGAGATGACCAAGCTGGCACTGCCGAAACCATTTTGTATTCCGTCTTTCAAACAAGCACTTAACCTCCTTCCGTCAAAACTTCAAAATTAAAAATTACCCATTGAATCAAATATTTGGTAATCGCAGTCCAATTTTTAATCTAAATCATCTATAAAAAAAAATCTATACACATCAAAAACTAATTGTTAAATCTATTGAATAAGCTTAGATTATGAATTCCCCGTCCAAAAAAGAATATTAACAGATCTAGGAAGAAAAAAGTTCTTTAAAAATCCTACGACTTTCACAACACTTTCTATCCCATTGGCTTGAAATGGAATGCGAGATTTGAGAAGTAAGTGAAGTGAAGTTTTGAAAAATGTATTTAAAAATTCCACAGGCAACATAAGAAAAGAATAAAAATAGAGAGATAACATTCATACGATAGATGTTAACGCCCCCACATTAAAATTTATAACATGATCCACATTCCATGACGTGGAAAAGTATAATGTGATTCCACAAATCTTGAATTTTTATAAAATTTAAGCTTTTGAGGAGAATGGTATTATGAAACTAGACTGAGGCCCAACTACATCCCAATCTATCATCAATACAAAAGCTCTTTCGACTCCAAAGTACCCTAGCTATGTTCAATTCTTACCTTTCTCTATCCCGAGCCATAACAAATTGTGGCTTCTACTCCCCGCTAAGGATTTCTAGATGTACGAGCCGTCCAGGTATCATCATCCCAAACTTGACGACGGATCTTTGTTTCACATCTCTTAGGGATTTAGGTTCAATGTTGGTATAAAAAATAAAAAATAACATAATATAAAAGCTTGTAAAATGTAGAGAAAAAACTATTTGACATGCCTAAATTTTCTCACTATTCGTTCAACTCTAAAGTACTAGGGGATTACCTCATGTGTCATCTTCCAGATGTTGGATTTAGAGACGTCTAATTACAATAATTTAGGTTGGACATGCGTGCATTATGATTATAATATCAAATACTGTCAGCAAGATTACATTTATGTAATGATTAAATATGCCAAATAATGTGATTAATTAAGTTATGGCATTAAACGTATTTAAATAAGGATTTGGATACAAATACATATAGAATAATGTTAATCAATTATAATTGTTAATGGACCGATTATAATTTATTGAAATAATAGCAGTAATAAATATGGACAGCCAAATTTCCGCTGTCCTAGGATTGGGGCTGAAATTTAGCTGTCAATTGACAGCCAAATTTCGGCTGCCCTAGGATTGGGCTGAAATTTAGCTGTCAATTGACAGCCAAATTTCGGCTGCCATAGGATTGGGACTGCTATAAAAGGGCTCAGTCTCCAAGGCTTGCAATCACTCAGAAAACAGTCTGCTCCATTGAAGACATGATACTCTATCAAGGATAGCCAGAGAAAATGATTGCAAGCTCTTGGAAGGATTCAAGAGCCAACAACTCAAGTAAGTTCAGTTGTGCATTATTTTCAATTTCTTACAAAGGAGTAGATCTTGGTTAGGGTTTAAAGTAATTAGGAAAACTCATAAGTTAAATCTAACAATTGGTATCAGAACACCCTTATGTAAGAATTACTGTTTATTTCGGTTTTTTAAATGATTCTCTGTCTGTAAATAAAATAGTTTCTATCCCAAGTTGGTAAATAGTTTCTATCCGACGTTGGTAAAGCTATATGTGGGTCTGGTCTTTCTTTTCTTGGTTTGTCAATTTGGGGCGATTTCCACGCCCTTGCCCACCTCTTGCTGTAAAACATGTTAAGGTCAATACCCACATTTAAAAGTTTAGAGATTTTTCCGAACAATTCCTTTTGATTGCCACGAACATGTTCATGAACTGCTCCTAATGCGCGTTATCTAAAGATGAACTAAAACACACTCGTTTCGGTTACTTTTCCCGAATCCAGAAGATCAAAATTTCATGTTTCCTCTGGATCGAATGCGTTTTTTGGTTTTCTGATGCTGGGTTTATTTAGAGACCCGTAAAACCCCTTTAGCAGGGTGAAATTATAAGGGGAACAATGCATAGAACCAGTTTATGCCGAAATTATACCAGAGTTGCCCAAAAGAGCTGAATTTTCACTAATTTTTAGACTACGGTTTTCACTAATTTGTGGAGGAGCTTTTCTCAAATTCCTAGTCTTTATACTCAGTTTCTGTAGATAGAAGTTCCCCTTTGTTGGGCACTGATATTGCTGTGATTCATATGCTGATGAACTCTGGTCCCGTGGACCTGCTTTAGTCATTCATGGACATTAACATAGTTTCACTTCATATAAAGTTCCAAACGTTAAAGGTAATTCTTTTGTAAGTCATGTAAACCTTGATATGTGCCCCATTTCGCCTTTGTAAGATGTTTAGAACTAAGGAACGGGACCTAATTTGTTAGAGGATGTTTTTTCTGTAATATAGAAGTCCTTGTAGATGCAAGAAAAGGTCCTTATGTCTGATTTAACACGAAAAATCTTAGTTAAAGTAAACAGGTAAGAGAACATTGTGCTTTAAGACATAAAATAATCTGGTTCCTGTTGTTGAAAATCATTTATACGCTTTCATATTTCCCAAAGACTTAGCTATCAGGTAACTTCAGAAAATTAATTACTTTTAACTCCTTTATGGTAAATTATACATTTGTGGCAAACAGACAGTCGTGTTTTGGCATGCTTCTGTTATAGAATTACCTGGCAATTGTCTCTAACTGTTGTCTGTAAATCGATATTTTATCATGAAAATATCTTCGTTTTTTTTTCATCTGCAAATGAAAATGAAATCTGTATGTAATTGGAAAAGGTATTTACTATCTATTGTTATTTATCCATATTTCCAGCAATAATAGTTTATATAGTGTCGGAGTTTCAATTAATGATGGATAACTCTTTGTTTGACCCCCTTGTAACCATGTTGCATTCAAAATAGTAGTTTTGGAGCTGTAGATGGTTTAGCTGCAGCAGCTTGAGTCACTGTATTCTTCCTCTTGTTCTGCATCTAGCCAGTGTGGAGAACTTACCTGGAAGTGACGAGGGTGGATTACCTATAGTGTTGAAGTAAAAGATAAAGAGATTGAAGCTTTAAAATGAGCCTTTATATATTTTAAATATGTTACTTTATGTTTGAAAAAGCATTAAGAAAGGTAAAAGACAAAGGATTAAAGCTTAAGTATGCCTTTATATATATTTTTTTTAAATATATTACTATATGTTTGAAAAAAGCATTAACAAATTGTGAAAGTTTTTTTTTTATGGAGAGAGAAAGTGTTTAATGGAGATATATGGTGATAAATGATTTTTTCACCTTTTTATAAAATAAATTCATTAGAAAAAGTGTAATGAATTGGGAAAGTTTTTTTTTTTTTTTGGTTAATATAACTGTATATTATAGATTTTGGAAGTTTGTTAGAGTGAGGCAACAAATTCTGCTCGAAATTAAAAGCAAAGAGCAATTTAGTGTGAACCTATAATATTGTGTTATATTAGTTGCTACGCGTGTGAAGGAAAATGAGCTTTAATATGATTTCAAAATATTTAGTTTATAGGACGGAAATTTATCACAATGATGCTAATCATGGCAACCATAAAATTATTTAGTATTCTCTAAATAAATTATTGAAGCATTTCTAAAAGGTAATCATTGTAGAAATTGCTAAAGTTTTACTCATTTTTGGAATCTAACTAAAGGCGTTTTTTAAGTATACATGTGTTGTTTTTCGCATGAGTCAAGCATTGATGTTCGCAAACGAACCGCTCTCTGTAAGACGATTACAAGGATGACTCATGACAAGTTGAAATGACGTGCTGGCAATGGACGTGGGTGTTAGCTTTCCCAAAGGAGGGTTGGCG
>APFE030466200.1:0-18183 GCA_000404065.3 Pinus taeda
ATATCTCAATGAGTTGTTTTCATCTTAGTTTTTCATTATGTTTTCTTCATATAAATTAATTCTTTTACAGTCATCCGATTTAAAATTTAATTGAATGTCAGTTTCATTTTGAATCCGCTATGAAGCTGTAATTTAAATAAGAGATTAATTTGCAAAACTATTTGTTATTGTAAATTCCTCTTTGAACTTAAATTGCACTAGATTTCTATAATAGTTTAATTATATTTTTTTGATCAAGGAAACACTATTTTCTGGATTTCTACTTATGAATGATCAAATACTCAGTTTGAATATTAAATCAATTATACTTCTACACATTCTTCTGATCCATCCACCTAAAATCAAAATAACCATGTGTATGTAAAGAACATCTTTTTATTTTATTAAGAATCTTTCTAAGTCTAAAGCACTTGTTTATAAACAGTTCACTGGTCATCCAAATCATTAAAATCAACAAAACATTATAGATGCTTTGGCATAACAAATTGGCCTTAGGTTATCTCAAAGGACAACAGGTTGGAAGTAGACTCTAGAAGACCCAACCCCTATTCATATCTATCATGATATTCTTTGGGATTCCAAATATCAACCATATTTCTATAAAATTTGTCATGGGATCATGTTACCAACATATCAAATTATCTTTCATAAAAGAGCTCCACAGATGTCTCCAGAGGCTGAAACCGACATACTCTAAGTAGGAAATTAGTTTGGTGAAGACTCATTCACCTATA
Source organism: Pinus taeda (assembly GCA_000404065.3). NCBI lineage: Eukaryota > Viridiplantae > Streptophyta > Pinopsida > Pinales > Pinaceae > Pinus > Pinus taeda. The sequence goes on from APFE030466200.1 coordinate 735, forward strand.
TTAGAGTTTATGGGAGCTTGGCCAATCCTCATGTGGTACCTCTATTCAATCACAATAAACTTCTTACTAGAGAGATAGCATATCAGACTGTGAGAAATGGTATTTCCAAAGTTTTTAAGGAATCCAATAAAAAGATGTGGCCTATCTTTACATCCTAGTTTGGTATATATGCCTTAGATAACTATAAGCATGCAGTGATTTAAATAAAGGTCATTTAAGATCTTGATTTTCCTACTATACCCAATAGACAATATGATCCTCACCAAGTGGTTAAAAAGATTACAGTTGCATCAAGTATCAGACAATTTTCCCATGAACCTAATAAGTTTGATGATTTGTTTGAGGGAGATTCTTCTTATTCAATGGTTGCACACAAAGCAGAGAAACATCTAACTCCAGAGGAAATGAATTATTTCACTCAGTACAGGGTCTCTAGGCTGGCAAATCTTCCTATGGATTCATTACAGATTCCTCGGGAGATCATTGTTCATGATGATGTTGTGATTATGGATTCTACAAAACCTGTTGATACTTCTCAACCAAGAGAAACAATTTCCTCTTCTTCTTCTCAAGCAGAGGGTTTTGTGCCTAATGTTAGGTTAGAACAAATCTGGGAAGAATGTAATCAAGCTCTTAAATCTAAGGCTGATGAATCTTAGGTTGCCAAGACTCCTCCACAAATGAAGGTTAAGGACACTTTCAAGAACCCTTAATAGACTCTGATAACAACAAAGGTTCTTGAGAAGCCTTTGGATGATAAAGATATAGAGATCATACTAGTGTTCCCTTCTTCTGAGGTTGTTTTAAGAATTGAGGAGATTCCTCCACTGGACATATTTTACAACCCTCAACACAAAGTTGTGGTAAAGAGGGAGAGAAAGAAAAGAAAACTTGACTAGTCTGAGGCACTTGTTCTTGGCAATGCATCTCTTGAAATGTTATGGAAAGGATCTTTAGCAACCCCTACAAAGGAATTGGGTAGGCTTACCTAATTTACAAGTGTATATGATTCAACTACTATTAACAAAGCCACAGAGGTGCAACAATTGCTTAAGGAGAAGGAAGAAATAATTTCTCTGTTAGAACAGAGCATTGAAACTGAAAAGCAAAAGATCATTGATCATTGTCAAGGGCATGTCACAAAGCTTCAAAACAAGTTCGACTCTCTTAGAGTTCAGTATGATGTTGGTAAACATGCCTGAGACTCACAAATTCAAGAGTTGTAGAGAAGGATTGAACATCTGAGTGTCAATCCAGAACTGGTTGAATTTAAGAAGGAGGCTAAAGAATTGAATACTCTTCTAGCCCAACAATAGATTATGTTTTGTAATAATATAATCCTTATTCATGATTAGTGTCGGATAGCTAGCTCCTTGGTAGACCAACTATCTGATATTAAAAATTATTTTGAAGATATATATGAGAAAATTGTTGGTTTCTTAACATGGTAGGAAAGTGTAGAGGGAATATTAGCTAATCTTCCCAAAATTGGGGAATCCCATAAAGAGATTATCTTCAGAGAGTGGGAAATTCGCATTGAGCAGGTAGAAGCAGTAGTTTATCATGTGAGGGATATTTCAAATAATATTTTTGAAGCATCCAATGATAATTTGTTCCAAGCTAATCTCATCTCAAGTTTTCCCAAGGGAGCATTACCCAATATCAAACTGTTGACTAAGGTGTGGCAAGAATCCTCCAAGAAACAGGTCAATATCATTGATCAATTGATCACAACCAACTTGGAGAGTTAATGGAATTTTTTAGTGAAACCACACAATTATTGGCTTATGCTATGATGCTTATCAAACACCACCATATAGATGCTACCAACATTGAGCGATGCGATCTTCACTAGCCAAATGTGGATAAAGCCCCAAGTCTCCACCTGAATTGCATAATATTATTGATATATATGAGCTTCAACAACAAATGGGAGGACAATCTTCCTCCCAATATTAGTTAATTTGTTGTAACTAATTCTAAATATGTTCCTTTTGGTTCCTTTTAGTTACTTTGTTTGAAACCGCTTGAGGTTGTTATTGTATTTTCTATCTTTGTCTTTTATTATGAACTATAATCCCCTCTCTGAGATAAGAGAAGGGGTTCTGAAATTTTGAAAAAAAAATCTTAAGCTGCACTAATATACCTAAAGTTTTTCTTAATATAAAGTTGGACCATCGCCTTTCTATCATAAGAAGATCAATGATATATCGGGTAATATTATCCTTATGTTTTTCTCTTTCTTAGAGTAGAATGGAATTCTGATTTTGTTCACAATATTATTTTAACACCCTCCTCCCACATCTACCCAAGTAACTAGCCAACCAGGGTAAACATGTGACTAGAGGCTACTATGATGGGATTCAACCTCCTAGGTTACCTTAAGGAAGTGGAATCGACGAAAATACACCATACAAACCTTCCACATCAACAACAAGACTCCCAGGAACCATCCCAACCTCTAAGGTAACCAACCCTTGGGTCCTAATAAATTTTTAAACTATTAAACCCCCGGACGCTCCCTTGATATGGGCATGCATGCGTCTAAAAGGATCTGGATGCTCCCACAACATGGTATGCCAGTGTCTAGGGACTTTTGCACTCATTTTTGTGACTACGTCCCCCAGATTTGAGCCACTTTTTTAGGACCAAAGCCCGGGTCACTGCCCATAACTAAATGACACCTTCATAACAGAAATATAGCAATGGAATGATTATACAAATGCAATTACTTGAACAAGGGATTGAATGGACCCCTACTAACCATGACAGGCATTTATTTAAATATATCACAAATATGTAATCTACAAGAGTAAACAACAGATCTGAGTATATGGGTCTCATACTTATCTGAGAATTTCTAAGAAGCATTGTTCCCTTATATCATTAGATGCATTATCATCTATTAGGTCATTGATACATTGTTCATTCATTTATAAATCAAAACATGAGGAGAGCCATACATTATCACTGTTATAATACATGCTTATAACCAGTGCAATAATAACAAAAATATCAAAGATACATCAGCCATAGAATCTACATATAAACAAACACATTTATACATAACATATAAAGGAAAGAACCAGTTATTAATGAATGCAAAATCCAACCCGAGATGTGACTACCATGTGTCACCCGACCATAGAATGGTTGAACCAATTCTTTCTTCATCCATTCACCCCCATGCTATATTCCAAGCATGAATGTGGAACTCAAACCAAAAGAACCAACCAGGGCATCCCAAGGCTAAACCACCTCACCCTCACAATAGAAACTAGGCTTTATTGTAATCCATCTCGAATCACTGGGCCAGCACAATAAACAAGTAATGGCAGGCTTTACCATGATCTCCACCAGATCACTAGGCCAAAATAAGTATGGATGCCACCGTATTTCTCCACCTACACTGTGAGGAATTTTCATATCTTCTAATCTCTCGGGCTTTACCGCAATCCACATTAGATCACTAGGCCCTAAACTGAGACCCGCTCTCCATGCTTTACCACATATCCCATCCCGGGATTACTAGGCCTGATGGAGAGCACCCACCTTTAGGCCTTACCATATATCCCTCCATTCAGTGGTCGATGATTCCTAGGCCCACCAAGGCAACACAAAATCAAGCTTTACCGCAACCCACTGTCTGGTTCAGGGGTTACTAGGCCATGTCTTCTATTATTCAGAGATCCACCTCACTCAGCTTCAAATCCATCCGACAATCGAGCTCAACCAAAACATTAGAACCCCATCATATTATGGTTATTCAAAAATGACAAGGCTAGGTTGAAAACGTTGTCACACCTGGCAAAACCCATTCCACAACAGCAAAAGAACCACATGCAATACCATGTGTGCCAAATCTAGAAAGGAAAACACACATGCAAATTGATACTTGCAAAGAATCCTACTATAGTTGCTTGATCCTTCTCTTCCTTCCTCTTGCCTTCTTTGCCTTTCTTGATCCAATGCCAAAGTGCTCCAAGAAAACTTTAACTTTCCAAGAGTGAGTGAGAAAGATAGAGAGAGAAAAATGAGAGAGCTCCAAAAATGAACTGACAAAAGGTACCAACTGATCCTCATAAGGATTTTTATCAATTAGGCCTCTATTTTCTTTATTTTCCATTATTTTCCTTCATTTTCCTCCTCACATGCAACTTGTGACCTTTCACCTTCCTTTTCTCGTAATTTCCATTATTTTCATAAATAATTGTGACAAAAATGCCATTTTGCCTTTCCGAAGCCTTAGTAATTTCTTTTGCCAATTTCCTTAGCCATAATGAACCAATGAATGCCCACACTAGTATGTTTTTCCCAACATTTAGCTTGGAATAAGTGTCCCATCAACAATGGTTATTATTTTTCCTTAATTAAATTTTATTACATGGAATTTTCACCACGGTTGTTACATATGTGCTGAAGTAATTGTTCATTATCAGTATTGATGTGTTTGATTGGGATTATAGATTATATATGAACAACGAGATCTCAGTATATATGGAAATTCAATGAACTAATTTAATTAACTATTTAATTAAATTAGTTATCCTTCTCTACATTAAATTCATAGTTGCAATATGATCTACATTGTTGTGACAATTATGAAATTTGTATAATCACATATACCAGCAACATACCCGGGATAGATAATAGTATAATAATCTTTATTTCAGTTTATATTTATATTAGAGCATTATATTTATATTCAATCCATTCCATATAATTCTATATAAAGGGAAATTGGTCCCATAACTCCAATCAGAGCCATCATCCCCAATGGAGAAGGATTTGTTCTAAGGTCCCAACCAAGTGGTTTCCCCCAATGTTCATGCAATCATTCAAGACCATCAACACCTGGATAAAAGAAAGGGAATATCTCCCCAGTTGAGAGAGAGGGCATATTATGACAGTGAATACCTTGAAGTACTATACATAAATTTTCATGTAAAGTTGCAAAAGACTTGAGAAGATTTGAGGTTGTAGTTGGTGCTTCTGAAGAAGTAAAAGAAGAATAAAACTTGCGAAAAGTTGTAGTTGGATAACTTGATGATGATATAAGAAGCATCTGAATGAATGAGGACCCCAAAGATTTGTATGTATATTTGAAAGTTTATTGCTAATTTGGGTTTGTGTTTGTACTGGTAAATCTCTCCATAAGAAGAATGAACACTTGGGAAGCATGCTTGGAAAAATGGATATATCTGATTTAGTTTATTAGGGAGATATGAAGCATATAATGACAAGATGCTCTGGAGAACATCTGGCTGGCCTATGTGTTTGATGTATTGATCCTAAAGAGGGAGGGTGGCATTGGTCATGGAGCTCCGACCTTGGTTATAGACCTAGATCGCTAGATTGGTGGTACAGCTTAAAATCCTGACGATACCTAGAGTTGGCTAAAAGCTTGAGTTCCCTTAGTCCCACCCAAATAGAATACCTTGGTCAAGTATTTAGTCTGCAACACTCAGTGTGATAAAACTCTTTGTAGTTCATTTTTAGATCTTCCACGTACCCCTCTATATTTCCAAATATGAATACCTCCCAAATTAAGAGGGAGTGTTGAAGAATGTTACTAGTGTTGGCCTTCATAATTGTATTTAAGTCATGATGTAATGTATTTGTCAAAAGAAAGATTTTATTATTATTATTAATCAAATTTACATATTAAACCATGGGTTTCATGCTTGAGTCAATTGGTTTTAGGTTAAAGCCTCCATTGAAGGCTTATAGGGTTTGTGTCAAGTATTCTTGTCCATGTCATAATGTAAAAGACCCTTTTTAGCATTTATTGGTCAAGAAAGAAATTTATTTTAATGTAAAATAGGTAAATTAGGCCTCCTCCACCAAGTTGGCCTCAATAAGGGAATTCAACCTCTCAAACTCACTATATATTGGATAAACTCGACTCATTTGGACACGCACTCTCAACAAGTTCAAATTGCACTTGTTGGAAGCAAAAAAAGTACAAAATTTAAAAAGGAAGAAGGAAAGGGCTAGCAAAGAAGAAGGAGGTCATTAGTTAGCTAACGAAGTCAAAATTTTCTCTATCTTGTCTCACATGTGTGAAGGAATTGAACTTGTGGGAGGGTAGAAATACCAATCTTGAAGCTGGGCCGAAATTCTCATGCAGTAGGGTCAAAATTTTTTCTTTGATGCAGTATTGAAGAAATGTTGATGCAATATTGTTGCAACTGATCTTTGAAGGTCGAAAGAATAGTTTGAGAGCTGATTTCGTGGAGGAGGAAGGTATTTGGGTCTAGCGTCTTGGTCTATCTCAATTTGAATTTACTAAAGGAAGAGTTATGACTGGGTTTTCCCCTATAAAGGGCTTTTAGCCCTGGCTGAGTTCTTACTTTTAGTGTCCCTGATCTTCATGTTTTCACTTTGATGATTGATTGATGAGAAGAAGATAAAGAAACAACATAAAGAAATTAATAATAGCATAATAATATCACAAGTAATTATCAATATAAGAAAATCCTTTTGTCTTTCCAATTTTCTAACAAATCTTTCAATGTAGCCAAAAAACATTTATATTTTTAGCATCAGTAATTAATCATAAGATCTACAAAGTACTTAAAATTCAAAAAAAAAGGTTTTTGAGTCGTTTGTTCTCATACAAAGGAAGTTGGGAAGTACATACTAAAATTCGTATTAATATATTGAATAGGAAATCCATAAGGATCTCCTTCATTGTCTCCACCCTCACCTCTTGCTCTTCCTCTACCACCTCCTAGAGGTATTCTTCCTCCTCTGCCACCTCGAATTAGTGGTCTTTAACCTCCACCTCATCCTATTAATGTTTCAAGTCCATTGAGAGGAGGGAATACTTCTCCTTCACCTTCTTCCATTGACTCCTCATAACTAAGGTAATAAGGTTCTTCAATTGGATTTTCTTCTTTTGGTTCCTCTAATAATGGTCCTCCAAAGAAATTTCCTACTTCTTCTTCTTCTTCATTAGGTACTTCAAGTTCTCTTCCAACAAGTTGCTCTCTTGTTGAATAAAGAAAAATAATGGATTTAGCTAAAGGTCTTGTTTCATCTGCAACCACTCCTATTGAATAGGTTGGTTCTTCTTCAATCCCAATTTTATAACTTTGAACCTCAGGAAGCCTCCTTCTACCCTCAAAATCAGGATTTCGTGATGTGGATGGTGACGTGGATCTTACTGCACCATGTGATCTAGTGAAGGTGGTAGGTGATTGTGGAATTGAAGTTTGTCCTCTAACAAATCTAGCTCTAGAGTATCTTTCCCTATACATCCATGCTAAAATAAAATAAAAGACATGTATGCAGCTAAATGTGATGCAATTCAACATTTTATGGTCAGGAGAACCTCACAATGTGATACATAGGTTCTTACGTCTTGTCATACCCTTCCTCCTAGCCAAAGTCGCGTAAATTGAAAGACGTTCTAAATTGAAGGCTAAATCCTATGTATAATTCCCCAACAACAACACCAAAAATGTCAAGTAATTTAATTATGCCTTAAATTATGTTCCATCAAATCATCAATCTAGGTAAGTAAACTGGTGAAATACACAAAACAGTGCTAGGAGTTTAGCTTTCAATCATGGTACTGAAAGGAAAGTTTTATTCTATGAATGACAAAAAATGATAGATTAATTTATGAAAGTAGATAAACCCTATTCTATGAAATCTTATGAAATAACATGAAATGAAATATTAATCTATGAAAATCAATAGAATTTTTTTCCCATGAAATAATAGAATATAATTCTAGGAAGGCATTTGAAATTTATACTAAGAAAATCACATACAATTTAATCTATGAAAGCATGAAATTCTACTCCTAGAAAAGCATATAAATTTGAACTTTGAAAGCAAGAAACTTACTCTAAACAAGTATTGAAATCTTAGTCTATGAAAACATTTGATCTATGAAAGCATTGAGAACCTATTTTTTGAAAGCAAGAAAATCTAAATTATGAAGGTAGAGAAATATTTCTACGAAATTATTGACATTCAAACTATGAAAGTAAATACATTTACTCCTAAGAAAGCATGAAAATTCTATAAAAGCATTGAAATTTTACCTACTAAAAACAAGGAATTATATCCTATGAAAAAAATCCAAAACTGAGGTTCAAAAGAAGATATCAAAATGTAATCTAAGAATATGAATTACTCTAAGAAAGGTAATGAAAAAACTATTTTATGAAAATTAAGATCTTATCTACAAGAAGTGTATGAACTATGTCTAAAAATGCCTCATGAATCCTATTATAGAAAATGTGACTCGAAAGAATGCAATTGCAAATGTGAGACATATTTTCAAATGAACAAATTGAAATACAGGTTAAAATAATTTCTAATTTTATTTTTCTTTATGTTTTCAAGTGATTGATTTAAACTAGAAAAGAAGAAAAGCAATGATTAAAATTGTGAGAATCATTGTAAAATAACAGAGCATCTAACTATATCAAAATAGAGTAAATGAAAAGGTTATGCTACAAGAGTCTCATATGCCACAAGGGGGACCTCCTAGTGATCGCATGAGATTAAGAAAAAATAAAGGACTTTACTACGACTGTCACAAAGTACTCATTAATACTCAATGGCAGCAAAAGGGCAATATCTAATATTAAATTGAAAATAATTATGCGTACAAAAAATTTCAAAATTCTATAACATCTCTATATATCTCTCATTTTTCAATGAGTCAATTTATGATTTATTTCAAAAATAACTAACACATAATGAGTCAATTTGAAATTTAATTCCTATGGTTTGTTGATGACTCAACACATCCACATGAAGACGTGTATGGGCACATAATCACCCTCAGGTTATTCCTTAGCTTGTTGGATCTGAAGAAGATAAACCGCTCGCTTGAAGTCGGTTCCATAGCTAGGCAGCAATCCTAATCTAGTCTGGGTTCGTTCTTCATGCCACACGATAGTTGACTGGAGGTTTGACCGAGCCATCTTGGCCATCCAATGGCCTTTTTGTCGTGCCAAATAGGTGGAATACCATATCATAAAAATTTTCCACCTATTCATATGCTTAATTCGGCCTCACTACTTTAGGAACCATACTCACCTTGGATTCAATTACATATTTTCATAAGAGCTGCGAAAATTGTCAATTTCTACAATCTTTAAACATTAGCTCAATTTTATAAAGAAAAATTTATAAAACCATAGAAATATTGGACTTATTACTTATTTATGCCTTTGTAGCTCATATGGCCATGTTTATGCAAAATGTGAGAAAATTATGCAAAAATAGATTAGTTGTGAAGGTTTCAATGAGGTATAAATGATAAAACTAAAGTAGTAGAGTGTTAAAATGGTGTTGATCCTTAAAGTAGTAGAGTGTTAAAATGGTGTTGATCCTTAAGCTTAATAGTGGGCTTGATGGGTGTATTGACACCTTATTCTTCACATATGCCTTTCATTAAGTCATTAAAAATGAGGGTATGCATTGTTATTCTTGACCATTCTTTGTAGCTCTCTTTGCCAATGAGTATTACTTAGACTATGGAGATGAGAAAATGCATTTTTAACAAAGGTTGAATACATTCGCAGATGTTTTTGATGCAAAACATATGCTAGTTTGGTTGGTAAAGTGTCCTTTACTTTTAATCTCACATGTCCAATGGGGGGGATTGAGAATTTTTTATTTCTTAAACAATTTTAAAGGTTTTTGTATTGTGCAAGCCAAGTTCTCCGCATCCAAAATACAGATCTCTAGGTACCACTATTTCGAACTAGGTTACTTGATTCAAAGAGTATTCAGTGGTGTAAATCTATCTGAATTCAATAATAGATTTGTGCATATCTGGGTCCAAATTGACGCAATTGCAAAGATCCTAGTTTTAGGGTGATTATTGGTTGTTTGCTAACGACCAAGAGAAATTGAGACCCAAGTTGTTATTTCAGGAGGAGGCAAGCAAGCAATCGTCAGGTTAATTTTTGTTGGATTGTTTTTTAGAGCACCTTTATTTACCATCACAAGCATCCACTAGAATGGATTCATAAATTATGAATATCTATACAAATTTAAATATTTTGATATTGTTGAAGTCGAGTACTTCTTAACCAATGTTCAAACCTTTGACTTCCCATATACCAGTTTCATCTACTTGATACAAAAAGCAATTGGATGGACAAATTTGGATGAAACAAAAATAGAATTGTGTTTATATGTGATCATGATTCGTAAACTTGTGTGGATATTCCACTAGATAGTCTGCAACAATAGATCTGATAAAATTATACTTCAAAGTATGAAATCTACACTATGAGGGTTTATTTCTTTTTATATTATGGATATATATATTATTGTTTATTGCATGCGAATGAAAATTAGAATTTATGAAAAAAATAGAGAACAACAAAATCAAAAACTCACAAACCGTTATTCACACGAGATATATCCTAGGAAACCCTTCAAGGGAAAACCCAACTAGAAAGTGAGGTCGCTCTGCTCTCTTTCTCTGAATAGAAAATGGTTGTGACTAAAAGAAGTAAGGCTAGTGGCCTGTGGGCTACTATAGTCCACAAATATATATATTTTTTGCTCTCTCCCTGTCCCTCTTTGCTACTCTAATTTTCTATTGAACAAATGCACTTGAAAGGAATAGAACCCCTTTTCCTCCTAGTGACTTGGTTATAACACAACCCAAAAGCCTACTTGTGGTTAGGTTTGACTCATTCCTCTCTTAACCAGAGTTACAAAATGGACTCTTCTAGAGTCATCTTCATCCTGATCATATGGCTATCTCCTTTTCCATGAATAATGAGGGTTGAAGTTGGATCCTTTCAAATTATGGTGGCTAAAACAGGAAGGTGAACTTTCAAGTGGCATAACTTTTGCATGTGGACTCTGACTGAGACGAATCTTGGGCCATTGGTAATGTATTTCTATGTAGAATAGAAAAAAGGTGTAGCACTAGATCATAATTTTTTTACCACACCTCCAAAAACAAATGTTGTTTAATACCTCAAAATGCTCGTGGAAGGTTTTAGACCCAAGTTTTCCAAATTGGATCCCGCTGGTAAAAATGGTCTTATGAATTGATTCCTCCACTTTTTACACTTTGAAAACATATATATGGATGAAAGAAAATATACTTATCCAATCCAAATAACACCTCCCCATTTTGGGAGGCTTTTGGTCCCTAAAAGGTTTTATTGAATGATGTGAGGAAATTGTTTCTCCACATTCTCTTGGGTCTATTGTTTAGCTTGGCCTCAAATTTGTCCTTTAAACCCAATCTTCCAGAGGTCATGTTACCCCTGTCTCATAGTTTTGGACTTATTTTTCAAAATTGTATCTTTTGTTAACTTTTCTTGAGCATCTGGTGCCAAATACTCTACAGAAAGTAGGACTTGTTTCTCTTATTGATCTAACATGGAAGGTTAATTGAGTTTCAGATTCTTTAAATTTACATATGAGTAAATATACATGTGTCAAGGTAGACTAATTTTATATACGTTATCTCCCACCTTTTCCAGTATCACAAATGAACCATACCACAAATCCTTGATTTTCTTACTAGGGCCTTGCATCCTTTCCTTGTTCAACTATAATCATACTTTGTCTCCCACCTTGAATGACTTCTCAATTTTGTGCTTATCATTCCTAGCCTTATATTTTCCCTGTGACTTCTAAAATGTCTCTTATACTTGTATAAGGATTTGCATAATCTTTTCTACAATATTTCAGCTCTTAAGACACCCCCTATAAGATCCTCCCTTACTCCTTGTTGCTCATATGTAATATCCAAAGATGAAGGTAGCAAATATGCAAAACAAGTTTCAAATGGGGACTTACTAGTAGAAGTGTGGACTACTCTATTATAAGAGTGTTGTATATATACCATAATTTCATCCCAAGTCTCTATATGCTTTTGATTATAACCCCTCAAATGTTGCACCAAAGTCTTGTTGATTACTTATGTCTACCCATCTATCTGTAAATGGAATGTTGTATACCTATTTAACTTTGTGTTTTTCATATTCCATAATGTAGTCCAAAATGCATTGAGAAATTTTGTGTCCATGTCTTAAGAGATGCTCCTCAGTATCCCAAAGTGCGCCCAGACCTATCCTAGGAACAAGTTTTTTGCTTCTTGCTTGTTGATGGTATTTTTACAGGGCATCATAACACACATCTTGTTGAACCTGTCAACTACCATGATTAAGTTGTCATGTCCCCTCCTGGTTGTCAGTAAAACTCCCACAAAATCCCTAGAAATGCTTTCTTAAGGAAGAGTGGGTAGAGGTAAGGGATGGTATAAACCCTATGTCGTGTTAACATGTTTGTGGTACAATAAAACATGCATCCTCTTATGAACCTAGCTACATGTTCTTACATCTTGGACCAATACACATACCTCCACACATTGGCCACTATATTCCCTACACCAAAGTGCCTTGCAAACTTTGTTGTTTTAGCCTCTCTAATCAGTTGTTGTCTCTCACCTTTAATAACACATAACTTATCTAGCCTATAGAGTAACCCATATTGGACATGGAAATGAATTGTGTTGTCACTATCATGCACATGACTTTGTCTCTACAACTTCTAAAACACATCCTTAAATTCCTCATCCTCTAAATATGCCTCTATGTATGCATCACGGGTAAATATCTCCATGTGCATCAGAGTTCCCAATTGTTTTAGCCTCTCTAATCCGTTGTTGTTGCTCACCTTCAGTAACACATAACTTATCTAGCCTATAGAGTAACCCATATTGGACATGACAATCAATTGTGTTGTCACTATAGTGCACATGAATTTGTATCCACAACTGCTAAAACACATCCTTAAATTCCTCATCCTCTAAATATTCTTCTATGTATGCATCATGGGTGAATATCTCCATGTGCATCAGAGTTCCCAAAATTGTGATTTTTGATGTGGGTGGCCTTGAAAGCATATGGGCTAACTTGTTTGAGATACCCTTCTTATAATTGATAACTAAATGAAATTATTGTAGAAACCCCATCCAGTTATAATGTGTGGTTTGTTGTAGCTTACTTTGGGATTGGAGGTATTGTAACAAATGGTGATATGTGTAGATTAGTATCTCCTTTCCCATTAGATAGAGCTTCCACTTCTTAACAACTTGCATCAAGGCATAGAGCTCCTTTTCTTAGGTAAGGTAGCTAAGAACTGTCCCAAGAGATACTTCAGAATGGTAGCATATAGTCATTCCTCCCTACATCGAGCCTGCTCCCATAACGTACCCACTTGCATTTGTCTCGACTTTGAAGGGTTGTTGAAATTTTGATAATGTCGTAATTGGTGCTTGATTGATCTTCTTCTTTAACTACTCAAAGGCCCTGTACAAAACCTTTCACCACTAGAAACTCCTGTCACTTTTTGTTATGGCATGGAGTGGTGTTTCTAACGCTAAAAACGAGGCTATGGATTTCCTCAAGTATTGTATAACGCCAATAAAACTCCTATCCTTAGAAATATTAGTAGGCAATGACCACTTTTTGATGGCCTCCATCTTGGAAGGATCTATCTTTAGCTATCCTCCACCTATCACATACCCCAAATACACCGAAGACTGTTGTGCAAACTCACACTTCTTGGGATTAGCTACCAAGTGGTGCTTCTTTAATGTCTCTAACACCTGCATCAAATGTGAGATTTGCTCCTCCTAGATAACACTATATACAAATATATCATCCAAGTAGATAATAACAAATGAATCTATAAAAGGGTGCAGTATAAAATTCATTAAGCTCATAAACTTAGATGGAGTTGGAAGAATTTGTCATTGATTTCAAAGGGTGAATGGGCCCGCATTTATTTTGGTAAATTATGTGCACAGGTTAATAATTTTGAATAAAAGGACTCTCTGGATTGATAGCCCTCATCATATTGTTTCATTTGATAGGTGGCACATTTCATGGGTTCCCTAAGTTGGAGAGATATGAATTTTATTGAAGACTAATGCCCTAAAGATGGGTTTAGCACTATCATATTTGCCCCAAAAGGATTATGACCCTATCCTTCATTCCTACCCTAAAAGAAGGTAAAAATACAAATTGTCATAAAACCATTTGCCCAAGACCGCTTGAAAAATAACTTAAGGAAAGACAAAATAAAAACTAAGTGGCCTAAGCCTCCTGCTCCAAGTCAACCCCTAATTAGACATTATTCTTCAAAAGATAAGTATTACTTTGTCCAAATCGGCTCTATTATATCCATGGATTTTAAAAGAGTTATGTCGGCCCCGTTATAGGCATGTCCATCTCAATAAATACACCAGTCGTGGGCAAATCTAAGCAATACAATTTTGGTGATTGATCTGAGATCAAGAAGAAGCCTCAAACAAGTTTAAGAGGAATTGTGCTTAGAGGAAAAATATGGAGAAAGGAAGATCAAATATTGGTTTGATTAGCTTGGGATTTGGTTTCTAGTTTTTTTTCTTGGGTTATGTTCTTTGGTCATCTTATGATCAACTTTTAGAGCCTGACTTATGGAGACCTGAAGCAGATCCGAACTATTTTTAAAGTAGACCTTGACCTATATTAACAGACCTCAACCCTTCAATGTGATCTCGTACTATGGCAGACTTGGTCTTGTGACAGAGCTCAAACTATGGCAAAAAATCCACCCCGTGACAAATTTCAAACTGTAGCAAATCTCAGCCTCTGAAGAAGAAAAATCTCAGCCCCTCCCTTTTGTGAGTAAGTTCAAAACTGTGGTGACTTTTTTAGCTAAATGAGACCAAGTTTGAAGCAGAATGTGGAGACGTTACAGCACGAAGCAAGACTTCAAGCATTCTTTGAAGCATTTTGAGTAGTCCCTTGGAAGAACATTGTTGAATATCCCAAAATTATTTCTTCATCTAACCTCGAATCAAACTTCCCTAAATTTCCATCATTGTGTTGGATATAGAACTTACTTTTGAAAAATTCAAAATGTTTGACAAGTGTTGGCTTACCATGCCACAATTCATATGGTGTCTTATCACAATTTGGTCTAAGGTGTGCCTTATTCAAAATGTGAACTGCTTCTACCCAATAGGTTTGAGGAATGTTTCTCTCTTGCATCATGGCTCTAGCCATTTGTTGTGCAGACATGTTCTATCTCTCTGCAGCTCCACTTTGTTGAGGAGTTTTCGCAATAATACACTACCCTTTTATACCAAGTTCATCACAAAAGTATGCAAATTCATCAAATGTAAATTCACCTCCTATATCTTATTGTATACTCTTTATCTTGCACCTTGTTTGATTTTCTGCCAATGTGATCTAGATTTATGCCTGAATAAAATGAAATACAAAATTAAATAGAAACATAAAGAAACTATCTTCGGCAATGGTAGCTTATCTCTGAGAAGAGATGTGAGAGATACATGTCATATGAACTGTGTTACAATGAAGGCAAATGAAAGAAACGATGGTGGGGGTCCAAGTGGAATAGGCGGGTGGCCACTAATGTCCACCTGGATCAATCCTCTTCCCTTAGGAAGCCATGGTCCACATTGCATTGAGTGCCTCCAAGAGATGGGGAAACTTCTACTGAACTTGGTCCCTGGTGAACCACTTGCCTTGGTGTAGGAGTTGGCCAGCTTTGACAACCTAATAGAGTTGGATCTTCTATTGGCTAGTGGTCTTGATTTGTATGTCAATGATCTAATCAGTTGTGGCATGTTCCATGCAGTATGGGTTGAGCTTTATTGGTGTTATTTGTTTGAAAATGTCTGAGGTGTCCAACAATGGTGGAAAGTATGGTCGAAGGTAGTCCACATTAAATATTGGGTGCATGCCAAGGAATGGGGGAATGTTGTTGGGCTCGAAAGAATTGTCTCATCCTTGGTGATGGTGTAAGGCCCATATCGGAGAGGTTAGAGCTTTAGATGGGATCTAGCAAAGCATTCTTCATGCAAATGCAACCAAACTTTGTTGCCCACTTGAAACTTATGTGGCACCTGATGTTGATCATGTCACTACTTGTACTTGGAAATGGACTTATCCAAGATGTCTTGAACCTGCTGACAGTTGTATTAGATGCGTTCAATGAACCTGGTTTCTTTATCAACGTCAGACTATACAATTTTATATTCTGCTTGTGTAGTCGTATGAGGCATGGCAACATCAATTAGACACAACAATTGAAATCCCATAACCACTTGAAAGGGCCTACAAATAGTCGAGCTATGGAGAGATTTTTTTTATAATTGTGTTGCACATACGGAAGGCTCTCATCCCAGGTTTGTGGATGCTTGGAGTTGCTCATGCAGAGTATGGGCACTATCATTCTGTTGACAACCTCTATCTGGCCATCAGCCTGGAGATGGAATATTGTTGAATTGGTAAGCTTGGTGTCCAATAATGTCCAGAGGCTCGATCAGAATGTGCTTAGGAACCTGCTATCCCAATATGATATAATGGTCTGCAAGATCCTATAATGTACCCAAACTTATTTAAAGAAATGTTTGGCGGTGTCCAATGTTGTGATACTCTTCTTGTAGGCCGCCAATACAGCCATATTAGAAAATTTGTCCCTGACCACAAATGCATAGTCATTACCATGCTTGGTATAAGGGATGCCAGACAGATAGTCAATGGAGATGGATTCCCAGGGTTGTTTGGGAGTAGGCAGAGGAGTGTACATGCCTTTCTTCTTGATGGTTGGCTTGGTGATGACAAAGGTAATGTTGGATCTAATATATTTTCAACATCTTGTGAGAGTTTTGGCCAATAAAAATACTTATGTAATATGACCACAATTTTCTCTAAACCATAGTGTCCTACAACCCGACTGTAGTGCACCTCCCAAATCAACTTTGCACACTCGCTTGAAGGAACACAAAGGTGGCCAAGGTAGAAAAATAATGCATCTTAGAGGTGGAAATATGGGCCTTGATTGTCCTCCACAAGCATCTTGTATGTGATGGTGAACTTTGGATCATTTCTGTGAAATTGCGGCCATCCAGAGGTCTCGTGGCCACAAGAGTTTAGAACAATAGCCATTGTTGCAACTGGGGGCCAACTGAGGTGATCTGCAACATGATTAGTGTTACCCTTTTTGTGTTTAACGTTCAAGTGGAATTGATACAAATATGTAGACAACTTATAATGGCAATCATTCTATAACTTTCCCTGTGTTTGTATAAACTGAAGAGGTCAGTGATCTATGTGGATGACAGTCTCCTTCCCAAAAAATGTAATGTTTCCATTGTGAGTAAGCCTACACGATAGAATACATCTCTTCATCATAAGTGGGGTAATTTTGAATTATATTAGAAAGTGTCTCACTATGATAGGCCATTGGATGCCCTTACTGGATGGGAACTACACCAATAACTTAGTTAGAGTGTTTGTCTCATTTTCAAATGGTTGTTGCAGGCATGGAAATGTGAATATAGGTGCAGAGTAGAGGTGGTGCTTCAACTCAATGAACGCCTTTTGTTGGGACTCAGATCAATAAAAATTTGCTTTCACTGCACCCT
>APFE030466204.1:14288-61406 GCA_000404065.3 Pinus taeda
AAAATGTTGTATGACATCAAAATTAAAAATAATACATATATATAAACATAATATTTTAATTCTCAAAGTATTTTAAATTTTTTTGAAATATAGAGATTTAGAGAGTGGGAGAGAAGGGTAAGAGAGATAGAGGGGGACACAAATATGGAGATAGGGAGAGGAGGAGAGAGTCTCTGAGAAATGGAGGGAAATTGAGAGATGGAGTCAGAGGAAAAGATAGGGAAGAAAGGAGTTTAACACACACACACACACACACACATATATATATAGAGAGAGAGAGAGAGTATGTTTTGGGGTGAGATAGAAAGATAAAGAAGGAGAGATGGAGAGAAGGGGGAGAGAGAATGAGAGATGGAGGGAGATAGTCAATAGAGTTGTAGGATGAAGCTTGAGAGAGAGCGAGTGATGTGAGGAAGAGATAGGGGGAGGTGGGAGAGAAAGGAAGAGAGATAGGACTCGAGAGGGAGGGAAGGAGAGAAAGAGAGAGAGAGATGGATTTGGAGGGGAGAGAGAGGGAGGTAAGAAGAAATAAATATAGAGAGAAAAAGGTGGAGATAAAGAGAGAGGGAGTGGAAAGGGAGATAGAGAGAGAGAGGGAGTGATGAGAGTAGGAGGGAAGAGAGACAGAAGGGGAGATAGAGGGAGAGAAGGGAAGAGAGAAGAAAAGAGAGGGAGAGGGAGAGGAGAGGGAGGGATCTATAGATAGACATGGAGAAAAAATTTGTAGGATTGTGGGGCGATATAGAGAGATGAAGAAGGAGAGACAAAGGGAGATATAGATATATAGATGGAAGGGGGAGAGAGGGAAGAAGAAAGAGATAGAGGGAGAGATAGATATATATGAAGAGAGGGAGTGTACATTTCTGGGGGGTGAGATAGAGAGACAAATAAGGAGAGATGGAGGAAGATATTGATATAGATGGAGGGTTGGGGGGGCGGCGAGAAAGAGAAGAAAACCATTTGCACTAGATGCATTGATTTCAATGTACAAATGTTGATTTCTAATTTGATTTTATTTCCTGCAAATTAGATGCATTGATTTTTGTGTAGATGTTGATTTATAATTCTATTTCATTGTTTGCATTAGATGCATTCATTTCATTAAAAATGTTAATTTATAATCTTATATGATTGAGCTTGCATTAGATGCAGTGATTTTAGTGTAGATGTTGATTTCTCATCCTATTTGATTGCTTGCATTAGATGCATTGATTTCAGCGAAGATGTTGATTTCTGATAAATGGTGTAACTGGATACTTTGTGTACATTAATTTCAAGGTAATTAGTTTAACATTGTGCATTAATTTCAGGGTAACCACACAAAAATTATTGATGACATGCATTATGACTAAGCTTTTGTAGATAACCTCAAACAAAATAAAATTGAATAAAACTTGTATCTGTAACTTTTACATCTCCACATCTTTTAAAATTGAATTTATAACTTATTTCAATCATATTTGAGCTTTTAAAAATTGCATAAAAATTAAATTTCCATATTAAGGAATTGATTGAAATACTTGAATAACTACCTGTAAATTTAGGAAATTTTATGACATTATATAAAATTATAGAAATGTTGCCATATATTGTTGTTTGACCTATATATTAAATTTCAATATGATTAGCTGATACCATGTTATGACTAAGCTCTTGTAGATAATCTCAAAATAAATAATGCTAAATAAAACCTATGTGTTGTTTAGATAACATCTTTTAATATTAAAATTGGAATAAAATTATTTCAATCACATTTGTGTTTTCTAATTGAACCTTGAGAATAAGAAATTGATTGAAATGGTATATGGGCGGGTCACAAAAACGTTCACTATATAATATAATATATATATATATATATATATATATATATATATATATATATATATATATTATATATAATATATATAATATAATACGAATGACTTTATAATTCAAATAATTTATTTTTAAAATTGAATTGTAATAACATACATGTTGATTGCACTAAAGTACACTTTCTACAAGCCAATACGAAGCATGAATGGAATTCTTTCCATGCTTAATTTTAAATTGATACATGATATATTTTATTTCATTTTAAGTATCAAAGTGACTTGCATCATAACTTAAGATTGCACTTATTTTCTTAGTCTATCAAACTGGAAATTAAAATTGAACATATATTTTACTAATAAAAGTTATAGTATAAGAAAAATTATTAAATTAGTGAAATAATTTTAACAGATCCATAAACTTCAAAAATTAATGAGCATCCATAAACAAGATTAATAAAAATCCATAAACTGAAATAGTGAATACATGTATCAATAAACTATCCATATGAAAATATATGGAAATTACAAATATCACATGAACATTCATAAACTAAAATAATAAGCATCCATAAACTAAAATAATGTCCATGGTGTACATTCATAAATTGTCTATGTATGAAACTATACAAAGTGTGTATCACACATGTGAATATGCCCTACGAAATGAGCCTGAAAATATACAAACTATGACACTCTAAGTGTCCATAAGGTGACACTACAAAATAACACATTCAAATTTAAACTAATTAGATCATTATTTGTACAAAATAAACTATATGGAAATAAATGATATTGAACCACATTTTTAATTACATATACATGAATCTACTAACCTCAATTGAGTCCAAATGCAAGTAAGATAGATTAGGGGTCTGATCATGAATCTGGGTTTGGTGCTCCCCTGCCCGTGGCTCGATTTTTGGGGCTTGCATCAATGGACTTGCATAATCAGTGCCTCTAAACCTAACATCCCACTCATGTATCCACATAACAGTGACATCAACGACACTTTGTATATGGGCCTTTATACACAATGGAAAGGACAAATTATAATTAGTCTACAAACTAATTAAAATATTTATGTAACTTTAAAAAAGAAAATGTTGAAATGTTAGGAATAAAAAATTTCACCTCAACTGTTGGTCCATGTGGTTGTACATACCGACTCTCCTCCACATTAGTGAACATATAAGGTGGAAGAGGGTCCATGGAAACATGCTCTGATTGACGATGCCCTAGCTGATCAACTACACCCTCGAACGACCTCATAAACTCATCCATGTAGTTGGGGCGTGTCTACATGTTATCACGAAATTATTAATATAAATGCAATCTAATACGAGCTATCAATTTTAATATAAATAATCAAGCATAATTTGACAATAAGAGTCAAAAGTTTCGTATATATATGTACCTGGTCTATATCATGCAAGCCATGCACCCTCCAAGTCTCACGAATGGCATCACGATACATACATGTATGTGTTAAAAGATTGTCAAAGGGTAAACTCGCAAGAAATATATAATCATATAAGGGCACTAGTGGGTCACGAGGCAGAGGTGGTGGTCTCCTAATCTCTCCATCTAATGCAACACGCGCACTAGCTAATGATGCCTACATGTTGTTTGCAATACTCTCCCGCATCTCACCAGCGAGCTATGATAGATCCTTTAGCTCGGTCAGTAATACCAAGCTTCAAGACAGTAGTGGAAAGAATATCGAAGGTGGTGGTAAATGCCCAGGGCCCCTACAAGCCCCCTCGCACTCATCGGTACATCCCATGCCGGTACCATCAAAATGAGATCTGATATCAATGTAATCTGACCTCGTATGTAATGCAAACTCTACATATAAATGCTTAGAAAAATAAATGACGACCTGGTCAGGGTTAGGGAACTTTTCCCAAGTTCCATTGAATCCATCACACACAAAAGGGGCTACATGAACATTACTAAAATATTTTAGTGGGATCGAACCAAGACTTATCTTGCCTTTCCTCCTTAGTGTATGGCTTAATTTTAGTAAACATTGGAGTCATCGCTTTCTCACTTTCAATCTCTAATATGTTATCATTGTCTCCTACTCCCTTAAGCCTAGCACATTTTGTAGTTTTAGATAGAGAGCTCATCACACTATCTCTTACACTTTCCCACTACGTAAGACCCTAAAGAGCCCCTCCTCATAGTGCATGACATAGTTCTATTGAGGAATGGTGCCCTCCTCAACCACTATTGAGATCAACTGTGCCATACTCATTAAGCCATTCCTTCTCAGTCCTTTCACATGCCTATCACAAACAGATTCTTCCATGAGCAAGGTAGATATAGAATAAATGATTTCAATACTGACTTTTCCTTTTCATGACTGAAATTCATTAGTAGGTGTAGATCCTCAATAAGGCAAGGTGATTCTCAATGAATATGTCAAGGAGGAGGAACAAAGAAGCACTTGCAGAGAAGAAGCAAAAAGAACAACCATCATGAAGACATGAAGAGATACAGGAACATGATAGAATGGAGACATATCATGATAAGTCAAAATGTCCCGATGTTGATCCAAGAGCCTTTGCAGGGTGAAGATGAAGAAAAAAACATATCTTTAATGAAGATTGAAGATAATGCAACAAGGAGAGCAGCTTGGCATTGCCACATCATCATGAAGTTCCATGTCATCATTGTCGAGTTATGGCTTGTACAAGTTTCATCACAATGTCATATGTGTCAATGTGTCTTGCCACATGATGTGGAATGCAATTATGTGTTTTCAAGAAAATGACCAAATGTAAAATTGTGGAAGTCCAAGAGTCATATGTGGAATATGTAAAGTCACATGTGGAAGAAAGAGTCTTATAGAAGTTCAAATTTCACTTAGGAGTCCATGATTCATGAGGGTACCTTAAGACTCATAAGGGGAGATGAAAGTTCATTCCTCTTGTTATAAAAGAAACCTCATAAATTAAGAAAAGGGATTTTGGAGGCTTAGACTTTGGAGAGTTAACCTTGGCTTCTTTAGCTTGGGATAGGAGAGAATGCCATTGTTTTGGAGAAGCAGGAAGTGACTTAATGTTCCACTATTAGAAATAGTGCCTCACCATTGCAACTGTGTACTTAGATATTTCACCTAATAATCAAAAGCTCATTGAACCAACACATTTTCATGCATGTATCATGAACATTGTAAGATTATTCTTTGGATGTTCCCTGTATATGTTATGTTCATAAGTACTAAATAAACTGAACTACTTCATTGGCTTTGGTGCTCCTCTTATTGAATGTGTGTTTTATTTTCTTTAATGATCATTGTTTCTATGTGAGCTACTTCGCTAGATAACTAATGAATCTTTCCTTTCTCTTTTACACCTCTCTCAGTATAGTACTATTACTTTCCTTTTAGAGACTCACTCTTGTCTCCCCTCTTGTGAATTCCTCCTTTTACACATTGCGGTTGGTGTTTCAGAATGTCAACTTACTTGTCTATTCAAAGGTTGTGTGCATAATCTCTTACGTTATCTATTGAAACCAAGGAAAACCTTAAGCTATGGTGTTTGGGCTGATACTTCGGATGGGGATCCTACTCCAAATGGTGTGAGGTCTAATTCAGAATTCACATTGGGGATACCCTCTATATGTTGGTGGATATCCAACACCGCCAACACATCCTCAGGTATCAATGCACGCAGAGCTTAGATTTAAATATACACTTCATTTCCATTTTTGGCATAGCCATGATTTGTACATTCAACAAAGTATTTGAAAGTAGAGGAACTCAAGATAGAGTTTATAACAAATTTAAGTAAAATGCACAAACTTCTTTTTGAGGAAAACTTTATATGATTAACTGATGTTTGAAAATCAAAACATTTCAAGCTACATGTATCGAATTATCAATCAAATGTTACACAACCATATATTAAAGAAGATCATGTTATTGTGATGGACCATAGTAAAAAATGTGTAATAAATCATCCAAAACCTAGATTCTCAAGAAACAAGGATACTCATATGGTAATGATAGACCAAGAAACAACATTAGAAAAGAACCTTTTGGATTTTATTTATATCCCCATATCAGATACATCCCAATATATATCTATATACATTCAATCATCATATTCAATGTTTTGAAATAGAAAGAAATCTAGTGAAATCAACACACAAATATAAAATTAAACCTTTAATCTGCAAAACACATTCAAACCCTACTTGAAACGGAGTTAAAATTTCCTATATACACTATACACACACAAATCTAAGCATTAAAACAATAATGATACAAGAAGGCAATGTGTTGATTTTGTGGGCCCAATGCAACTAGTAATTTTTACTCTCTAATATATTAAATCACAAAGAGAGATTAAAACAATAGATGGTAAATCCTAGGCATTTGCATTTGTAATATTAAATCCAAAATATTTACATAGATTGATATAAGAATATCCAACCCAGTGGTCTTGGTGAGCATTTTTTCTAACTTAAAACAACAAAGCAACCTAATGTTATGGCCGATAACCTAGATTTGGGCCAATGTTAGAGTTATATAATAGTTATAGTACATGATAAAACTGAAGTGATTCATGTTTAATCTTGGTACACAATAGAAAGAAAGAAAATCTAAATGGACTCTAATCTCGGATTGGGAGTATAACCATGTTTTCTAAAAAGGGAGTAAACTGGAACAATTTGGTACAAGACTCATAAAAAGAATCCTTGAGTTTTAGTTGTTTTTGAACAAATTTCCAATTGAAGGAATCATTAGGCAGACATATTTTGACCATTGGCCGCATTCAAGGAGTGACAAGGTGTACAAGTGTCATGCTCCAAGATCCCACGTGTTATGTTCTCATTAGAATTTGTATATGCAAATCAACCTAATCCCTAGTTGTAAGACCCTTCAAGGGTTGCAGGTTCCGTCGAACTTCATTAGAAACCCTTAAAACAATTATTAAGCATTATGAATGCACTCAAACAATATATTTATAGGACAATGTAATAATTTACCTCATAACCCTTTCAATTATCTACTTTTAGCGTGATAATCCATTGTTGCATACAAAAAGTGACCATGGGGATGCAAAATTAGGGTTTTAGGGAAGGAAAAAAGAGATATTTTGGTAGCAAAAAGACATCAAATTCTAATCCCAACAAAGAGAAAGAATTGGAATGAATGTGTGCGTGAGGAAAAATGTAAATTGTGGAGTGAACAAGTCATGTTGGCATTTTCACTATAAAAAATAATAAATAAATAATGGGCTACTTAAAATGGTGAAATTTTGAGAATATTGAATTGAGGAGAAAATATGGTTAAATTTTAAATATTTGGTTTTCTATAGTTTCATAGATATATATTGTAAAAGTTAAGGTTTGTGTTTGGTCCTGAAATCTACTTCAAATGAGCCATCTTGGGATTTTTTCTATAACTTACTTTTTGAGATGTTTTACACCATGAAATTTCAAGAAAATGGAGGTGATATCTCTACATATGTATGGTTAAACTTTTAGACATTGTCTTGTTATAGTTTTGGGTCAAAGATGAGCTTGTTGCCATTGGTGTGACTATTTCAGAGAGTGATATGGTGAGGATCACCTTGAAAAGGTTCACCATAGAATGGAATCCCTTCATCAAAGGGATTGTTTCCATAGAGAAGTTTCCAGACTGGAATAGGGTGTGGAACGACTTCATTTAGGAAGAGTTACGAGATGAGGATCTTCATCTGAAGAAGAGGGCTTCAGACGATGACATGACACTTGTGGCATGAATGAAGGGTAATAATAAGAAGGAATTGAGTAAATTCGAGTGATTCAGTAGTGGCGATATGGGTCAATTTTTATCGAGATGTCCAAGGAAGAAGAACGGAGATGAAGAGAAGAAGAAAGGGAAGCAGGTTGGCGGTGTTTCCACCTCTCGTAAGATAGATGTTCTCACCAAAAGATTGGAAGAAGAGGATTTTTCTATGATCTCTCATTTCTCGTAGGGTACCATCGATGAGGATGGATGGTATGTGGACATTGGTGCGTCGAAAAATATGACAAGGTCACTAGAGGTTTTTTTTAGACTCTAGTTGAATGGGACTCAAAATTGCACATGGTGTTGGGCAACAAGAGTCAGAAGGAGATTCGAGGATCAAGAGTTGTGCAATTCAAGAAGGAGACATGACATGTGATGCAAGTCCAGGATGTATTGTTTGTACCAGGACTCAGTTATAGTGTGATATCTGTCTCAATGATCAAGAAGAAGGGGTTTGAGGTCTTGTTCCAGGATGGGAAGGCAAGACCCAAACCTAGAGGCTCTAGCTCTAATGGTATTGTGCTTGGAGTTAGATAGCATGGTCTATACATGCTGACGGGAAAGCCTATGGATCATGGGAAGAAGAAGGAGAAGGTGCAGGCTCCAGAGAATAAGTTACAGGTGCAAGCTTCATAAGAGTAGGTACATGTTCCCGAGAATAAATTCCAAGTTTCGGAGACTCAAAGGGAGTTGATTTCTAGCGGGAGCTTGTAAATTCAGAGGGATACTTTGCATCCCAAGAAGAGTGTGTGGTTATTCAGAAGCAATGGTTCTTCCACATCTTCCAAGAAGGAATCATGGAGGGAATTTAATACATTCCAGTTGAAGAAGAAGAAGTATGATTCTTCCAATGACAACAACACTTCCGAGAGAGACATAGTTCATGCTAAAGGGATTGTTGCAGTGATGAGTGCCAAGAGTTGGGTGAGTGTTGTGAGTAGTGATGATTATGATGAGTTAATCCCTAGTCTTGGAAATACCTTGCTCGCTAAGAGGAAGTGTTGAGTTTTGAGTAGCTTGAGAGGTACTCCAATCCCTAAGGTTTAGGGTTTGGAGGGTGGAGCGCCACCAAAGTCACTTGTGGGCTTGGAACCAAAGGTTGGGGTTTTTCACCCATTGGCATTTGGGACAAAACCATGAATAATTTGAGCATGATAAAATTTGAGGTGATAGAGGATGTCGTGGTGAATCCAATGCTTCAAATACCACTCAAATCAGAGCTCTAGAACTTGAGATATGAATTTTTGAAGTTATCAATTATTTTTGGACAGTCAAATCATGTAGGCTTGAGGAGAATTCATCCAATAGACATGACCCTTCACTAATTCAATTAGCCCTTATTTTTTGTATAAATATAAGGTGAGGACAAGTAATTTGAACATCCATGAGCATCAAATTACCATCATAACATCTTTGAGTTGGCCGCAGACTTAAGGAGGATAGGACGTGGAGGAAAAGGGTTGCTTTGGGCATGTTTTTCTCTCATCACATGTCTGAATTAAATTGTAGACACTAGCTACATTACAGAGAGGAGGATAAGGGTTGTTTTGGGGTGTGCTTTGATGTTTCGTGCTTCTATTTGAGGATCGCAGAGATTAATCCCAATTCAGGGGGTCGAGAGGCTTATTTGAGGTGTGATAAGGGCTAATTAAGGGTGACGCAAAAGTCTGGAGGAATTTTGGGCAGTGTAGAGAGGATTGGGATGCTTAATCTTAGCCTAAGCTCATCCTAGGAGGCATTCCTAAACACAAGGAACTATGGATAGCTAGACCGCATCTATGGAGGAAGTTTGGAAGGTGGAATAAGGAGTTACGTTAGTGTGGTTTCAGCCCTAACTAGGACCAAACTTGTATTGCAGAGGAACAGTCCTAAAACAGAGGTATGTGATGATGTGTTTGGAGTTTATTTAATGATGGGGATCATTTCCTAGTGTGGACATATTTTTTAGAAGCCTGTGGGATCCATTTGGAGGGCTTATCTTAATGGATGAAAGCCTATCCTAGGCGTAGATCTTGTAGTGGATGTATTGTTCATAATTGGTTTGTTGGAGGGAAATGTGTTGATAACCCAAAGTATCCCTAGCGCATCATACAAGGACATTGGTTGTTTTATTATTGGGTGAATTTTGGAGCCTAATGTGCAGCACTTTGATGGAAAAAATTGACTTCTAAATTGGCGGATTGGAGCTCAGGTATTGGTCAACCTAAAGAGTAGGTTGGATCAGCCCGTGTTCATTGTAGCAAACATGACTTGCAGTAGTGATAGGTGGAAACCCTCCTGGAGACTCTATGTGTTGTCCTTTGAAGGACTAGGGGGCAGCTAGAGAGTAGATCAAGGGTGAAGTACGACAAGACAAGGTATGACAAAGGTCTGCAGAAAGATTTTCATTGTATCTTCTATTCCATAGATTTTTGTATTATTCATATTGGTATAATATAACGAAGATTTAGTTGTACATTATTGTACAAAATATTGTTAAAATTGTGTATACTTGTGAATATGTGATTTACTGCTTTATATTTTCCATTGTGCAAAGTAGTTCTTGTTGATATTCTTGGTTTGGTAGCATCAGAGATTCTAAGATTCTATCTTAGACCCAAGATCATGGAAATTCAACATCCCATTCAAAAAGGTTGTCTTTACATCCATTTGATGAATGTTCCATCTCATAGTAGCTTCAATAGAAATGGGGGATCTAATGGTTGTGCATCTGGTTGTTGGAGCAAAAGCTTCTTAGTAATCAATTCCTTCCTTTTCAGAAAATCCTCTTGCCAAAAATCTTGCCTTATACTTGTCAATACTTCCATCAACCGCATTTTTGATATTTTACACCTACTCGGAAGTCGCAATTGATTTGTCTTTAGGTCCAGGAACAATTTCCCAAACATCATTCTTCAATTTAGAATCGTATTCTTATAACATTGCATTCTTCCATTCTTGATGTATGTCTGCAATTTCAAAACTGGTAGTTTTTGCTTCAATAATTTTAGTCATGTGTGATGCATATCCTGAATATCTCTTAGGCTTCTTTCTTTCTCTGAATATTCATTTTGTTGGTGCATTTCCTTCATCTTTTTGTAGAGTTTATCTTAAACAAGCTGGTATTTTTCAAGTTTTTGGAACGATGATTGGTTGTACAAGTTCGCTTGGTCCTTCTGGTTCTTCTTGACGATTGGTTGTAGGTTCTAGAGGATTGTCTTGCCTTGAATTCTCTTCATTGGTAAAGATGGGCTCTTTTTCTTCATCAGAGTCAATAGGAATATCCTTGGAATTCTTATATGCAATGCTTTCATCGAATGTAACTTCCCTTCTTACTTTAATACAACGTTCTTCTTTCATATAAACTCTAAATGATTTGGATGAGGTGTTATATCCAACAAAGATACCTTTCATACTTGTCAAATCCAACTTCTTTATTTTATTCTTAGGAATGTGAATGTAAAGAGGACATCCAAATATTCTAAGATGATCAAAATTCTACTTATTTCTTGTAAATGCTTCTTTTGGAGTCATGTCATCAAGAATTCTGTGAGGACTTCTATTTTGTAATAGAAACTTCTCCCCATAAGACCTTGGGAAGGTCTTGGTCATGTAGAATAGCTCTAACACTTTTTTCAATGGATCAGTTCTTCCTTTTGGCCACACCATTCTATTGAGGATTGTAGGGAAGTATTAGCTCCCTCTTAATTCCTTATTCTTTGCAAAGGGCCACAAGTTCTTTAAAATTATATTCTTTGCCATAATCTGATATTAGGGTTTTCATCTTCCTTTCTATCATATTTTCCACTTCTGCTTTGAAATCTTGGAACTTCTCGATTACTTCATATTTAGACTTCAAGAGATATATCCAAGTTTTTCTAGAATGATCATCAATAAATGTTACATAGTATTGATGACCTACAAGTGACTTTTTTGCAATGGGTCTTGTTACCCACAACTTTGCATTTGCTATCTGTTATACAGTATTTTGTGACCGTCCCTGTTACCCCTTCTCCCGCACATTGGGGGACCTATTCTGGGACCTGTGAGAAGTGACATAACTTGAAAACACCTGCATTGTATCCCCTTGAGTATGTACTTCATATGCCCTGAAGACACCTTCTACAAAATACCCATAAATATAGCCCTTTTTCCATTGGCATTGTTCCACAGTGAATCACTCGCGCCAATGGGAGCAATCCTCCAAAGAGGGCGCACCAGCTGGCGCTCTGTATCAGGGTCGCACTAGCGCCAACCCAGTTGGGTAAAGTTTTTAACAAACAAACTTCCGAAGGTTCCTTCTAACCTATTCATGAACTTGATTCCAGTTTGATAGTTCAGTTGGGCTTCGATCTCCCAAGGAGGGAAGTATTTCTTCCACCTCTCATGGAAGCTTCCTAATGATAAGGACAATCCCATGAATCTTGTGGATGATCTTATCTCCTTCTCCTCCCTCTATATAAGCTTGTTCTTTTGCCTTTGACAAGCTAGTTAGTAATTCTACTCTTCAAGCTCCCAAATCTAAGTCCCAAAGTCTGATAATTACTAAGCTCATGCTACAAGAGGCCTTGTTCATCCCCATAAGGCTATATCTTTAAGGAGGAGATCCATGTCCAAGTAATCAAGGAGAGAGAGGCTTTTTTCCAATCCCCTACAAGCTTTGCAAGGCATGTGTTGCTGATCACCCAGCCAAAGGAGGATTTGATGTCAGAACTTGGTTGTATCTTTCTTTGTTTATCAATAATAATAGACGACTATCATTATGGTTTCACTCATATTGTCTTTATAATGATGTTTGAGTTGTATCCTTTCTGATTGATACATAGTTGCATTTCTTGGGTTTTATGCTTGTATTTGTCTTGTTCTTTGCATGTGCAGGTGTTTGTTCACGAGGATCGTGAGGATTGTGACCAGCTGAAGCGAAAGAACGGAAGCGACGACTCTTCCATGAATACTAGCGTTGGATTCGAGGTAGGCCCTCATCATCGGCCTTTACTTTGCACTTAGGAACCTGCATGTTAGCGTTGTTTGATTGTTGCTAGACCCCATTTAGGCTAGTGGGATCGCCTCTGTCCGCAAAGGGGATTTACCTGTACAACAACTTGGATTACGCCTACCCAAATAGCTAGAACCGATCTCATGTTGCTTTTGCCTTTGTGGGTATGATGAGCTATGCAAAATCACTACATTCGCCTTTGCTTTCCTTTATTGTGCTTTGATGATTTTTTTCATTGTCTACCTTGCAACTTCTTAATTCAACTCTTAATATTCTAAGAGTATCCATCTAATCAGGGGAGTTTTCCTCTAACTTCTTCCCATTGAATCCTCTTCCTGACCATGAAAGGATATGTTTGTATTGTATTGTACCATTATGCTACTCATTTTCTCTATTTCTTGCTGCAATTTTGTGTCTTCTTATCATTATCTCTCTCTTTTGTTACACACACACCAATGTTAATTAAATCAAACACAAATAAATATATTTATACATCACCTTGGTATATTTGTAATAAGCATGTTGATCCAAAACTAGCTATAAATTCAAGCCCCATGTTAACATGCAGGTTATAAAACATAAACATCATATTAGCAATATATCAAGTCATTAATCATATTAGTTGTAAGTCTACAATAAATACACATGATCATATAGCAATTAAACTAATAGATTAAGTGTTTATCCTGTGTGAGCCTTTTCAAGTCAAGTGTTGAACCTTCTCTCTAATACCACTTTGTAACACTTCCTCCCACCCCCTTGTATTATTTCGAGTTGTGCGAGTTGTTACTTATTGACATAACCCAATGTCGAAGGTATTTTATGAAGATGGGGTTACAAAAAACCCTCTTTTTACAAATTTTGTGGAATTAAATTAGGATACTTCCATCGTATTTAGCTCATCGATAACTTTACGGTGATATAAAATTTATCTCAATTTGACTCTTACATTGAAAGTTATGCCCATTTAAATTTTAGCCAATCATATTAGGCCTCACCAATAGGGAGATGCCACATGGCACGACCATGTCAGCTCAAGTGTGACTCTATGTCAACATGGCACTACCACATCATACTAAGTGCGAGCCCCACAAGGTTCTGCCCCTATGTTCTTGCATGGTTTTTCTCATTGAACACATTATGGCCCATATACCAATT
This sequence comes from Pinus taeda, assembly GCA_000404065.3. NCBI lineage: Eukaryota > Viridiplantae > Streptophyta > Pinopsida > Pinales > Pinaceae > Pinus > Pinus taeda. The sequence continues at coordinate 28,021 of APFE030466204.1, forward strand.
TCGGTGGAGTTTGCACACCCATGTCATGTTAGATTGACATGAACCTCCTCTTCTCACTAATAAATATTCAAAACCAAGTGGCGGACGATGAGCGATGGTAGAGGTTTTGTCAACTGATGACCTTGAAAAATGAAAGCCTTCTCGTTAATTGTCATTATGTTTGTTGCCACCGTCTTCCAGAAGACGTCAAAGAACCGGGTGTGCTGAAAAGTGTTATGCAACAAGTGCAGAGCAGTTTCATCAACTAACGGTTCCGAAGAACATAAACATTTTTGTCACTTGAAATTCCATCTACCACCACCGCCCCGCTAGGGAAGCATGTAAGTTGTAAGATTCGACTAGTGGTAGGAGGTTCCAGTGGTTGATAGGCCTGATAGGAAACTACCTATCGTATGTCATGTCACTTCTTAGGACACTAGAGGGGGGGGGAGTGATAATAAAATATGGAGGAAGCTTGGATAGCTGAGATTCTAGGTCTCATGCACTTAGTCACTAGGCTCAGTCACATGGTTAATTAATTAAACGTAGGTTCCAGGGCTATATATAATTTAGGTGAAGGTGCATTACTATATAAGATCCTATGAGGAGTTAAGAAAAGTGTTGATAGCGTTGCACTATGTGTGATCAGAAGTTGATCCACTATCTTGATTCGTAATAAAATGAGTTGGGTCACTAAGATAGATTTGGGAGCATTAGCATCGAAATCAAAAATCCAGATTTCACAAGATGGATTTTGAAGAAGCTTTAACCAGTGAACCTTGTGATATAACAACATACAAGAGTGCATAAACCATAGGCTCATTGCATCACTCTTAAATCAAGTGACTAATATCACTTAATTGAATCCTCATTTAACATATAACTCATGAGATAGGTTGCAATCTTAAGTATAGCCATGAACCATTGAAATCATATGCTTGTCAGATATTTGGAAACACTTGTAATAACCAGTTAGCATATGGACCTCATACAACCAGATATATTCGTATAAGTAGCCTTACAATGCATGGAGATAATAACCATCACATAGTTCTTGAAGTTCACATAACCATAATGTTGGAAAATGCGATGTAGCAATTATCAATGCATATTTTCCTTATCCTTAATAATTGCTTGTGATCTTTATTTATCTTCTTTTCTTTTTCTTTATTAGTTCTTCTTCATCAAACAATTATTAAGAGAAAAATAGTAAAGACATTTGACACAAAAATTTGGCTCCAAGCCAGGGCAAAACCCCTCCAAGGGGAAAACCCACAAAAATATCTTCTCTTATAGAATCAGCTTCAAATGAAAAAAACAAGACCCAAAACCCTAGAACAAGTCCTCCTCTAGCACCAAGTTATTCCTCCAGAGAGACCTTCCAATCAAGTAAAAGTCAAACTAAGTCAACCAGAGACAAACCCTTCTAGAACTATACCAAATTCAAAATTTCGACCCTCCCTGCATCAGAATTTTGGACCTGTAGTTACTTTATAAATTTTGGCCCCTGCATCTACTTCAGAAACTCTCACATGTGAGAGATAATGCCCCAAAAACTCATCTTCTTTCTATCACTTGGGTTTACTCCTTGATTTTTTGTTCTTCTCTCTTATTTTTCATCCTTCTTATTGCAAATAGAACTAGAGATGACGAGGTGCCAAATGAGGTCGAAGATGTCCCTATATATAGCCTTTCCAAGAGGTCGAATAACCCCTCTTTAATCCAACTTGTCTCTACGAGGGCCGACTTGTGCTTTGGAGGTTTCCAAGACTTTCTAAACTCAAAATAAATTCTTTTACAACTTACGTTTTTCCTGGAAGGGTCTAATAAACATGATGTTGACTCTCTTGACTCATGAAGATATATCCTATGACTTAACAAACCCTAGAAGCATGAATAACATGCTTTTACCTAAAAGACCATCAATAAGGAACATGAAACCCATGCTTCAAAATAATAACTTTTTCTTTTCTTACTTTGTTTGTTACATAATATACATATTGAAATGAGTACAATAACAATTATGAAGACCAAAACTAGTTACATTTCCAACACCCCCTCTTAACTAGGGAGGTATTTATAATTGTACAACTAGTACAACATCATTCTCAAACTAAAGAGTTCTCATAAGAAGAGTCAGATTGGTAAGGAAATTATAAACATCAACATTATGACCAACATTGTATTTGAGGCCTAACTAGACAAGCTATATCTTCATTCAATAGTAATATGCTGCGAAGTTTTATGTCTGATACTGCACTACCTCTGCAAGGCACATATCCCATTTGGATGTTCACTGGGTATGTCCTTTTAGGACTATTCTGATCTTGGATTCTTGATCTTCAAAGAATATTTGTCCTCTTTGACCACTCTTACCTTGGATACTTGTCTTATCTTCAAATAGTTTCGGTCCCTTTCCTTTCTTGGATGCTCTATCCTCAAGGAAACCATAGATGCTTATCCAATCCTCCAGCATTCTCTCTCCAAGGCCTTAACTTATACTTACGATTGTTAGTCCTGGTAAAGTGCATGACACATGAAGAAGAGAATGCACATGTGATTTCCATCATCACTCCCTCTCAACCAAAGAGGATATCCTGTTTCCCTTTTGACTAGGGAATAGATCCTTGCTCCTTTTCCAAGAGAATTCTTTACTCCCTCTCAAATCTAGAGGATATTCTAGACTTCCTTTAAATTTGTGAAGTCAACACCACAAGCCTTGTAGCTTGTCTCCATAAGAGTATCAGCTACATGTTCTTTATAATTGCATGGTTCCCTCTTTCCTTCACATCTCATTATATCAAGATTTTTTCCTTCTTGGGTATCATTGAACCATTTTGCCACCTTACAAAATGATGCTTCTTACAGGATCATGATGATCCACCTTAGAAAAATGACTACCTCTAACATATGTTAAAATGCCTGGATGAACAATAATATGAAAAATGCTCCCAATCTTCTCAATTTTAAAAGACTAGAAGATTCTTACAAAGCAACTCAATCAAGTAGACTCATGCTTCTATCTATGATGCCATGATTTATAATAAAAAATTTCTAGAGTAAGCAACAATGAATGTTATTCTAAACGAAATACCAACTACATAAAGAGTCTGACAGAGAGGATGTCTTCTTCAATAATAAAGACCTTTGACATCTTCGTTCTTTGGCTTTTTCTCAGGTTCTCTCATTTCTTCAACTGTGTGAGCTTTGCATCTTTCCTTTCTTTTGTTGTTTGGCTTGTTTGGACAATACCTCTTAAAGTGTCCAAATTATTGCATCCAAAGCATTGAAACTTGACATATTAGTCTTCTTCTTGGACTTTCCAAACTTTTCCCTCTTCAGCTTCTTGCTCCTTGCAATAAAGGCTTGGGACTGTTCATTTGATTCGATGTCATCCTCTGCCTTGATTCTAGTTTCTTCCAAGATACATTGAGCCCACAACTCATCAAAAAGAGTTGATTCTTTCTTAGAGTAGATGCTTGTTGCAAAACTACTCCAGAGTAGATTCAACAATGATCCTTTGTGCCATTACTTCCCCTTTCTTATATTTTTCTACCTCTTGAGTCCTATATTTGCTAGGTTTAGAAACTTCACCGAGGACATATTCCATTACATCATGCTTTGCAAGTGCCAAATCAATCCTTTTCTTCAATGCTAGGAAATTCGTTGAGCTAAAGAGTTTATTTCTTTCCTTTCATAAAGAACCCATGTGACCTGTAGATTAATACATAAAGTAACAATATGATACTTACTTATCAATCAAGAATCTTCCCTTCTCCAATGATGTCTCCAACTAGCTTGAGACTTTCAATATCTTCAAAGATACTTCAATTATGTCCTAGAAAGATGTCTTCTAGGATGCCTTCAGCAACAACTTCAAGGATTGATTAATGATACCAATATTCCTTTTTATTTCCTTCAAGGATGTCTTCTAATGAACCTCTGAATAGATCTCCTTCCAAGAGAGATCAACAACCTTCTTGAAATTTTCCTCTTAAGGCCTTCATTTGATGATAGCTTGATGTAGTCCTCTTCTTCTATATAAATAGGTCTTCTTCTTCTTTCCCTGTGCCCTTATACAAATGATTCCCCATAGAAAACCCTTCAAGTTCCCACAAGATGATTTTCTAATTGCCTTCTCTTGTTCACCTTAGCTCTGATACCATGGTGGAAAATGCAATGTTGGCAACTATCAATTCATATTTTCCTTATCCTTAATAATTTCTTGTGATATTTATTTATCTTCTTGTGTTTTTCTCTATTAATTCTTCTTCATCAAACAATTATCAAGAGAAAAATAGTAAAGACAGTGGACACAGAATTTTGGCTCCAAGCCAGGGCAAAACCCCTCCAAGGGGAAAACCCAGAAAAATCTCTTCTCTTCTTATAGAATCTACTTCAAATGAGAAAAACAAGACCCAAATTCCTAGACCAAGTCCTCCTCCAACACCAAGTCATCCCTCCAAAGAGACCTTCCAATTAACTAGAGACAAACCCTTCCAAAACTGTACCAAATTTAGAATTTCAACCCCCCCCCCCCCCCGCATCAAAATTTCAGACCTATAGTTACTTCAGAAATTTCCACCCTTGCAACTACTCCAGAAACTCGCACGTGTGAGAGATAATTCCCAAAAAAATCATATTCTTTCTGTCGCTTAGGTTTACTCGATTTTTCGACCTTAACTCTTATTTTTCATCCTTCTTATTACAAATCAAACTGAAGCTAATGAGGTGCCAAATGAGGTCAAATATTTCTCTATATATAACATTTCCAAGAGGTCGAATAGCCCCTATCTAGGTTGACTTGCCTCTACCAAGGCCTACTTGTCTCTGCCAAGACCGACTTGTCTCTATCAGGGCCGACTTGTGCTTTGGAGGTTTCCAAGACTTTCTATACTCAAAATAAATTATTTTACAAGTTACATTTTTCCTGGAAAGGTCTAATAAACATGATGTTGACTCTTTTGACTCATGACAATATATCCTATGACCTAACAAACCATAGAATCATGAAGAACATGCTTTTACCTAGAAGAACATCAATAAGGAGCATGAACCCATGCTTTAAAATAATAACTTTGTTATTTTCTTCTTTTGTTTGTTACATAAGATACATATTGAAATGAGTACAATAACAATTATGAAGATCAAAACTAGTTACATTTCCGACACATAAGAACATATAAGGAAACTCATTCACCATGAACATGCAATGAAGTCCAACAACCTTCCATGAGTAGTGTTGATCCATAAATTTGCAACAACATATTAGACAATTTCATCATCCATGATTTATTTATGCATGAGTAATTATATGTATATGAATAAATTGAAATGGATGGAAACTGGAGGGGATTCAACTCTCCACCCAACCATAAGCTAGCTACATCATAATATTTATTGTATTTGACCACCCGTGAGTTGGATCCAAAGTCTGAGGGGATGCTTTCTCAAAGAATTCACCCAAGGCTCAATTGGGGTATTGCTCAGTTCTAGGAGTCTAAATCTACAATGTAGGTGATTTATTAGTTATATTTTAAAGAGAAGCATTGCAAGAGTTTGTAGCCCATTATCCAAGTGGTTTATTAGCTTAGTAAGCACTAAGTTGTTTATGAGCTTCCTCAACAAGCATTTAGTGGTTTATCATCTCTTTTGAAAAAGCACCACAATGGTTTAGCTACCAAGCCTTGTGGCTTATCAACCTCACAACAAGCACCTTAGTGGTTTATCAACCCATTCAGTAAGCACTAAGTGGTTTATCAACTTATTTGGCAATCACTTAGTTGTTTATTAGCTTACTTAGCAAGTACTCATAGTTCAATCCTCCACTATGCCTCCCACTGGACATTCAAGTTTGGACACCATAGTCCAGTTGCCCAACACATCAATACAAGGGAAACGCCCCCAAATTTTCAGAGCGTTGAACTCAATTGTATCTCTAATATTACATTTTTTCTCCTTGTTCAACATTTTATGAAATATTTCTCAGTTGTCTCTCTTCCTCCTCACGCTCGCTTTTCCTTCTTGCTCTTCATTTTCCTTGAGCCCCTTCACAATCCTATGTGAGGCTTCCAAGATTCCTCATTTCATGGAATCAAGAAGACATGGGAATTTCCTCTTGCCCAATCTCCTCTTCATCGTGTGTTGGGTGGTGGCTTACTGACACTCCCTCAGAATTTGATCTAAGTGTCCCCCCTTCAGTTCAACATTTCATATTTTTATTATTTTTCAAGAAGATAATTTAATATTTAAATTATTTACAGGATTTGTCTTATCCAGTTGTGGGTTCCATGTTGGCCTTTACATTTATGACCACATATACCAAAATAGGGGGTAGAAAGGTGGGATTGTCATAGAAAGAATTTTTTAGGCTTTAGGTTACACAGTTGAACCAGAGAACTATGTATCAGATACCCAAATAGATGATCAAACTTAAGTGGTCAACGAGTGCTTAGAAACCTATTTGTCATGCTCACTTCTAAAAAACTACACCAATGGACCCAATGGCTTCCCCTTTTAGAATGGTGACACAATACCACTTATTATGGAGCTACCAAAACAACACCATATGAAGTTTTCTATGGCAAAAAAACCTTGTTGGTAACTTCCTATTTATTAGGAACCTCTGATGTTTGAGCAGTGGATAATGCACTTTACACTATAGAAGCCATTTTCTGCACACTTAAGGACAATTTGGTTATAGCTCAAATAGAATGAAGCAAGAACCAAACCAACGTCACTTTAAACATTCTTTTGCAAAAGGTGATCAAATGTTTCTTCACTTTGAACTCTATAAACAAATATCACTCTAAGAAATAATACCCCATAAAGTAGCACCAAAGTTCTAATAACCCTATAAAGTCATTCAACACAATGGACAAGAGGCTCACAAGTTGGCTCACCTTTCCCACTTTGAGATTCATCCAATCTTTTATGTATCTTGTGTGAAGAAGGTAGTGGGATTAAAGTGAAATATGTAAACCAAATTAATATAACTTATTAAAAAAGGCTCCATTTGGCTTCAACTTGAAAAAATATTAGAAACTAGATGGTGTCAATTGTACTAATACATGTTCTAAGAAGTACTAATCCAATGGAAAGATATGTATCCCAAAGATTCCACATGGGAACCAACAACAATTTACTCACCTTTAGCCTTAGGGAGGATGTTGCTTTTAAAGGAGGGGAGCGTGTAAGGGTCCTACACTAAGCTACCTACTTTACGTTGCCTAAGAGTTAGTTAATTGATGTGCATGGCCATCCTCTTTGAATAATGCCCATCATATGGTAATGTATAGCTAATTAATATAAAAGGGTCCACTTTATAAGTCATGTTGTGTGGTTGGTACCTATAAATTATGGAACCATGATTAGTTATGGTTTTGCTATCAAGAATCCATTAAAAGAGAATATGAGATGATGGAATGTTTTGTTAAGTATTGTTGTATTCGTATCTTTATTCACTGAAAGCTTGCCCCACGTTAAGCGGAAAGTGAACATTGCTTTCTTGCTTCTAAGTTATTACAATACAAAGGTATATTTCACTAATTTCATCTCATTATCTCTTGTATATAATCTTCTTCAATTATATTCTCTATATACCTAGTCAAAGTTTCAAGTCTCAGGGTCAAGGAGCACAAAAATGAGGTACTCCCTTAATGATGCCAACCCACATCAAACATCATAAAACACTTGAGGGTATCTACGCATAACATAAATATAATGATGTTGAATTACAATTAAATGTAGTATGATATTGATTAAAGGTGAATTAAGGTGCAATGCCTAGCTACCTAATTTGATATTAAGTCATGGTAACCCAATTTTTTATTAAATGTAATTAATATTTATGACCATCCTAATTCAAGATGAAAATTTTTAATGGTTGTGATGAATCATCGCAAAATTATTACATTATTAAGCTAAATTACATATATGTAAAAAAATATTATTGATTTATACTAACATAATTGTTATCTAATCATATTTATTTATTCCATGTATATTAGTAGTTTATGTTAGTAATGTATAGCTATGTAACTGAAAATACATAACTAAAAATGTTGTTACTAACTTTTTTGTTTGTGTAGTCACAAATTATTCATTTTGTACTAGTAATTTGGGATTGGTTTTATGTTTGAGAATGAACTATCCACAAGTTTCATGCATTTACGGATCCATCCTTTAGTTCACCTAATTTATGAAGTTGAAACAACTATAGGGATCCCATATCATGGGATGTTCTTCTTGAAGAGTTATATGAAAATGTTCAAAGGTTTTGTTCAACAAATAGAAAAAAACTCAAGGGATTTATGGCAAAGGGGAACATAGCATATGTGTTGTTCAATTGCCCTAATGAGTCAATCAAGTAAATTTTGACAGGCGAGGAAGGGTGATGGTCATCAAGATGAGGACAAAAAGGAATGTGAGCTACTCCAAACCGGTGGAAAAAGGTGTATGATACAGAGTATAAGCCACTCATCTTAGATCATTTTCTACATTGATAATACTTATTTGATCTCATATTATTTGTTTTTATTTCATGAATACATCAGTGGATTCATAATTTATTCCATCAATAAAGAAGGGAAGAAAAAAGGGACAATGATAGGAAAGAATTCAAATCATTGACAAAAGTGTGCCTTATTCTAATCATTTCAAAGAAAATATTCCAATGATTTTTCCACAAGTTAGGTATTGACCAAACTATAGTGAAGTATGGCACATTTGATTGTTATCTACTTAGTGAAGAGGATGCATTGATCATAGGGATCAAGTACAACATCTCTATAACAATCTCTCCATGTCAAGTTTCACTTTATAATGCACATTTAAATCATAACATGTATTATGTTTTTATTGCTTGAGTTCTAGTTAGATGACACCATCCTTTGTGCACATATTTATTAATGTATTTTTTTCGAACTATGTAGACATATGGACATAAATGTTGCACTAAGGATGCCAATGATGGACATGACACACTTGACTATGAAGTGGGGGTTCAGTTTGAACAAACATAGTCATGCTAGTCACCATGATCAAAACCTAATAGATGTAAAGCTAAATTTCATTAAAAATACACAAGAGATCATGTAAGTGGGCTTCTCGTATTTTAGCCCTGAGGGTTGGCTCAATTGGTCAAGTCCTTGTCATAAAAGCACCCTTGCTATTGGGAGGTCACGAGTTCAATTCTCTCGACACTCTTGAGGATAGGGTCTGTGGTTGAGCCAACAAGCAGTGATCCCTTCAAGTGGATCTGCTTAGTACAAATATTTCATGGACATAGCGGTCACCAACCTCTGGGGTCCAAGAACCACCCAAAAAAAAGAGAGAGAAAAGAAAGGAGAAAGAAGTGGGCTTCTCATATTTTCAAAGTGATTTCTTATGTGTGTGGGGTGGGATACCTTTAACTCAAGTATTGTAAAGGAAGATTATGATAATGTGATAATATGTACTAACTCAAAAATATGTGATATGAAAAGGAGCCTTATGTTTTCCCAAAACATCGAAGCCAAGTGTTTTTAACCCAAATCTATTGAATAGGGATTAGAGATTCATAATAAGGCACATTTTGAAAATGTAGCAAGTAATGGCTTCTTTGACTTATGCCTTAGTCAAAGATGTTAATTCGAATTCAATCTCATAGATACTTGCGTTAGTTGTCAGTTAACATGTGTGATGTGGCATATCACTGAGTTATTGTTAGTTAATTCGAGTTAGATGGCTTTTAGTTAGTTGTGGACTAGTTGATGGCTAAGATTAGATATCTAGTGGAGTTAACTCTAGTGTCTGTCAGTTAACTGATATGTAGTTCTAAAATAGAGATAGTTTTGAGTTTAGTTGAGTAGTTTACTTTTTGTTAACTCAACTTACTCTCAGTTAACTAGTTGCAGTTGCTAAAATTATCCCTAGTAGATCATGCAATTTGAAGCCTATTAAGACTGAATGAAGGCACGAATTGTATTTATGATGGTACATAGGTTTTTGTGTGCAAAGCTTGAGAAGCAAGTAGACCAATTCTCTTGGGAATTGGTGCAAGGAAATAAGAGAAATTCCTATTTTTTAGGGGAAGAATTACACTAGGAAATAGGAGCTCCTAGAATGCCTTATTTGCCTAAGGGTTGGGCAAGTCTTATAGAGATTTGATCAATATTGCATGGAGCTTCAGGATTGAAGCAAATTCTATGTAATAGATCATATTTCTCAGTTGATTTAATACAAGCAAGAGGGTTTTTTCCTAGTTGGATTCCCCAGATAAATTATTGTATTCTATGTGTGATTTTGTTTCTATTCATTGTTTTATTTCCACAAATTTTTGGTAGATAAATCTTATGTATTTTGTGTTTGGTTTCCTCTCATTAGCAGTTTCAAGGATTTTCTACATGGTATCAAAGTAGAAAATAATATAGAGACCAAGTTCCTTGGTTAGATTCAAAGTGTATCAAAGAGAAGATCAATTGGTGCAAGAATTCTACAAGTGCATGAATCATGTCATCCTATGGCTTGAGGACAGAGCATGGAAGGACGAAATGGAGGTTGTTTTAGATGGTAATGGGGTTTTGGAATACATCAAATCTAATATTGCTAAACCTGTTGCATCGGATGCCAGTAGTTGGCTCAATGGAAGAAGGACACTACCAAAACTAGGAGGATTATCCTAAAAGGAGTCAGAGACCATATTGTTCCAAATTTGCATTTAAAGGAAACTCCATTCCAGATGTGGAAGGCCCTTACTGATTTGTTTGAAAGTACAAATGATGCAAGAAAACTTACTTTGAAGAAAAAATTAAGGAACATTCGAATGGGAATGGATGTGCCCATTGTTACATATCTATCTAGGTTTTCTCAAGTGAGGGATGAACTTGGAGGTGTTGGAGAGACAATTCCACCAACATATTTTGTAAGCCTTGCTCTTCTTGGGCTTCACAAATCTTGGCATAATTTCTAGGATGCAATGAATGGCAAAGATAAGCTCCCTGATTGGGAGAGACTGTGGTCAGATCTTATGCAGGAAGAGATAAGGAGGAACACAAGGGATGGAGTCTCATATGGGAAAGAAGATGAGGAGAGATTTGATTTAGATGGAAAAGAGAAGAAATCCAAGGGTGAGAAGACCCAAGGAAAAACTGAGTCTAGTCATAATGGAGGCAAGGAAAAGAAGGATATTAGCAAGATCAAGTGTTTTCATTGTCATGAGTTTAAAGATTATGCTACAAAATGTCCAAACATGTAATATAGCAAGCATGTTTCAACAACAGCAGCAGGAGAAGCACCCTCTTCCCAATTTCGAATTTTATTTCTCTTTGATAACTTGCATGGCAAGCTCAGGTCGAGGTAGTGTGTGGTACATTGACTCGGAGGCTTCATTCCATATGATAGCAAACAAAGATCTCTTCAGCAATTTGGAGAATAAAGACATGCAATTCTATATCAAGCTTGGAGATGATGCATATACATGACCAAAGGAGTTGGTACAGTGAGCTTTATGAGGGAGTCTAGTTCACTTCTCCATATCAAGGATGTGATGTATGTTATAAGGTTGAAGAAAAGCCTTGTCACAGTAACATCCATTGAAGACAAAGGGTATGATGTTGTATTCAGAAAAGGGAAGGGCTACCTCAAGCATTTTTCTTCAAGAAAAGTCAAGCAAATCGGTGTCAGGATGAAGAACCTCTACAAATTGGAGGTTGATGCATGTGTAACCTTGAGTAGCAAGGCAGAGAGTTCCCAAAGTAGAGATGTGGTGGTTGAGCGAGAGTAGGATAGAGCTCTCAAGATGGAGCCTTAGCCAATATATCAATTTTAATCTAATCCAGTTGGTAGTTGAGCTTATCAACAGGATGATGATGAGGACCATAGCCTAGGGTGGATGGAGGCAGCCACTTAGTCAAAGACTTCCAATGTAGGGAAATTTTGAGCCAAGTGGGCAGAGGATTTGGTTAAGGAAGCTCATAAGAGAGTTGAGTCTTCCAGCACCAAAAAGTAGACACCCAAATACATATGGTACATGGTTATTTCTAGTTCAAATGGAGTAGTTGCAGTAGATAAGAACTTGGTAGAGCTAAAGATAGATCCAGGTGGACAAGGTTCTTCCAAGAATCCCTTCCTCGCTAAGGGAGGGTGTTGAAAATGTATCAAGGAATGGATTCTTTGACTTGTGCCTTAGTCAAAGATGCTAATTCAAATCCAGTCTCACAGATACTTGAGTTGGTTGTCGGTTAACATGTGTGATATGGCCTATCACTAAGTTATCGTGAGTTAATTTGAGTTAGATGGATTTCAGTGAGTTGTGGACTATTTGATGGCTAAAATTAACTATCTAGTGGAGTTAACTCTAGTGTCTGATAGTTAACTGATCTCTGGTTCTAAAAGAGAGATAGTTTTGAGTTTAGTTTAGTACTTTACTTTTTGTTAACTCAACTTACTCTCATTTAACTAATTGCGGCTACTAAAATTAGACCTAGAAAGTCATGCAATTTTAATTGCCTATTAAGATTGAGTGAAGGCACAAATTTTATTTATGATGGTATACAGGTTTTTGTGTGTAGAGTTTGAGAAGCAAGTAGAGCAATTCTCTTGGGAAGTACTCAAGGAAATAAGAGAAATTCCTATTTTTTAGGGGCAGAATTGTACTAGGAAATAGAAGCTCCTAGCAGGTCTTATTTGCCTAAGTGTTGGGAAAGTCTTGTAGGGAGTTGATCAGTATTGTAGGGAGCTTCAGGCTTGAAGTAAATTTAATGAAATAGATCAGATTGCTCAATTGATTTAATACAAGAAAGAGGAACTTTTTCCCAGTTGGGCTCCCCAGATAAATTATTGTGTTCTACGTGTGATTATGTTTCTATTCATTGTTTTCTTTCTGCAATTTTTTTGTAGAGAAATCTTGTGTCTTTTGTGATCAGTTTGCTCTCATTAGTCGTTGCAAGGTTTCAAGGATTTTCTACAACACATTCCAAGATCAAAAAATGTTTATGAAAACAATATTGTCATCAAATGAAATGAGGCAAATAATATAGATAATCGCAAAAGTGTACATGTTTATTTCAAAATTTAAGTTGTGGATGTGCCATTTCAATATAGTGACTTATGCTCTTCTCCTTTTATTATTTTTATTGTGGATTCAACTATGTTATCTTTGTTATATATTATTTTATTCCTCTTACTAAAAACTTCAAAGAATAATTTCATAAATTTCAAAAGTAGTTTGTGGTTAAAGTAATTTAAATAGTGTGAGTTTGGTATGCATATAAAACAAGATTAATAGTTTCAATGAAGCATAGTCCTTGCCTCTATTTCTAATTAATTGATTAAGGAAAAGTGGGGCCTATGTTTTGTCATTATTCGATAATGCTCCATTTCCACAATCATCTTTGCAATATTTCATTATTCCTGCCTCCGCACATTCGCACTTCATACTCTGCACCTCCGCACTCCACACATGTGGTCACCCAACAATCTGTCTTAGAACTATAACATTGCATTGCAGCAGAGATATGACAATGTGGAGGTGTCGATGGTGCCTTTTCTCCTGCACATACGTATGAACATGCCCTTAATCAACAACACAAATGAGAACATGTGTTAAAAACATTGTGATGACGAAAATCCTCACATTTACATAAATAAACATAACAAAATTAACATTATTATTTCAATGTTGCAAGCTAAACCGTGAATGTGAAAAAAAAAAAGAAAAAAAAAAGAGAGTTTACATTAGAAATTAAGGAACCACGTATCCATTGATTTGAAGAGGGCATTCATTCACATACACAATCCAAACCAAGAAACATATCATCACGCACTAAAATTGTTGATATTTAGAGTTGAGGTTACAAAAAAAATCTAAATTAGATTGTTATTTTTCATTAGTTAACTCATTTTTGTATGCAAAATGTAGAGAGATTTCATTGTGTGGAGTTTTTTCCACACTCTGCATAATGACAAAGCTTTTGCATTTTCATACACTCACCTTCGTGCTTTGCCAACCATCCTATTGTTGTGTGTTAATGATGTTTTAGGCTATGTTGACATGTTCGATGTTGAAATATTCAGACTTCTCCCATAAAGGCATTTCGTGGAGCTTGAACGAGTGTGTGATGCACTTTGTTTCTCTTTGAATATAATTGTTACTTCCACATTCCCATCATGTGTGCCTTGTCATCACTGGAATAATTCATCCAGAGACTTGATGGGAAATCAACATTTATTTCAAGAGTTACTATCGTCAATACTTGATGTCCATAATGATAGATAAAAACTTGCGGAAGCCGCATCAGAAAGGAGAATGACCTTAAAATTATAGTGACGAAAATTGGGATTAATTTTTGGTTAAGTCTCAGTGTTTGGTTTGGTGTCGTATGCCCCTCCCCTAAACTTGCTCTAAGAATATTTCTCTTTGGTAGAAATATGTCATAAGCAATGCGTAAGGTGGAAACAACTCATCAATTGGAAATCTCTTTGGTTCACATGGTCAGAGACACATAGTCTCAAAGGGTCATTTTGAGCTCTACTAAACACCTATCATTTCACATACTAGCTTGGATTCAGCTTCCCTGCAATCTGTCTTTGTGTAGAGTTGGACATGTTTTAGGGCATACATATCACCAACAACTCCCATATACAGCATGATAATTGATAGTTTTCTCAATTAACCGATGGTGGCGATGAATGACTTTAATGACTATACGGTATATACTTAACATACACTTTCTATATACATTTTAGCAGCTACTCAAATCATAAGCCAAAAAATAGTATCAAAGACTCTTATCAATAAATGCATATCTTTTCTATGAAAATATTTGAATCCATTGTTTTTCTGTCTCGCTACCTATGGATGTGTCAACAATAATACAAATATGTGAAAATATAAATATGACCAAAATAATAATAAATGGCGATGGCGATGGCGAGGGTTCTCTGTTAAGCTTGAATTATGTTCAATATGTCGTGGAAAGCATAAAATCTTCCAAATCGTCAACACTCTGCACAAGACCTCCCCAAGAAATGCATAAGATTTGATCAACATCATCCCCACCTATCAATATGGACATTACTTTGCCTTCTTCAACCTTAAGTGAATATGGCCATGGCTAAGAAACATAGTTTGATAGGTAAATTTCATAAATAGGTTAACTAGTAGCAATTTTCTTCGCTCCGCACTCCACACAATGTGGATTACAATTAAATCCAAGAATATATCAACTACATTTTCATATCACCACGAAAGATAAAGCCTCTAGGATACATGCCAATTTAACTCCCATGTAGTGACTTTATAGGACACATGCTTAAAGTTGTATAATGGAACTCGTTCGCTTGTCACTAAGTGATTAAATTTTTCCATATAATCATATAAAATATTATTCGTTTATGTTGACAATGATCTTGTTTTTGGCATAGTACTGACCAGGACCACAAATAATTAATGGAGGTCTCAAATTATTTATTTTTTTCCATAATAGCCTTGTGTTATGAAATTCCAATTATTAGCCTTTGTAACACTAGTATTGTTCTCAAAAAAATTGTCGTTCTGCAGGGCGATAGGATTTCCTATGTGTGAAGTGCGAAATTCTTTGGCGGTGTTTCTATTTTCTCCGCTCCGCACTCCACACATATTTAAAACTATAATGTGGCATTGATCCATCGTATCCTTACAATAAGTAATCATGTCATTCATGAGATGAAGATGAAATGATTGAAGGATAAGCATCTAATAGTAACAATTCATAAATGTTACCCAAATGAAGCAGATGTGCAAATGCATGCACAAAAAGTGAGCAAGGATTTTGGGGTTGAAGAGGGAAGCATTGCATATGGTATCTCTAGTCACACTCTCTACTCTTGGGCATGCTTGGTGTCACCTTATTAAGCTTGAAAATATGATTTGGGTCTACATTGATACTTTAGCGTAATAGATTAGTTGAAATTCACGTGATTAGGACGTCCCTTTGGTGCAGAGAGGGTTTTTTTTAATTAGGAGAGGGTTTCAACAATTGTGATGAAATTAAGTTATTCGCTTAGGAGAGGGTTACAATTGTGATGAAAGATAAGTTATTCGTTAAATAGAATGGCTAGCGTCTTTGTTCCAGTGGATGATGAATATCATGATGTATAAGCTTGTTAGAACATGTCTCTATGGGTTAATATCAAGCATGTCAGATGGTATTCAAGCTTTGTGATCGAGATCCTAGTTTTCCCTTTCCAGATCAAGATCCATACTTGGGTTTTCGAAAGCGAGATCAAGGAGAAACAACTTTTCAGATGGTGTATGTTTTTGAAGTTGTGTTACCCAATGAGAACTAATCTGATCAGGAATTTCTAGTTAGTTGTAAGTGTTGCATTACCTCGGCCTATCTCCGCACTCTCACACCTCCACACTTCCGAAAGTGCGAGAGTGCGAAGAATGCAATGAGAGAGAGAGAAAATATGAAAGTGCAGAAGAGTTCGTGGAGAGTTGGATAGAGCTTTTCAAGCTCAACCTTGTTGCAAATGCCACAGCTCGACTTAAATGAAAAAAAAAAGTTTTGGGTTAGAAAAAAACACAACGATCCAACGAGAAACATTTTAAGTTTAAAAAATTGGTAAGCACCAATTAACCAGCATAATCATTTCCGCTATGTGTGACATGACAAAAGCTAAAGTATAAAACATTATTAGGCTTACTCGGTGTTATTCCATATCATGTGATATATAAATTATGTTATTATAAGAGTAATTTTTATATTATATATGTTGTTAGTCAAAAAAATTAGTCTCATCAGATTTGTAATTTAAAATTTTTAATGGACATATAAAATGAAATATCATGGATTTGTTGGTCATGGGTTTGATTCTTGCTTCAGCAAAATAATTAAGCGCCTTCATAATAATTGTAACGCACTGGGTTTGATCAAGCGTCCAAATGTTAACATTACATAAATTGAACTCTTAACATGAATATGTATTAATATAAATTATTGTAAATGTATTGATGATTTTGATATTCATGTTTATAAAAGAAATCCCTATGAAAGCTATGTATTGTGATGCATGACATCGTGCAGGAAATCACGCAATGTGTAAAGAGTATACTCTTAGACATAATTTTAACCATGCGTTCATGAAAATATAGTTGAAGTGTGATTAGAACCCTAGCCTTAATAAGATCACCTGATTATAGTGGCCCAATGTTGAGGTATAAACCATATTGTTTTCGAATATTAGACTTGTACCCATTGCCATTATACACTATGTCGTCAACCAGATGAATTAGGATTTTTCCTTTTTGTCATTTTGCTTCTTAGTTATATTATGTGGTTCCCTGATCCATGAATCATCTTAGACATGACACAACACAGTTAACTCATCATAATATGCGGAGTGCGAAGAGATTTCATTGCGCGAAAGTTTATTCACACCTTCTCACTTCGCACAATAAGAAAGCTTCCACATAATAGTAAACACAATAGAATTCTTTAATCGACAACTCTAGAGTTTGATTCCCGTTAGGTCAAGCAAGCAACTTAGAAAAGAAGAAGAACGCAAAGGTCGTGGAGGATTTATGTGAGTGATGCAATTCCTGACGAGGTTTTGGAGTGCATGATTAGGAACCTAAAGGATCCACGAGATCAAAATGTATTTTGAGAAGGCACTTGCTAATTTCCAATTCAACGGGTATCTAGCAGCAATTCTTGTATTCACAATCATCTTCTATACAAGGACAGATGAAATTTATGTCGACAAAATCATGTATCAGTTACTGGAACGCAAACCTACGGTAAAGGTGACTATTGTTTTAGCCTTGGATCTGCCATGATATATTATATTAACATGAAGCAGAAGTTTGTAGCATTGAGTATCGTCGAGACAAAGTATATTCCTACTAGCATGGCTAGTTGGAAAGCAGTTTGGTTAAGGAAGCTCTTTGGATATCTATTTGAGTAGGTCCTAAACACTACAGTGATATATTGTGACAATAAGAGTGGGATCCATTTGGTAGAGAATACCATATTTCATGACAAGTCCAAGCACATAGAGATCCGATATCACTTCATTCGAGACATGATGCAAGTGGAATTCTCCCCAGTTGAGAGGGAGTGTTAAAATTGGAAACTAGGGCCAAATTCCACTTAGGACAGCTCATTTGATGGACATGATGATTTCATTAAATTCCATTTTTTGAGAGGACTAAAATCGACCTAAATATCATTAAATTTAGACAAGGGAAAGTGTACTTATGAAGAAAATCCCACATATGCACATTTGGACAAGTCGACCCTAATAGGGAATTCGTCACCCTTGGAAGCCTATAAATACAAGTGACCTCAAACTCATTTGGACATCACCAATCATATTCATTTTCTTCTTTCATTAATTGGTTCACACAGGTCTGAGGTTGGGTCGACAAAAGAAGTTTGCAAAGGTCCGAGATTACAGGGTCTGAAGCTCTCACGTGTTTCTCAGTTCTTCGGGTTACAGTTGCTAGCTTGTCAAAGGATAAAATTGGCTACAATCGTTGGCTTGTATGCTTAAGGGATTGAATGGAAGATCTCAGTCGCTCACACAACTCCTCCTTGCGACTAGAAAGTTGGACTAAAATTTGACCATTTACCGAAGTTGACCACAGAGAGGAAAAGTTGTCTCTTATATATAGTGATGTTGGAAACATATTTCTGAATGTTATTGGGTTATTTTGATGAATGATATTGTATTGGGATCATTGTACTCTCTGTTAAACATTTTATGACAACTTAATAGAAGAAGAATTGAAAGGGTTTTCCCCTGGTATTTGACCAAATATGGTGTCTCTTATTGATGTGTTGATTGTCTCCTTTATCATTGCATTTATTGTTCTATCTTCAATTACTATTGATGATTGTAAAGATTGCTAATTTAAGTATTGGATTGGGCTAAAGTAATTGCTACAACATATAACAATCTAAAAATTAACATGGTATCAGAGCCAAGGTGAAGGACAAGCCCAAAAGGAGACAAGCATTGAAGCAATCATCTTTGGGAAAGTTGAAGGAGCCAATCTAGTCAAGTCAAGATATATGCCTTCTTCAAGGAAAATGAGAAGTTGGGTGACTCATATAATTTTGTTGCATGGAAATTCAGGTTGGAGATTATAACTATTCACAATGATGTTTTGGAATACATTCAAGGAAAAGTACCTGAGCCTTTGGAGAACGCTTTTGCTGCCACCAAGAACAAATACAAGAAAGGTGAGTTAAAAGCAAAACAAATTATAATTTATGGTTTACAAGATAATTTACTTGCATATGTTGAAAATTTGAGGAAGTCTAAGGACATGTATGATAAGATAGTTGGCATGTATGAAGTCAACAATTTGAGTGAAATCATCTCCTTAAAAGATCAACTCAAAGACACGAAGATGAAGAAAGGAGAGTTTGTGAAATTCTACATAACGAGGATATCTCATCTTATATATCAATTTTAAAGAGTAGGGGAATCTGTGCCTGACAGGGAATTGGTGATTGTGACTCTAAGAGGTCTCCCTCCTATTTGGGAAATCTTTATTACTACTATAAGAAACAACAATATCCTCCCGTCATTTGATGAAATTGTTGGAAAGCTCACTCAAGAAGAATCAAGGATGCTATCAAGAGGAAGGATTCAAAAGCATGAAGAAGGAGAGCCTGTCACATTCATCGCTCATGACAAGAAGAAGAATAAATGAAAGGAGGTCCATAAAATTCAAGAAAGCCTCCTCCTCAAAATTCAAATAGAAGGAAGGAATTATTTCACATTGAATGCTACAATTGTCATACGAAAGGCCACTATGCTCAATATTGCCCTGAGAAAAACAATGGACCATGCTACAATACTAGAAGCAACAACAACATGTTCAATGATCAAAGAAGAAGATATGATCGGAGGAATGATCACAATGGAAGAGATGAAAGAAGAAGAAGAGATGCTCCAAGTAATCATGAAGAAGATCGTCATCCACAAAGTCAAGATTCTCAAGGTATGAAAGTAATGTTGCAAATCAATCTGTATATATTCTTATTTATGATCTTACTAGTTTGTCTCCTCCGGATTCGTGGGGTAGTTGGTTGGTTGATAGTGGGGCCACTCATTACTTCTCTACATATAAGGAAGTTCTCTCTAATTTGGTAGAGAGGGAGTCAAATTTGAAACTTATTCTTGGAGACAACTCCACTCATCCTGTCAAAGGATTAGGGTCTATCAAATTTCGTTTGGATTTCCAAGGGATCTATTTTGCTCCATGATGTAATGTATGTGCCAGGATTGAAGAAGAATTTGGTATCAATATCCGCTTTGGAAGTCAAAGGGACGAGGGTTGCCTTCATCAAGGGAAAGGTTCTTACTTAGCCTGTTAGATCACCTATGAGAGATAAATTTATGTTGGGATCAAGATTTGAAGGACTCTACAGGGTTACTGGAAGACCTCTTCTAGCATTGGTCCATGATACTAATAATCTAAGCGAGCTATGACACCAAAGATTGGACCATCTACATTATGATTCTATTCCGAAGTTGGAGAAATTGGTCTCAAGGATTCCCAAGGTTCAAGCCCATCATGATGGAGTATGTCCAAGTTTTGCCAGTGGAACGAAGAAAAGGGGACCATTCCCTTCTAGCAAGAACAAGACAAATGACATCCTCCATCTCATTCATTTTGACATATGTGGTTTGATGCCCGTGCATTCTATTGGTGGCCATCTCTACTACGTCGCCTTAATTGATGACTTCTCAAGAAAGACATGGATATATTATTTGAAGCATGAGGATGAAGCCTTTGAAATGTTTAAGGAGTTCAAAGCTTTGATCGAAAACCAAATAGGGAAGAAAATCAAAATATTCAAGTCTAACAATGGTGGAGAGTACACATCAAAGGGGTTCATTAATTTTTGCAAGAATGAAGGTCTTAAGAAATAGACAATTGTGCCCTATACTCCTGAACAAAATGGAGTGGTTGAAAGAAAGAACAGGTCCATTATAGAAGTTGCACGTCCCATGCTTCATGATCAAAAGTTATCAAAGTTTCTTTGGGGAGAAGCAACAAATGATGTCATATATGTTCAAAACAGGGTGCCTCGTCAAGCATTAGACAACAAAACCCCCAAAGAAGTATTCACAAGTGTCAAGCTCAATGTTAGTCTTTGGCTGCCCCATGTACTTTCATGTGCCGAAGGAAAAAAGAAACAAGTTGGAGGCCACGGGAAGAAAAGGTGCGGTTGTTGGATATTGTGAAAATTCTAAAGATTTTAGAATATATATTATTGGTCAAAGGAAGGTTGAGATTAGAAGGGATGTAACATTTGATAAAGATCCTACCCTTGGGAAAGCAAGGGACCTTCCTATGCCTCCTCCTCTTGAGAAGAATGAAGATATGGATATTTTAGATGGTCCTTCCGTGCCTAAATTCGAGACAAACATTGGTGATGATCCCATGGATCCTATGGATCCCTTAGATCCTCCTCCATGTGATCCTCTTGCCAGGAAGATGCCACTTTGGCTTCAAGACACATTACAAGATGATGAGAGACGAACTCTCGTTCGAAGATCATTTAGAGAAAGAAAGAAGCCATGCAGATACCAAGGATATGTTGCATCCGTGAGCACAATGATTCAAGCCGAACCTCCCACCTTTGAAGAATCCATGAAGGAACAAGTTTGGAAGGATGCTATGGCCAAAGAATATGAATCAATTATGAAGGATGACGTTTGGGATGTTGTACTGAGACCAAAAGGGAAATCTGTGGTAACTTTAAAGTGGTCATTCGAAATCAAACATGGAGTTGATGGTAGCATTGAGAAATACAAGGCAAGGTTCTTGGCTCGAGGATTCTCCCAAAAAGAGGGAGAATATTATGACGACATATTTGCACATGTGGCTCGATATACAACCATTCATTCGATAGTTTCCCATGGAGTTGATGGTAACATTGCGAAATACAAGGCAAGGTTTGTGGCTCGAGGATTCTCCCAAAAAGAGGGAGAAGATTATGACGACATATTTGCACCTGTGGCTCGATATACAACCATTTGTTCGATAATTTCCCTTATCGCAAGTCAAGGATGGACCCTTCATCAGATGGATGTGAAGATAACATTCCTTCATGGCATGTTACAAGAAGAAGTGTACGTTGAGTAACCATAGGGATTTGAAGTATAGGATCGAAAGACACATGTTTGCAAGTTGAAGAAGGCATTGTATGGTTTGAGGCTTTCCCCTAGAGCATGGTAAGCCCGCATAGGCAATTATTTGGTGAAGTTGGGATTCACGAGAAGTAATGTTGATCCAAACCTCTACTTCAAGGTAGTCCAAGGTATGTCATTGATTTTGGTTTTATATGTTGACGATCTATTCTTGACAGGTGGTGAGTCCCTGATGATCAAGTGTAAGAGGGAGCTAGCCTTGAGGTGTGGCAAAGGCCCAGTGAGGTTTTCCTTTCATAAGTAAAATATGTTGTGAAATTTTTGGAGAAATTTGGAATGACGAAATGCAAGTCCCTAACCACACTGATGGAAATGAACTTCATGAAGTTATGTGGAGAGGCTGCAGGACCTGATTTGGTGAATCTATCCAAGTATAGACAGTTGATTAGGGCTCTGATGTTCCTAGTGAACACCCATCCATACATATGCTACGCAATTAATTCATTGATTCAATTCATGACTGATCCTCTCCATGCACATTGGATCAATGCCAAAAACATTTTAAGAGATTTGCATAAGACGATCACACTTGGTCTAATATATTATGCGGAGATGTTCGACTTCATGGATACACCGATCCTGACCGGGCAAGAAACGTTGTCAACATGAAGAGTACATTTGGATGTTGTTTTATCCTTGGATATTCGATGATATATTGGATGATCAGGAAGCAAAATTCTGTAGCTTTAAGTATTGTCGAGGCAGAGCATATTGCTGCTAGCATGGCTAGCTGCAAAGCAGTTTAGTTAAGGAAGCTCTTTGGAGATTTATTTTGAGCAAGTCTTAGACACTACAGTGATATATTGTGACAACAAGAGTGGGATTTATCTAGCATAGAATCTCGTATTTCATGAAAAGTACAAGCACATAAAGATTCAATATCACTCCATTTGAGACATGATGCAGTTGGAATTCTCCCTAGTTGGGAGGGAGTGTTAAAATTGGTAACTAGGGCCAATATCCACTTTGGATAACTCATTTGATGGTGATGATGATTTAGTTACATTCCTCTTTTCGAGAGCACCAAAATCAACCTAAAGATCATCATATTTGGACAAGGGAAAGTTTACTTATGAAGAAAAGCCCACATATGCACATTTGGACAAGTCGGCCCTAACAGGAAATTGATCACCCTTCGAAGCCTATAAATATAAGTGACCTCAAACTCATTTGGACATCACCAAGCATCTTACTCTTCTTATTTTATCTATTGGTTCGCACGGGTCTAAGGTTGGATCAACAAAAGAAGTTCGCAAAGGTCCGAGATTACAGGGTTTGAAGCTCGCACGTGTTTCTAGGGTTTTTGGGTGACAGTTGCTAGCTTGTCAAAGGATAAATTCAGCTGCAGTCGCTGGCTCATAGGCTCAAGGGAGTGACTGAAAGCTCTCATTCGCTTGCACAACTTCTCCCTGCAACTGGAAAGTTGGATTGAAATTTGACCGTTGACCGCAGTTGACCACAGACAGGAAAAGTTGTCTCTGATATATAGTGATGCTGGAAACATATTTTTGAATGTTATTGGGTTATAATGTTGGATGATATTGTATTGGGCTCATTGTACTCTCTACTGAACATTTTATCACAATCCAATAAAAGAATAATTTCAAAGGGTTTTCCCCATGCTGAGTTTTTCCCTGGTCTTTGATAGATGTCTCTTATTAATGTGTTGATTGTCTCCTTTATCATTGCATTTTTTGTTCTATCTTCAATTACTGTTGATGATTGAAATTGTTGCTAATTGAAGTATTGGATTGGGCTAAAGTAATTGATACAACATAGAACAGTCTAAAAATTAATAGCGACAAGGAGGTCGATGTCGCTATAGCATATATGGGTAGTCATGGAGTCGAGAGGTGGTACTTTCATGATAATAAAAAAATTCAAGTTTGTAGTTTGAGTGGTCAGAAGTTGTTTTATTTATTTATTTGAGTGATATTGGAGGTGGCGCCACATGAACAATAAGTAACAAGCGAAAAAGAACAGGCGGAAGGGAAAAAGAAGGCTTTATGGATCACATTTATACATTGTGTGGAGTGTGGAGGTGCAAAGGAAGCTTTCATCCATTGCACCTCTATACAGTTATGAAGATTTGTTCAACCATGCCCGCACCTCCCCCACCTCCCCCATAAAGGACTTGGAACCCTGTTAGTTATGGCATCATCGTGGAGAGCAATAGTAATGTCAGGCATAATCGTGTCAATGCCAGAGCACTCGCTGATAGAATGGTCACTCATAAAATTAACCTTTTTTATTATTATTTTAAAATAAGCCGTCGAGAACTAACAAATATCGAAAATAAAACGACCTCCCCCAAGGGAATTATGTCCCATCACAACTTGCTCAACCATGGAAAATTAGAAATATGATTTCTATAAATTAGAAAAATATTTTTGAATTTATGGGAAAATATAAATATTCAACATTTTCCCGAAATTTTGGTTATAATTTTGAAAGAACAACAAAATACTTGAAAGTCAACGCACTTTAACCACTAAATAAATGTTATAGTCTATGGCGAGGCAAAGACTAATAAAATTATATAATGACAAAAAGATATTTAATGAATAAATTGAAGTATTATTAATTATTAACAAATTTAATTAATCCCAAAAAGTCAATATAATTTTAGGAATTTTTTTTACATTTATGAAAATAAACGAACATATAAAACTACCATTTCAAAAAAATATTACGTTGTTTAAGCATATTTAAGTGCAAGATATGCATGTTTCAATTTTATATCAGCATGTTGTCTTTTTTAATAACATGAAAATAAAAACCTAGTATCATGAAAGGTTGTTTTATTTTAAAGGTTTTTTAATATTTTTTGTTAAACATATTTAAGTGCAAGATATGCATGTTTCAATTTTATATCAGCATGTTGTTTTTTTTAATAACATGAAAATAAAAACCTAGTATCATGAAAGGTTGTTTTATTTTAAAGGTTTTTTAATATTTTTTAACAACTAATAGAACTATATATAATTATCTTCATGATTTTAAAATTGATTTAATTTAAAAATTAATTAAATAGTGCAATCATTGATTGAATCATTAACCATTAACTAAATAATTTAATCAAATGTGTAATCATCAATATATTCACTTAATAGAATAATTTAGATGAAGTTTCATGACTTTGTGATTTGAGAGTAGATAAAGCTTATTTGAGAATTACATTTCAAAAAGGTTATTTATCTCCATATTATATGATAATTGATCATTATTAAGTTTTTATATTTATCATCAACATATAATATTAGATTTAGGATTCTCCCATTTTGTTAATAGGTTATAATTTTCTTTCCAAAATAATATGAGAAACAAAATGGGGTTATCTTATTAATTTATTTACAATATGAGCAGCTAGATATTAATATTTTTATTTTCAAGGAATGAAGTTTGATTCCTTTTAAGTTCAAGGGCTAGAATGAGGTTTTTGCTATCAAGTCACGCCAACTCATAGGTATACTCATTTAAGAAGTCATAAGGCTTGATGTCATTACAAGAATATTCAAAGGCACAAGGCTTGATGTCATTACATGAATATTCATTAACGCGTTATAGTTCATCATGTCACTTGGGGGATTTGAACCTGGGTGGGGAAGATAACAATCATTTTGCTCAACCACCCAGGATAACCCCAATTGACTGAGCAGCTAAATAATTTATGACACAAGTATTTAATTAATATTGTTATTATTATTATAGTGGTGATTGTATTTATACTAGAGAAAAGTTGCAGTTGAATCTATTAACATTGTAATGCAAAATATACATAGTATTGATCATAGCCTTATTGCAAAACTAGAGAATTTTTCATAAAAACCTCTAGATGTACCTATCCAAATTATAATTCTGAAAGTTTGGCATGTGTCCTATCTAACAAATTAATGTAGAAGTAGAATATCATGACATCAAAGCATAACATAATAAAACACAAAGCTTAAAGAATCAATCTTTAGAGGGCATCTTATATAGAGTCCTCTAAAGTCCCCATAACAACCTCCTTTGTGTGCATTTCCAAATTTGGTGGTCCATAAAGCTAGATTCAACTACAATAGCCTTTAAACTTGTTGATGACGGGCAAGATACATCCACAAATGTTTTCTTAACCATAACAATATGATCAAAGGAAGAGATACTAGTATTAGCAAAACCTAAGGGAGGGGGGGGACATATTAAACTCTTATGGAAAATGTGAATAATCCACAATCATGTTAACCATAGAATACAAAGGGCCTAATTTAGATTCCAACTCAAGATTTTTCCTACAATGAATTTGCATGAATGTAATAACATTTTTTTCGAAATCCCTTAGTGCCAACAACTAGGTGGTTATTTCCACTATGGATCAATCCTTCACAATATTCTTAATTTGGACCTTTATGATTATAGTATTCTTGTCATCATGTCTACTTCATGGAGGAATTCATAATAAAACATGGAATTTCTAGTGTTTCTCTCTCATAATGTGTAACCCGACATTTCAGATTTGCCAATTCACACAACACATAACAATTGCTTTGAGAGTGACATGGAACCATGACTTCCATTATAATGCATGCCCTTGATCTATATTGCACATGGTATTGATGGGATTTATAATAAACCAAACACCAATCCTGTCCTCTCAAATTTGAGTTGCTTGGTTCATCTTCGTAGCACCACAAAGGCTAAGATGTAGATGGATACCAATATCATCAAACCCAAAAAACAAAGTGGTTGCTATTGACCCACATGCAGGAGGAAACCTCATCATCATAATTCTCATTATCATAAATGTTAGCAAGAAATGAACACAAATTATTGTTGGTTGTATGACTTAACTCCACCTGCTTTTCATCTTGCATGAGAATACACTTTTTGGTAAGTGATCTCGTTGATATATTACACATTAAATTCAAGGTATTATTTTGACAACTTTGAATAATTCACTCCCTCATTGATGACTAATATTATTTCCCTAATGCACGCACCAACATTTGCTTGGTGGTCTTCACTTTGGTTTGTAATATTTTTTCTTTTCTAAATGGCACTTGTAAATATTTATATTAAAATCTATGCTTGGGGAACAACAATATGGAATTAGTACAAGAATGAAGTGTTTTAGGTAATATTTATCATCCTTTTTCAGATGACTGGATTCAAAAGGACATGGAGACCAATCCACTAGAATTCTAAAACATTGGGAAGTATAAATACTCTAAAAAGAGGCTACAAATATACAACATCTAACTTGCATCAATTAACATTTACAGAGCCACCATCACTCAAACTTTCTTCATCCAGATTTTCCTCATTTTCTTGATCGGGGACAAAGGGAAGCATTTAGATAATGTATTTCTAGAATGGTGTAGTTAGTAGAGTTAGCAAAGGAAGGAGAATTTTGTTGAAGTTGATCTAGGGTTTGCTATAGAAGCTCCATCTTATGGTGAATACTAGAAATCTCATAATTTGTCCTTTGGAATTAAGTATTGTGTTCTACTAACTTGTTCGTTTCAAAAATCAAATTAGAAATAATTTGGTTGTGTCAAAGTTTAAGATGCAAAATATCTGATTGAAGCCGCTCAATCTCCATCTCTTAGTCTCTATGGACATCATTTTCTCCCAATTTATTTTGCGCCATACTAATAAGTTTGGACTAGACTCTAAGCCAGATTTCATTCACCACAAGTATCGGCCATTCATCGCCCTAAGACACTAAACTAATTCCACGTTCAGTCTTTTGAGGGTCCAAAACTATTCACACTTACACCTTCACATTGTTGAACAAAACACTCATAAGTTGAAAACTATCAAAGAACCCCAGCTATACCTCTCCTATGACCATGAAGCACAAACGGATAAACCACGACCATATTTCGACAAACAAGGTGCCTACATGAGGGCTATTAATTGTGTCCTAGCCAAAGCCTCTTTCAAGCCTTGTAACAAATTTAAAATAACATACTTAAAACGGTCTTAATTAGCCTCTTTATTTTTGGTCTCATCATAACTTACCTCTTATCCTATTACAGTGTAATATTGTCCTTGCTCTATCCTCACTAGATTTACCATGCACCAAAGATAAATGAATTGAATTGTGACTTCAATCCAAACCATTAAAATTCCATTCGAAATGGTTGTTCCCACATTTCTATGAGCCAACTCGCCATGTCATCGTAGATTGATATACAATTATTTCCATCACACAATAATGGTGGAATTGCCCTCTCGTGATTGTTTGAATTAAATACCTTGGATGAGACAAAGGATACAATCCTAGGACTATCACCACCTTGAACTATCATGATACTTGCACTTGTCATTCTTTCCTAAACCTGATCTTGAATCTAATCCCATGCTTGGATGGTTATCTCCCAGAATGTATCGAGAGATAGATATAGAATTCTTGCATGTCCTTGTGTACTATAATAGGTCACCTAGTGTCCATCCATAGTAAAATCTATATCCCATCATCAATATGTTATGATATAGGAAAAAAGTCTTTTTGTTCATTTATAATAAAGGATCTAGCTTCCCTCATGATTCCTTTGTGGCCATTAAAATTTGTGCGTTAACTATTTTGTCTTAATACATGGATGATAGATCAATCCCTTGTATGCTTGAAATGATTTATATTTCTATTTAGAATTGCTTTTAATTTTACCACCCTTGGACTAGATTTTCTAATGGGGTGAGAGATAATATTTTATAATCCCAAACTATGATTAGATTCTCAGATTCTAAATATCTAAAGCCTTAGACTGAATTATACCTTGTAGGAGACCATATGCTTTCGCTTGCTTGTTTGTTTCCACTCATAGACCCCAAGGAAAAGATACTCATACTTGTCCTTTGGGGCATAAGCTCGCCTCCTGTTTCCCCTACTTTGGTTTTATGACCCTTAAACTTGATAAGAAACCTATATTTTCAAAATATTAAGCTTTGAGCTAAGTTCAAAGATATCTATATGAGAAGAGCAAGGCCAAGTTTTTGAGGGGGAGAGTATGAGGATAATGATTTAATAATAACAGAAGAGTCCCTTGCCATAGCAATAGAACTATCTTCATACTCTTTTAGTGTAATTAGACCCTAATAAATGAGAATGGCTTATGCTACATTATTGTTTAATCTACCAAGGCTCTAGAAAACTCCAATTTCTTTTGTCCTCAACACCATATATGAATCCCCCAACCTTGTCATCCTTGACACAAACATTTAATTTTCAAAAGGGGAAATATATAAATGTGATGGAATGAAATGAAATAAAAAAAAATTAACCATAATTTCGTTTCAATATTTAACCACAATAGAGATTAAAAAATAGGTTTTACTTTGAAGTAATGTGAAGTCGTATCTCCTTCATGAATCACCATGCTAAAAACTAAAATGAGGTTATATTTGAGAATAACCAACATCTTTAATCAACATATTGAATATTTATAATCAATGAATATTTTACCTTAGAAAAGGAGTTAAATATTGTATGACATCTCCCCATATGGTGTGACGAGGGGACAAGTGGGAGGGAGGCACGACAGTCATCCCACCAAGCAATGAATGGGGAGAACATGCTATGTCATCCCTCCCTTGATTGAAATACATCCCACATCCAAACAAGAGTCAAGAATGTTGGTTATAAATGCAATGAATACCTCCATGCGCAAAAGAGGTGAAACCCTTATGTCACAATCAATTTCGTGATTCAAAAGTGTTTATTACCTACCGTCAAGATCATGGTGAATTTTTATCTACATTTGTTGCTATCATATCAAAAGGTATCCTTGTAGAAAAGTCGTCCAATTCTACCTCTATTGTATGGTTTAATTATTGTTTCCCTCCTATGAGAAATCAAGAGATGTGCAATCATTTCAAGCCCTTCGCTAGTTCACATTTCCCTGTTTTCATCTTGCACACAATAGCGTTGTGACTGTAATTAGATTGGTATTGGTGTTGGCATTCCACTTCCCCGTCTTTCTTTTGCTCCTAGAGCAATTTTTTCTTTTCCCGCTTCCAAGTAATCTTATCGCTGTTACAACACACGCACCCTACATCAGTCATGACAAAGCTAAAAGGTTATTGTAGAATAGGAGTAACCTATGAAGCAAGGGGTGGTTTGTGGGCATAACTTAGGTTGGAGTCTTCAACCAAACAATTACATTCACAAATTCCAACGGAAGTACAACAAGAGCTCCAAGAGGTCAAACATGAAGCGATGGGAGAGAGAGGGTGTATGTTGGACTATGACATTATAGTAGAGGTTGATGCTTGGATCCCAAATATAGGACACACTAGAAGAAGGTAGAAATAGTAATTGCACACCATATCCATATTGATAGATGAAAACACTTCTCGATGAGGTGCTTCTATATTGCATTGATTCCAAAGGAAAAATTATGTTTATGTTGGATGAGTTGTAGCTATAGATAAAAAACTTAGCTAACAAAATGGAGTTCATTGAAGCTCAAATTATTCCTCCACTTGGTCCAAGGAACTCCAACAAACATGATGAAGACACCATTGAAGTGGAGCCCTCTGAATCCTCATAGATTTCATGACAATCTCTTGGTTTGCTAGATTTTTATTTCCTTTGCAGTTTGTCAACCTAGGCATAGTAGTTTGATAGACAATTTCAGTTTTCATAAAAAATAGGATGTAATATTTTGTACAATTTTTTTATTACAAACCTATCATGGCCAAGAGCCTTACACATATTCCACTGGTCTACTTTCCTTAATGGCAAACCAAGGATTGAAATAACTCTTTACATGTATTCTATTAAATTCAATAAATAAAAAAACAAAACAAAACATTGTATGACATCAAATGATTGCATGCTTTTTGCAATAATAGCCAAAATTAAATGATTTCTTATAACTAGAGATAACATTTTCTACAAATGTAATATTGCATTAGATGATTGATACATGTCAATTTCAATTTAAAAATAGAGAAATCATTAGCAATGGAAATCATTAATCATGTTGATCATTGACATTTTATATCAAACAACATCAACTAACTATCAAATCAAAAGCACCAATAATTACATTGTAAAAATTATGGAAAGAGCAATAACAACATTAAAAACATCAACTAATCATATACATGATATGAAAAGGCATAATATACATGAACTATGACATCGAAATCAATATATATGTCGAATATACAACTCAATTATACATGACAATAATCAATATACATCTTAACAAACAATATACATGTCAACTATTATTGGGTGTAGCACCAAAGCTAGAGGCATATGTACAACCACTATGTAACAATGCAACTACACTCTAATACAAATCTCTAATCTAAATGAGTTGATAGTTTCACTAATTGGCACACTAAGTTGAGCAATAGGTAGATCAATATTTGGATTCATAATTGGTGCAATAGGTGGAGAAATATGTGGCCATAAGTGGAGTGGTGGGTGGGATGATAGGTTGATTGGTTTATGGAGCAATAGTTGGTGTGTTAGGAGTAGCTTGTAGTGCAATTGTAGGAGAAAGTGAGTGAAGAGTGGCAGTAGATGTCTCATCACTAGAAGAAATAAAAGGCGAAGAAGATATGTCAATGTCTCAAAGTATGTGAAATAATAATATCATATCTAAAGGAAGGCCCGTAAATATCGTCGCAAGCTTAGAATCACGATACATCACTCAAGGTCAATTATCTATACTTTGTGGTTAGCCATCAAAGTGAAAATTTGATTTATGACTCATCAATAATATTAGAGATCTAATTGCATCTAATAGATGATATGCCTTTGCTCTCAAGTTGGTTAATCTACCTTGTCCATCTCTGCATCAAGTTATGGAAGAGGTCACTCATCACTAAATGAACCAAAAAATACACAACACAAGACAACAATTAGATAATTTA
This sequence comes from Pinus taeda, assembly GCA_000404065.3. NCBI lineage: Eukaryota > Viridiplantae > Streptophyta > Pinopsida > Pinales > Pinaceae > Pinus > Pinus taeda. The sequence goes on from APFE030466204.1 coordinate 60,067, forward strand.
AACAAAATATTATAATAAATAACATGTGCATTAAATATGACAGAGTGTACAACTAAACTAATCAAAACATCATGATAATATTACCCTTTTGTCTAGCAGTTTAGATGTAATAAATTGAAGCTTCTAAGACCACCCCCAGTACATTCTTGCATAAGGAAAACTACATGAGGTCAAGGACATTATCATTATCACTACTTAATGCATGAACAAAATCCTCACCCATAACCCTACATAAGAACTTTGGCTAAGCTATTTTGAGCAACATCAAGCCCCATGTATGCATGTGCATGTTGGTGATCTATCAAGGAGGATGGTAATCAAACAATGACCAAATTACTAAAACATATTGAAAAGAAATAAAATAAATTTGAAACAAAGGATGAGATATGTCTCCCATCCAAAATACTATGACACTTATCCAACATAGTATGAAATTGACGTAAATAGAATAGATGATCCAGATTTAAACAGGAACGCAATAAAATACAGAGATAACCATATACACAAAGATGCAGCGGAGATAATACTTCATTTCATTAATGGAAAATACTGAAATATGCTTACAACCGGAAATAATAGAAATAAACCAGCTAGGGCGATGGTAGCTTATCTCTGAGAAGAGATGTGTGGCTACATGCCTCTAAACTGTGTTACAATGAGGCTCGAAGGCCTATTTATTGTTGAGAAACAATGGAAAAACCCTTTACATTCCAAAACCTAACCCTGGAAGATGAAACGCCAAATTGTGGGCCCCGTTTTTGGGTAAGTTGGTACATCAACTTCCCGGGGTCGCGAATTGGTCGTCTTATCTCCGTTTGACGCGCATGATAGCCCTTTGGAAAGATCTCTCCGAGGACTACGACGGAAAAGACGATTTTTAGCCACGAAAAATCGTTGGCGGTAGATTTCCCAAAAAACGTCGTTTAGGGCCTCAAAATGGCTCCGGAAGTTTAGGACCCGAAAAACTGCTAAAAATAGTAACTGTGCTACAATTTAGGAAACTGAAAAAGCTGAAAGAGACAATTGTGGGGGTCCAAATGGGATAGGTGGGTGGCCACCAACATCCACCTGGATCATTCCTCCCCCCTTAGGAAGCAATGGTCCCCATTGCGTTGAGTTCCTCCATCTGCTGAACTTGCCTTGCAATCTCTGATGTGTCCAGTAATGGTGGGAAGCATGGTCGACGATGGTCCACATTGAACACTTGGTGCAGGCGAAGGAATGGAGGAATGATGTGCTCCAAAGCATTACTCCTCATATCCTTGGTACTGCTGTACGGACCTTGTCGGAGTGGTCTAAGCTTCTGATGGGTTCTGGTAAGGCGTTCTTTCTGTCGATGC